>JASFAW010000040.1:0-499980 GCA_030737815.1 Allium fistulosum
AAAGCAGCTTCAAGTCTTTCGGAGATCAGAACCAATTCTATGTATATCTTTTCATTATCTACAGACAGTTCCACATGTTCTTAGATATCATTAAATCTGCTCTTCTTTTTTTCTTTACTGCAATGGAGTTGACTTTTGCTTACTATCACTTATTGGAAGTATTGCTAATGTTATGCTTCTGTTAAATTTATTAAACTCCATTATCAACCTTAACTATTGGGTTTTTGAAGTAATCAAACTCAAATCAGTTAGTTTTTGTTCAGTTTCCGAGTCTCTATCATGGATCGATCACAATAACAATTTTCAGTTTCTACAGTGAAGAGAATGTAGTAAAACAAAATAATGAATGGCCTACTCTTCGTGTGAATTATTAAGGAACCCGATAATACTCAAAATCTGAAGTAATTAATGAAAATCGATGAATAGTAACATGAGATTCAAGTTTGATGGATATAAGATCTATGATGATTGAGGTAAATTGTTTATTTTTATTACACCAGCAAATTCTAGTTAGTTTCGTGCCTAATCGATAATTGCCATTGCAGATACTACTCAAAATCTTAAATGATTCGTGCTTAATTGATAATCGTCATTGCAGACACTAATTAAAATCTTAAGCGATTCGTGCTTAATTGATAATCGTCGCTACAGATGCTAATCAAAATTGAAAGCAGTTATTGAAAATTAGAAGAAAAAAATCACCCGAGTTCGAAATCGTACGGATATCGATGAATGATGCTTGAGCTTGTTTTCTTTAGTGTTAATCGATAATTGCCACTAAATGTGAGAGAGCCGATTTAGGTTTTTTCTTGTAGCAAGTGAGAAGGGAAATTGCATAGAAAAAAAACATAAAAGAGATACTAATCAAAATCGTAAGCAGCTAATGAAAATTAGCGAATAATTGCCTAAGTCTGAAATTATATAGATATCGACCAATGATGCTTGATAATCGCCATGGAGGGGAGAGAGCCGATTTTGGTTTTTTTTTCCTTGTAGCAAGGGAGAAGGAAGAATACGTAGAAACGGAATGTAAAAGAAAAGGATATTTTGGGGATTTCAGAAAGATACGGTTGAATTCTTATTCAATGAACTTTCATTATTAATAGTAGAGATGATAAAAAATAGTATAGTTAAAAAATATAGAACTAATCTTGGTTGATACAGTTAAGAAAAAAGGGCAACGTGTTACTTTTGTAAGAAAATAATATATTAAAAACAACTGGCTATTATATGTAAGAAAAGAAGGTAGACTATTGTTTTTGCTAAAATCCAATGCTTAAAGTTATCAAAATAAAATTACAGCCGGTTAGTTACCAAAGTACAAAGTACTACGACGTGTATGTGTAATATTGTAAACTATTAATGTAAATATTCATAGTTGTTATCCCCTACCAACCTACACAAATGTACTACCATAATCATAGAATGATTACCCAATAAAAGCCAGGAAAATGTGGAAATTACCTAAAAGACATTTTGGCCTAGAAGTTCTTCTGGTGGTCTTTTTATCTATAGAAAGATGTTCAACCTGAAGCTCATAACTTGGTTTAAAACATAGGAAGCATCGTTGCATGTTACATGAATGTCGTTGGCATTGATTAACAGCGGTAATATTTGTAAAAAAAGAAATACACGACCAAAGCTACGTAGAATGATAGATAGTGTCATCTAATAGAAAAGTAAACAAAAAACATAGATGGATGAGCAAGAAAATCTTATGTCTTAAAATGTACGTTATAACATTTTGACTCAAAAGTAACATTCTAAAACAGAACAGTATGCCATGCAAATGATTTTTTAACATATATAGCCATTAAAAATATTAATCAATTTATTGTACGTTTAAACTACATGTAACAATATTAAATTTATTAATTACATCATGATAATAACAGGAAAGTTCAAATTCTCTTCAAGTGAAATAGCATATCCAAGCTTTGTTTGATAAAGTTGGGTGAAACCCTGAGCCAAAGGAATAATTTACAAAATCAGCAGAGCTTATTTCAAACATTGTAGGTAACTTATTTCTAATCACACGTAGGACAATAAGTATATTTAGTATATTTACCTTTTTACCGATTTCCAACCATTGTATAAATTAAGTTTTATCCACATTGTTGGCATGACATTGGAAAAAAATATACATCAGTTGGTAATAACATTGCATAATTTTCATGCAACTATTTTCAAATCTGATATTTAATATTTGAATCATGTATACTCAAGACTATAGATTTAAGTTGAATAATGTTGTTTAAATATTAATGAAATTTTACCTAAACGTTACAAAATAAAATGTTAAGTTATAAATATAAATAGCCTTTATAATTATTTATAATGTCTTTATAGTTAGTATCTAATTAATTCTAATTAAGTTTAAAATTCTTTACAATTATTTATACTATATTATTAAAGATGTGTATAACATGTTAAAAAATAGCTATGAAACTAATCCTTATAGGACCCTCGTAAAGAATCATGTTAAAAAATAGCTACCAATGTATAATAATAATGAAAAATGTTCACAAAGATCTTAACATTGCAAACACGTCTAATTATCTATGAAACCCAATTGTATCTTATTAATTGGTTCACTTAAGCATACGATGACTTGATATACATCAATTTGCAACTACCTTTTCATATTAAAAATAACACAGTTAAATAACATAAAAAATGGTGGAACCATGGCCCAAGTTCCATATATCACTGAATCAAATCATCCAAATTATTAATTTACCTGGGATTGAAGGTCAATGGATGTCGTATAGAGGATGACTGACCATAACTCTTTATCTACATTGAATCAGCAAATCCAAGTTAATTTTTTGGTTAGTCAGTAGTTGGTAGTCGATATTTCATATCTAACTTGGTCGATAGTAGATCAAAAACCGCAGGTCGACGAACTAACCTTGGTTGATAGTGGATCAGTTGATAATCGTCGGATCTAGAATTGAGTTAGAGACGATGCCATGATAGATGGTTGGCATCCAAAGTTGGAGACGTGAGATCTAGAGTGATAGTGAAGTAACCCTAGTTTGTGTCGAGAAGGACAAAATTGATATACGTTATTCTATTTTGCAGTGATGGAGTAATGAGGGTTAGGGTTTTTTTGGCTTTATGAAGACGGAATAAGCGATTGACGAAGCGAAAAATATGCGAAGGGTATTATGGGAAGTTCAAAAGGACGTGGTTGATTTTATATTCACTAAATTATCATTATTAATAGGAGTTATATTATTATTTTTGACAAGGAGAGAAGTAGTAAACTATGTTGTCAAGGTCGCCGTTGAGGCGCAATGGAGTGCCAATTAGGTGCTATTTTGCAATTTTGGCGCTTCGCTTTTTTGTTTTGGCTCTTTATTCCGTCGATTGTCTGAGGCGCTGCATAAGCGCTAAGTTTTTCTTGGGCTGCTAAGAAAATAGGCATTTATGATATAACCTTTATTACTTTAACTAAATTAAGTACAATTACTGTAAAAAGACTCGGTTATTTTGCCTTTTTATTAAAGCTCTTTATCTTCTAATATAATTTCAAATTTTATTTATACATTATATATTTTATTTAAAAATATTTAAAAAAAGCATTCAACAATTATTCTTTTTGTAATTCAAAGTAAATGTGCAATTTTCATATTTTCTTAAGCTATGCAGTTAATGGACTTAGTGGTTCTATAATGATGGAGATGCCAAAAGTTATAACGGGGATATAACGAAAAATAGCAGAGATGCAAAAGGATTCATTTGATATAAAACCAGATATTTAAAGTTAATTTATTTTCATTCTCACATCATTTGTGTAGGAAAAAGAAATATTGTTTAACCTTATATAACAAAATCAAAGAATATCATGATTTGTGCAGTACATAATCGGTGATTATAATAGATTTTTGATTTATATTGAACATTTATGCCTTAAAATTATGTCTTTAATCTAACCTTGTTGATTTGGTTTAAAAAAGAATTACTCAAATCAACCTTTTTATATTAATGTTGCTAAAGAGGGTGATAAAAAGCTTGATTTAGTGAGTGTAGCGGAAAAAAGCAGGACTTAAAGTGGACATACTATTTAATAGCGTTAAATTGAAAAATAGTAGCGGTCGAAAAGCGCATAGCGGGGATTTTGCGGGCCTTTAGCTGGGCTTTAACTACATAGTCCTATAATTGGCTTTCTATTTCAAATAATAATTATACAATAATAATTACTCATTGATTTTCACTTCTTTGAAATTTGATGTTAATGGTTCTTCATTTTATTTTCTTATTCTATTTCGTTTTAGATTCCATTTAAATATTTTGGAATATAACCTAAAGCAATCTACTCCAAGTAAGAAAAACTAAGGTGTTCACATTTATATATTATTAAGTACACAAATATTAAGTTATAGTTAGGGCATAAATTTCATTGTGTATAAACTTTGTATTGTCTAAATTTTACTACTATTGTAAATTATAATAATATTTTGTAATTTTTTAATTTATCGACGATTAACTTTAATTATACATATATATATATATATATTAGTCGCTTACAACAATAAATAATGATGATCTAGGAAACACAATTTGTGTTATCGCTATATGTATTTACTATTTTTATAGTTACTTAATGCAAATTTATTTATGCCAAATTATCTGGTGAGTGCTTGTTTTCGTACGGGGTCCACTTAGACTCTGCTTGGATTCTATGGACATTCTAGTGCCTAGCGCTACTCTCCGCCTCGAACAACAAAAGCGGCAAATACAAAAAGCTATTGTATTGCAGATTTAGAGAAAAACAACCAAACAATTTTTTTAAATATCAGTTAAAAATGCTACTATATAGTAGTATTATAGGAATATATTTAAAGAAAGCAAGAGAATTATATTAAATATTTCATAAAAACTTAGTGCAACATAAAAAATACAATGAACATATAAAAAACAAAAATGAAACTAAATACTGGAAAAATTGTAACATTAAATCATAGAAAAATAGACAAACAAGTAATGAAAATTGAAATGATACGTATAATAGCATTATAACAAAAGCTGCTTAATACGAGCGATAGTATGAAAAGCACGACAATAAAAAATGTTACTACAAGTCAATGACCACTAGCTCAAGTGGCAAGTGATATGAAATTGTAGGCTAAGGTCCTAGAGGTCATAGATTTGAACCCTCGAGATATCAAACTGAGTGCTCTGCTTGAATAAAGGTACACTCATATTAAAAAAATGTTACTAAAAAGTAGCACTGTAACGTCAAATGTTATATTGGCTTTTTAATTCACGTAATATTATACATTTACATTATCTAAAAATAATACTACCATTCATAAAATGCAACTACAACAATGTAACACAAGATATCCGTACTTCATCAAAAAATGCTACTATAGTTAGTAAAAAGCTACTACAAAAATACATCACGAACATAAATATACTTTGTTAATGGTATCTTCTTCTTCCATAATTTGTTATTGATCCTCCACAAACCACCCTACCTCTAATCACGACTCCTTCACATTTGTCGAACTTATCTATCATCGCCACAACCGGGTTGTCCTTTCCCCCACCTTAGTTTCCACCACTAGGGTTGTCCTCGTCAAATCTGATGTCGTGCTTCGCTAGTTTAGCCACCCCTCCACTGATGACTTTGGTCAACTACAAACCCTAACTACTACTCAATCTTAACCATCCTCCACTAGCCACGTCAACCTATTTAGATCTCACGATGGAATGTCATGAAAAATGTTATGGCCTTCAAACAATGATTTTGGACTTTTTCTCTATTTTTTGGAAACTTTTGTCCTTGGCTTTAAGAAATTAAGCGGTTGTCCTTTCAACCAATAAATGCTTGAAATTTGTCCTTGAGGAACTTTTATGTTATATTATGGACTGGGAAAGTACTATTTTTTTTCAAACATTATAATCGTTTTATTTAAATTGTACCATATTTTAAATTGTTATGAATTTAAAAAATATTAATATAATTATAAAAAAATTTAGATAATTAAATAAAATAATAAATAATCTAAAAATTTCTTAGATCTAAAAATGTAACAATATATTTTGTGCATTACAATATTTTTAGTTGGTTTCCATTATGAATGCATTTTTTTGAAGCAAGGCATTGATCTTTATTAATCAAATAAAGGAAATACAACACACTTTTACCCATATAGCCCAACACTAGCCCATACAAATAAACATTAACTCGTAATAACTCAACTCCCCTACTCAGTTCATTATAAGTCGAAATTTCCTTTTACAAACTTGAGTTGTGAAAGAAAAAAAGAAGAAGTGAAAATCATGGCGATAGTAGGGGAAACCAGATTCCATCACCTCTACAAGCACATCCTAGTCCATCAACATCAAGCACTCCTCCATGACAGTCTGTGTCTCCATAGCCCACTATCACTTCACTACATTGTGCACCAATTTGGAGGTAAAACCTCAAAATCAGCTGATATTAACCAATACTCACAGGTCCGTTCAAAATCTGATGAAATACTTCTTCTCCTCTTTGATTTAATCATTGTATTCTCACTAATCCATTAATTTTACTACATGTTTCAAATTTGTTACTTCCTTTGACCAGCAACTCCATATACGTATATTAAATATCACTTTTGATAAGTCTCTTAGCTTATCTTTGTCTTAAAATCTTCAGGCTTTGAATTATGCTTGACTATGTAATCAGTATTTGAACTAAATGGAACTACAAATCTTATTCTGCACCACTGCCATATATACGAAGTGTAGTTACATTCAAAGAATAAATGCTTAACTGTTTCTTCACTATGATTACAAATAACACAGGTACTGTCTACTATGATATGCCTCAACCTTAAATTATCTACTGAAATAACTTATTTGTTAATGCTCTGTAAACACATATAGACATTTTTGGGTTGTTAATTTTATCCCATACTACACTAGCCCAATTGACAGTAGGGATGTAAGTCTAATGTCTTCCCATGCTTGTTTGAATTGGAAATCTCCATTTAATGTTTTTTTACAATACCAGAAATCTTGAACCTCATTATTATAAATATTGATGCTATCAATTTCCACATTTAGATTCCTAGTATGAGGGAAACTGTAAATGACCCACTTGACATTGTTTATAATCCAATTAACTTTAGGATTTTCACCACCTAGAGTAGTCACTTAAATACCCAGTTTATGTAAAAGAACGGCCCCATTCAACCATAGATCAAACCATAATATTTTTTGTTTTTCCATCAGCAATTCTTCTTTCCATTACATATAAAGCTTTATGACTTAAAATTAACCGTGAATTTAAAGGTACCTAAGAAGTTATTATTGATATCCATTTCCCAAAATGACTTATCATCTAGATATTTGTTATGCATCCATTCACCACATAGGCCTAGTTTATCTAACACTTTCCAAATCATCTTAATCCCAAATACTTTATTCATTTCTACAATAATTTTTCAGTCCCAAACCACCTTCAGTTTTAGGGGTCCACACCATATTCCAAGGTATTTTAGTTCTCTTACCTTTCCAAAGGAAATTTTAACAGACATGTGTTATCTTATTGGTGGTAGCCTTCAAAATTTTAAAACTTTGCATCTAAAACTATACCGTAAAGTATATATTTTCCCTAATGAGTTCCAGTATGCCTGCAAAAGGTAATAAATTGCATTCCTAACTATTACTCAATTTTCTCGCAAGTAATTAACAAACCAATTAAGGCATGACCTCGCCCAATCAAAGCCAGTCCAGTTACCTTACAGCCGGCCTACATATGCCGTCCAAATCTCAAGTTGTTCCAAATCAGCCCATCTACTCAGTAAGACATCAAGTAGAAGACCGACCATTTTATCCTTTGGTAGCTTTCATAACCAACTCCTCAAACCAAAAGAAAGCTGGGTATAGCCCTCCCTGGTCCACCTCGGTCGGGCTCAATGACAAATGACACTCTAATTACCAACCACTTTCAACCTGACTTCAAGATAGCTCGTCCACTCAGCATCACTTTCGTTTTCGATCGGCATGGCTCGAGACTGCCTCAACAACCAACATATTCGGTAAGATCGACACAACCATGATTCATCCTTGGCCCGACTTTAGTACAGCTGCCTTCAACCGGTCCCAAGCAGCCCATCCCATCATCTCACATAAGGCCTGGCATCACCTCTACGGCATGGTCCTCGGCACCAGTCAACTCTTCGCAAACTTAGGTATAGAATGACCAACCTTCTCAGGGCTATTGCATCTAGATTGGCTTTAGGCCAGAACCTTTAGACTGGATCCATAGCCAGTTTGCATACTCAAGATAGCTCCAAACAACACCAATTTGTCAAGGCAGGCCCAAGCATAACCGTCTTTGACCTGACATCATTATAGCCCATCTCGTCATATCATAGCTAGCATGGCCTGTTCTTTGCACCTTGGTCTTTAGCAATATTCAACCTCCATTACCAAACCTGACCAAAGTCATTCATCTTCCTTGCAATAAAGGCATGCAAACGTAAACAACAAGTCATACAACTAACTATGCAAGATACTGTAGTGAAGCGATTGGAAGTACACCTACACTTATAGCTCACCATAAGCATTTAATGCACATTAAACATAATTCGTGCGCCTGGTACAGAGGGACAATTAGCATGCTTCTTAACCAATTATTCCTTTATGCCTTTACAGCTATCTCCCATCAACCCACATGACCAGATTAATAACCAAGCATTTTTCCCACCATTTCTACTACATGATCTCAGCAATCCATAATCCATTTCAACCACTATAAATACCCTTGCATTGCCAATTCAAACGGTGGGAAGAAATTAGAATTCTGGTTTTTATCCTCATTCCAGAGCTTTCCTCACAACAAACTAAGATCCTAAGTAGTTAAGATTAGTTAGCTCTTTAGTCATAAGTACTTCATTTTCTTATTATTCTATTGTAATTCCTGGTTATTGTAAGAGTGAAATATAGTACGAGATCTTCATAGTAAACATAGGCAATCTTGCCGATCCACTCTATATTTGTTGTCATTACTTTAAGTTGCTTGCTTTCACCATCATTTTACATTTTTAAGCATAGTGGTTAACAACTAACCTTTGCTCTTCACAATGCATTAGTCTAATTCTAAGGTTGGCCAATTTATTAGTCAACATTTTTGCACTAAAAGAAGGGCTCCCTCTAAAGCTCTCCCCTTTCATTACTTTTCTTCTCTAAAAAAATCTAATCGGAGTTGTTACTATGGACTACTTTTCTTCTCTGAAAAAATCTAATCAAACTTATTACCGTGGACCTGGTTCCAGGAATGGAAGGTAACAACTACAATGAGCATGAAACCAATGGAAACACCATCTTCAATGTTGCTTATCCTATTCTAGGGCTCAACGATGAGTTGTGTTGTACTATGTTGCAACAGTTATCAAATAAGGGTATTCTGGCCAACATAGTACAAAGTCTGAGGACGCAGTTGGACAGCCAAGCTACTGTAAACTTTATCCCACTAGCTCCTCCTGTAGTCGAACTTGTCGACCACCTGCTCATCAACCTATACTACCCAGTGCCTATGATCTCATGAACACTTATGAGGCCCAAGGAAGAGTGGTGCCTGAGACCCCACTCATGAATGATGTACACCTAAGAAGGTATACTGCATGTGTGCCTAGTAATGTTGATATTGCTCCTAAAGTGGGCATGCCTAGAGAACTAAGGGACCACTATTCCCTTCAGTGGAACAGCCTCAACTTTCTAGTTTTTATGGGCTTCTGCTTTCGACTGTCTTAGCAGTGGTGCTCTAGTCACTGGTAAGGAGTATTTGGCTCTCTCGGCCCACTACATATCTCATGGTGGTGTGGCCAATAACGGATTAAGAGAGAGAGGCAGGCCGAACATTCAAGGTTACCCTCTATGCCTTAGGATAAGATGGTCGGTCTACGAAAGCCTATGTGGACGATAGGCTAGTGATGTCTGAAAAGGCTGGGGTCATGTATATAACTTGGCTGAGACTTTCAACACCCTACGATAATACAATATGAAGTTGAATCCAAAGAAGTGCTCCTTTGCTATCTGATCTAGCGAATTCCTATGTTATGTTGTAAGCACTAGGGGCATTAAAGCCAATCCCAATAAGATCCAAGCCATCCAAGATACCCAATTTCCCTTAACTATGAAGAAAGTGCAAAGCTTAAATGGGATGGTTGCAGCATTAAGCTGGTTCGTATCAAAGTCAATCGACTGGTGTCTCCCTTTCTTCAACCTCGTCAATAATGGAAAGTACTTAACCTAGAGCAAGAAACGCTCTAAGGCATTCGATGAGATGAAGCAGCATCCAACCACTCCTTCGATATAGTCTAAGCTCATTGACGAGGTGGATCTATATCTGTACTTGGCGATGTCTGACCACACTATCTGTGTTTTCCTAATCAAAGAGGATGAGAAGGTCCTATGGCTAGTTTATTATCTTAGAAAGTGGTTGAGCAACCAAGAAACAAGATACTCTAGCTAGAGAAGCTTGCCTTCTGCCTACTCATGGTAGTTCGAAAACTTTGACCATACTTTCAGGCTTATCCAATCAAAGACCTAACTAATTAGCCATTAAATTAAATCCTTAGCTAGCCCGACACAACATGCCGACTATTAAAGTGGTTTGTCGAACTTGGGCCACATCACATCTCCTTCCAACCTCGCACTTCCATCAAGGGTCATGACGTTGCTAATTTTATTGCCGAGTGCTCAAGCCTTTACTGGAAGGGGAAAGGGCTGGCATGGTCCTTGTTATGTACAAAGGAAAAGAACTATATTTTGTGGCCCGCTTTACTTTCATGGTGACCAATAATGAAGTTAAGTACGAAGTTGTCCTGGCCGAACTCATAATGGCAAAGGAACCGCACATGGAGTTTGTCCATATATTCAGCGACTTATTCTTGATTGTCAATCAGATTAGCGAATGCGTTCAAGTAAAGAAGAAGGCACTAACCTTGTACATTGCCAAGGCCAAGAAGATTATTAGCACTTTTGCTAAGTTAGAGTTAGAATAGATACCAAAGGAGTAGAACTCTAAGGCTGATCAACTGGTCAAGGCAGCAAGAAATCTAGAAGAAGTCAATCCTTGGCTCCTTATAGAGAATTGAGAAACCCCTTACTGTGAGCCAGGGGCAACAGTAATAGAAATAGATGAGCCATCTATGGATAACTAGATGGTGCTCCTTGTTAGAAATTTAACAAGTGAGGAGCTTCCTGCCAACCGCAAGGATGCTAGGAAGACTCTCTACCGGGATCCCAACTACACGATTATGGTGGAAGGCTATAGAAATGGGGTTACTCTATTCCACTTTAGTTATGTATGTCTACAGATGAATCCGACTAGATTTTGGATAAGCTGCATGATGGATTTTGTTTGGATCATGTTGAGGGGCAAAGCCTAACAAAAAAAGGATGTGCAATTGGGCTACATTGGTTTACCATGACCAAAGACTCTACGTACTATGTAAAAAAATGCGGCCGATGTCAGCATTTTGCCAAGATCCTCAAAGCCTCGCCTACTCTCCACACTCCAATGACTTTCCTATGGTTGTTCGACGCGTGGGCAATTGACTGGATAGAGAAGCTACCAAATACCAAGGAAAGGTACAATCATGCTATAGTCTCCATCGACTACTTCACCAAATGGGTCGGGACCCCCAAAATCTTAATCTTCATGAAAAAGAACATCGTCTGTCGTTTCCACCTGCCAAAGACGATCATCGCCAACAACAACACTCAATTCGAAAGCACTCTCTTTCAAGACTTCTGCACAAGGAAATGAATCGAGAAACGCTTCTCTTCTGTTTTGCACCCTTAAGCCTATGGACAAGTCGAAGCTGTCAATAATACCATCAAATCAACTCTCAAGAAGCACGTTGCAAAATCTAATGGGAATTAGGCCAAACCACTTTCGCTTGTTCTTTGAACCTACTTCACCTCTAGCCGCACTTCAACCGGCCACACTCCAATCTTCATGTTCTATGGGTATGAAGCCATGTGACCCATAGAAGTAGATGTCCCTTCACCTTGGCATCTAACCTTTAAGCCTAAGCAAACTAATAAGCTACTCAGGCTCGGACTCGACATTGTAGAAGAACGAAAAGTTGAAGCCAAACTCCGCACTGAAGCATACAAGAGGAAGATTGCCAAGCACTATAACTAAAAGTAAAACTTTGGCAATTCATTATTGTCAATGTAGTCCTATGTTGTGTGTTTGCAAATAGAAAGAACCCGACCGAAGGAGTGCTTAGCCCAAACCAGGAGGGGTCATATGTTATTAGTGTCATCCTAACAACTGGTGCTTACCGCCTTTCTCACCCGGATGGAACCTACGTTTTTCGCATTTGGAACCCCATTCATCTTGGGGCCTAACACATATAAGAGCTGGCCTAAATTATAAGATGTGTAATACATCTGCTTTGTGAATACATTGAAGACTCCACAATTGTAAGTTGTAATGAATTACAAGCTTTGGTACCACGTTGTAATGTCCCCCACTTCGAGACTTGAAAATAGACGATGATGATGCTACAATCATTACCACAATCATTTTTCAATAACAAAGTGAGTATAGTATTATTTTGCACAACATAAGTAAACAGAGCAGCTAAATAACATTTCCAGTACATCAGTTTGAATTACATAATCCGTTACACAATCTTTAACCAATTTCGTTCCCATACAAGGGTAAATATGATAGAAAATAGAGTAGTATTATTATGTCTGACATATGAAGATGCCAACACAACATAACTAGTTATAATTTCTCATTTTACATAGTGGAAATTTCAAAATACTTTCATTCTCTGGGTAAGCCTCCTACTTCGTCTTTGGAGTCTTTATTCGTCCCCCTAATAAACACCTGTCTATTCCATAAACTTTGCCTACTCAAATGAGTACCTATGAGTTTATGGGATATAACATTGTTCAACACTCGCTAAAGGCTATCTAACAAAGGATGAGTTTTTATGTGATCATTTACCTTGTTGGGGACGACCGACTTTGCTTCCATGTCTCCCTGCTTGCTGATCGGGTATCCACGAGGGAGAACTACTATGCACTCACTTCCGGTTAGGGACTAGCACCTAGCATTCAAATTTATGTATGGCCCGACTACCACTCTCAACCGGCATCATGTCACCTTGTAGAACCTTCGAGTAGCCAAGGCTATCCAATAAAGGATGAGGTTTTATGTGCTCATTTTCCTTATTGGGAACTGCTGACCTTTGCTACTACATGCACAGTGAGCCATGCTCCTTGCTTTCATCCGGCTATCCATGAGCGCAAATTATCGTATATTCAATTCCTTATTGGGAACTTCCACTTAGCGTTTAGGTTTGTGCCTGCCCCAACTGCCACTCTCAACTAACATCATGTTAACTTGGAGAACATTCGAGCAGCCCAGGCTATCCAATAAAGGATGAGTTATTATATGCTCATTTACCTTGTTGGGGACTGCCAACTTTTGTCGCTAAAATCATTGCGAGCCATGCTCTTCGCTTGCTGACCAGCTACCCACAAGGGTGAACTACCGTGCATTCACTTCCTTTTTGGGGACTACAACTTAGCATTTAGGTTCATGTTGGGCCTGATTACCACTCTCAACTAGCATCATATCAACTTGGAGAACCTTCGTGCAGCCCAGGCTATCCAATAAAATACAACTTTTTATGTACTCATTTTCCTTAGTGGGGACTGCCGACCTTTGTCACCAAGTGCGTAGCGAGCCATGCTTCCCGCTTGCCGACCGACTATCCATGAGGGTGAATTGCCATGCATTGACGTCCTTGTTGGGGACTTCCACCTAGCATTCAGGTTTGTGCCAAGCCCGACTGCTACTCTTAATTGGCATCGTGTCACCCTGGATAACCTTCGAGTAGCCTAGGCTATCCAATAAAGGATGAGTTTTTATGTGCTCATTTACCTTATTGGGGACTGCCAACCTTTGTTGTCAAATGCATAGAGAGCCATGGTCCCTGCTTGCCGACCTGTTATCCATGAGAGTGAGTAACCGTGCATACGCTTCCTTATTGGGGACTGCCACTCTTTCTTACAGTGTGTCACCCAGGAGAGCTTTCAAGTACTTCGGCGCTTAGGTTTGTGCCGGGACCGCCTGCCTTCCACACTTGTCGTCTGTCATCCAAGAGAAACTTCAAGCCATTCAATGCCTAGGTTCATTCCGTGATCACCCAACAAAAATATGGCACAAGTAATCCCATCTATAATATGCCAACCTTAGCGCTTAACAAGCAATCGGGTTACACATTCCATGCTCGCATCCGGGTCTATTGACTGGCCTAGCATATCAAATAATATAAGTTGGTTGATTAAATAGAAGGTTTGTAAGGATAGGCTTCGCTCGCTTACCATCGATTACTTAGCTAATCTATCTTGAGAATGTAAAGTACAAATACATGGGGACTATCGGCTACTCAAAGTATGCTGCCCTACAAGTTAAGCACAAACAGATAAGAGCAGATATGGCTATTAGAACACTTAGACAGTTTTCAACAAAAAAAGAATATATTCAAACCCAAAAATGCGGAGGCACATAGCCTTCCCCACTAAGATTACAAAAGGGAGAATAAAAATATCTACAAAGCCGGATCCTCGCCTGGCCGGTATAAGGAGCCAATTTGCTCCCTGGTCAGGATGACCGACACCATTTACCCATCGGCCTCCATCACCTCCGCAACCTCATCCTAGGACGTTGTAAGAGTAATGACATCCAAGCAGCTCATAGAGATTGGTAGATCGTAGTTATCCCTGAACAGGGCCTAAATCATGTTGGTCGGTTGATTCTGCTATAGGTCCTCCTCCCTCTTTCAAACAACATCCACATCGGCAGCAAACTTGCACTCCATAGTATGTTGGGTTAGGTCCCATTTGACCCTCTCCAACTTCTCCTAAGGTCTGCTGCCTCCTTCTCTGCCCGTTCCTTGGCCTTGATCGCTGTTTGTGCCATCTTCTTCGTCTTCTCATCTACTGTTTAGGTTAGCTTGCACTTCTCAACCTCGTCCTTGAGTGCCAGATAATCATCCCGAACGTAGATGGAGTGGTGGGAAGCCTGCAAAGGCAAATAAGTTAGAAAACTCAAAGTCTAGCAAGAGGTCTATGTTAAAGGAACTTAAAAACAGGGCATCCCAAGTGTGGGTGTCCATAATGTTCTCTCTGAAGTGTTGGCTCCACCCGGACCAAAAATGATGAATTGATGCCAGGAGCTCCACTAACATCAATTGGAACGACCTTAGCAGAAGCTCCAGGTTATCGTGGTCATGGGCAACCTCAATCTCCAGCGATAGGTGCCTTATCGGGACTCCTTTTCCCCTTGGTGCACCTCCTCCTCATCAAAAATGGGCGCCTGCTGGCAAAAGGTGTTGGGGGCTCCTTATATCGTGCTTTCCTGGCCCTCATCGCCCTCTTAAATTTTGGCTCCATGGGCAACTCATCATCACCATTGGGGACCTCAATGATCTCCTTATGATTTATGTACGCATGGATTGACCTGGAGGAGGGACCTATGTATCTCGTCTTGACTTGAAAGGAGAAGTTGCATTTATCCAGTTTTGACTCATGCATGTGTATACATTAGAATTTGTAAAGGATACTATAAGTAAAAGATTGATTGGAATTGAATTAGATTTGATGCATGCTTATGAAAAACATGAAAGGATAAGTTGTGCATCCCAACATCTACCCATTAATGTATTACACCATGACATATCTAGTTGAATCATTACTCTATGTTTGAAAGTTCTTCCTAATCATGACATATATTTGAAATTTGTACCTTATGCATGAGATTAGCATGCTCAAAAGTGATAGGTAAAATTCCCAATTAATTGCACATTCATTACATTTATGACCTATTGAATAGTTTACATAATTAACAACTTGACTCTTCACTTACCAAAATGATAATACGAAACAAGTAACTGTTACATACATATACACACAAGAGTATATTTTGATGTACTCTATTTTATATATAAATAAACTTAATTAAAATAAGTCAATTAATTAAAATCCTTCTAATAAATGAAATAAATTAAGATTTTATTGAATCAAATTTTATATTGGATGTAAAATCTATTATACTTCATAGGCCCAACAATGATCCAAAATGGTATTTTTTTTGAAATTCACTCATTTATCTCGCTTTCGACAAGCCCAGTTCCATCAATGCTATCAGAGCCTTAATGGTCTTTACAGGCTAAATTAGCAATATTAGAGCTAACTTATTAAAGCCTACCCATTTAGTAGGATCCTTAGAAAGGTAATGTCTAAGGTCGGGTTTGGGTGATCGAGTACTCCACCCAAACTGGCTACAACCCTTGTCCAAAGGATGATGTAACCCCAAAGGTTATATAACATCTAATTATTTGATTAATAATAATATATATATTTTGGAATTTTAATTGAGAATTCTAATGAATAAATAAAAACATGAAATTTAATTTGAAGAAATTTGAATTTCAAATGGATTTGAATTATGAAAAATTACTTTTAACTTGATAAAAAATTGACATAATCAATAAATGTATTCAGAATTTTTTTTTGGAATTTCATTGAATTTAGTTCAATAAAAGTGATTTTTGGAGTTTATATGAAAAATGATAATTTAAAAATTCAAATTTGAAATTCAAATTACATTTTTTGAAATCTAAAAGTTATTTGGATATTTGTTTTGGAAAAATAATTTATATTTGTGTAATTTTGGAATTATTTTGGAAATAAACCAATTATTTTATAATTGTTGTAATTGGAAACTAATATTTTTCAAAAACAAAATAGTTATAAGAATGAAATGAAATTGGGATAAAATGCCTCGAGTAGATTTTTAAGCGGATGTGAAATATTATTTTAAAAATGGTTAGAGTTATAAGGCAGTTAAGGATATAAATTTATTTAAGAATAAGAAGAAAAATTGAATTTTTCCTACTCGTATATATCTTGGACAACCATTTCCATTCTTATCCTAACACTTAGTATATTTTAACTTATTTCTAAGCTTACACCCTAAGCTTCCTTCTCACGGATCCTATAAATACACTATCACTCTTCATTTTTTTCTTCCTCCCTGGTGAATCAAAACATCAATAAACTTATTTTGTTTTCATATTCAAAAATGCGGGATCATCTATAAGCTAAGAGGGAAGTGACTATATTCAAACTATTTTTAACTTGAAAATCTATGCTTTGTTCTTGCTTCTGGATCTCTTTAAATAGATTTATGTTAGTTGTTAATGGCTAAGTAGTGTATTGTAATTGGATTAATATCAATATATACTTGATTTTGGTGATGTTTGATAATAGGATTTAATTACTGATGCTTCATTGCTTGAATATATTAATATCAGTACGTAACTAAAGACATATGTATTGAATTACTTCGTAGACACATGGTGATTTAAACCTAAACTAGTTGCTACTGTTAGAGTAGACAAGGTAGGATAAAGACATGTCAAGTTAGCTACTAAAAACCAAGGAGATGGCAACCAGGTGTCGAATTTCCGGACATTAATGCCAAGAAAATTCAATGTAATAGATCGACTGCCGTAGGCATGGGCGGTCAACCGGTCATGTCTAATTTCAGGGCAGTAGTGCTTTGAACTATGTCAGTTTTGATCTCTTTAACTCTCGTTGATTTGTCCTGTTTTGTTGGACTCTAATAATGATTTTAGGTCATATTACTACTTTAAAGGTTAATTTAAAGATTGATTGAACAAGAGATAAGTATTTTTGTTGTTTCAGTAAGTTTTACTTGGTTGATGCACTTATTTTACCACTTGAATTTTATTCAAAATAAAAGGTG
This sequence comes from Allium fistulosum, assembly GCA_030737815.1. Taxonomy (NCBI): domain Eukaryota; kingdom Viridiplantae; phylum Streptophyta; class Magnoliopsida; order Asparagales; family Amaryllidaceae; genus Allium; species Allium fistulosum. The sequence goes on from JASFAW010000040.1 coordinate 17,813, forward strand.
AAATTGAATTTAAATTTGAAGAAAAGAAGGAGTTTTAAATATTATAATTCTTTTTGAAAGAACTTTATGGAGAAATGTAATTCATTAAATAAAGTTAGATTATTTTGTTATGGATGGAACTCGAATTTGAATTATTTTCAAATTGAAAATAATGGAATTTAAGGTAAGTTTGAATTAAAAACCTATAAGATAAATATTGAAGATAAATTTATGAGATAAATATTTTAAATGGATTTTTTTGGCAAAGCCAACGGGGTTAAAAGGACCCCTACCTTTTATTTATACCATGCAAAGTTACAAGTATAAATATAGAATTACAGAGGGATATAGGGAAAGAAAAACAAAAAATAACCATAAAACATTCATATTTCAGTATCACCAAGATTCACAGAAAAGACACCAAGCAAGTTGCAGAAAGCTCCAAGTAGGACCCAATCCAACATATGGACCATAAGACCCAAGTAAAACAACTTCAGACAGCAAGCATGGCCCGAAGCAACACAAATCTGAGCCCAAGCAACCACCAGAATGGACATTTCAGCACAGCAAGTCAAATAGTGATGATATCATGCTAAAGACTGAACTGTTCTGAGATGGAAAGAACCAGCACATGTTTAGCAACCATCTTACCACTAAACACCCTTTATTTCTCTCCCTCCAAAGAATATACATGATAGCCTTGAGCACAGAAAGCAACTGTTTAGATCTTGAATTCTCCATCTCGTAGCTTTAAATATATAAAACTATTCTAGAGAAGCATCTCTATTAGTTTTATGCAAGTGTAATAGCCTCAGAACCTTCTCCCATACAAAGTATGTATAATCACAGTCAAAAAACAGATGTGAAACATTTTCCTCCACTCTACCACACAACAAACAAATAGAAGATTGAATCATTCCCCTAACCTTAAGCATGTCAAGAGTATGTAAACCATTTCTAAGCACCTTCCACATGAATATATTTTCTTTTGGGGGGGATGAGGATGTCCAAATTCTGGTATGCCATGGGAAATTGGTCAAAAGAGTATTATGAAGCATGAGTTTGTACACAATCTTAATTGCATGTTCCTTACCATTCCATAAAGCATGGATATCATCAGTGTTATAGTTATTGGTCTGAATGATGTTCCATACATTTCTAACAAGGAATGAGCTAGAATAAGGCAGGTTAATAAATCCATCAGTCCAAAAACAATCAACAGAAGCTTGCTCAGCTATACCTGTCATATGTCTCAAATTGTAGTTAATCAAGTCATCAAGAATCACCCCTTGTTTAGGCCAGGGTCAAACCAAAAGGAGATTTCCTTTCTAATCCTCATACAACTTTGGAATATATATATAAATGCAGTTCTATTTCGTAGAATATTCCTCCATGACCAGTAGTCAACAGGGATGATCATTTTCCAAAAGTTGTTGCATTTGATTAAATGAGTCCTTGTCCATGCCGCCCATAAATTTGAGTCATATCTTTTTTCTTATCAATACGAGAAGAGAGAGCAGCATGGTTCCATATCTTGATATTCATCATACCAAGCCCTCCATTTTGATAAGGAAAGCATATAGTTTTAAAGGCAACAAGAACTAAGTAGAAAAGATTTTGAAGTAGAAATTTTTTTATGAAATGTAGTTAAATAGAAATAGTTTGAATTTGGGTTTAAACCATAAAGGTTGAATGGTTTAATTATACAAGCTTTTCTATAAAAGGAATTTTGGAGAATTGTTTGAAATATTCTACAAATGAATTTGAAATTTACTATGCAAATGCAAGTATATGGTTTTGATTTAAATACTAAACGATGTTATATAATTACTTGGTTAACTTTTATATGACTTAATTTTGAAGAAGAATAACTAAAGTATACATATTTATATATTTAGGAAAGAGTTTGTTTGAGTTTAATTCAAGTTGTTGATTGCTTAATTTACACATGATATGATAGTTTACTCATGTTATGATAAGTGATTGAAAACTTGCTTGGTTTGGACTTGAATTGATGAATTGGATGACACCACTTAGTTTTGGTAATTTTCAAAATTTGTTTAATTTTAGAAATGCAAGTGTAGAATTATGATGTGTGTTTCACCCATGCAATATTTATGCAAGTTTGTTATATCCCATTGATATAGATTTAAATATGTGATTTGTCGTGTTTGAATTGAAGTGGCTTGAATGCACTATTGCTTGATGTTATGAGATACATGTACACGACATTATTTGATGAAAACGAGATATTACATTAGTTTGGGAAGCCAAATATTTTTAAAATGAAATTTAACGTTTGATGAAAATGAAAATGATTTGTTGCATGGACAATATAATGGATAGTAAGATATTGGAGAAGTAATTCCATGAGAGCTAGCGCCCCAAGATGGAATCGGGCGGGTGACTACAGCACATAAAACGTATATGTCTTAGAAGCCAGAAAGGTAATGCAACTAAGGGATCATGTCAAGTGCACTCATAATTGGTCGTAAGCAGCGGATGAAAAATGCCGCACAAGCTTGTCATGATAATCAGTTTATATAGAGGGTGAATTTAGAATGGGTTACCAACGAGTATTCCTATTGGGAATTCAAGGAAGGGAGTTAAGATATGACTCTCCTTTATATATATCGACTTTATAAAATATATGAACGTTGTTTAGATATGCGGCTAAAAAGGATAGTAGTATGATAATGAATATGTTCAACTATTGATTATTTGGATATGCGGTTGAAAAGGACCGTATTATGGTAAACAATGAAATCAGACTTCTAATATCTTAAAATAGTGTACTTGAATTTAAACTGAAAGCAACTCATACAATATTGATAGACTGTGATACCCCGTTGATTAGAGTTATAGTTATGAGTCACGATGAATAGAGCCGTGACACGTTTGTAAAACCTATTTTGATGAATTGTAGGCGGGATATTGTATGTTGTGAGTGACATCGGTATGTTTGGTTGATATGTTACATATTTACACTCAACGCCACGCTTTTATGTTATTATTGTTGCACTATTATACTCACAACTATATTTCTAGCCTGATACGAGGTAAGTTATGTATATGACAACACCTCGGGTTAGATTGGGGTGTTGTGATTTCAGGTTATCTACCTATGGACATCGGCATGTTTTGTTTATTGAGTAGTCCATACAAAACGTACATTATGTTGGAGTATTACTAAGTTTGAGTTTAGCAATCACTTCTAAGAAGCCAGGATCTACAGCATAAGTCAGTTTATCCAGAGATATTATGGAGATGAGATGATTCAAGCAGCTATGGACATGTCTAAAGATTGGTTGAAGGAAGAGTCTTTACATGGACATTTGAAGTTAGCAGTTTTTGGAGTGCACATAGTCTATCAAGTTTTAAGTGATGTACTTTTAGTAGTCCATGTAGCAGACAAGTTTTGAGTTATATATATACGTTACCATTTTTGTTGTGATATTGATATTAGTGTCATCATTTATTTATATGTGTTCCTGATATGTGAATTATTCAATTCTAGAGCTCGTGAACATTGCCTTGCATCAAGATGAGATACATAGGTAGCTGCCCCCTATGCACGGATTGAGGTCATTGAGGTCCCCTATTGCATGGATTAGCCCTGAGGAAAGACCTATGCCCTTACCGATGCCAACTCTTGTCCTCCTCCCCCAATTCTACTTTCAACGGAACTTGACTCAGTTTCCCACTCCTTGGGCAACGACTCACGGTAAGTTATTAGGATGTCGACTAGCTATTATGGGTCAAACTGTTCCCACTACTCTAACACAACATAAACTAATTTATCGAGGTCAACTTGTTTCCACTCCTCTTTTTACTCAGTCGTTACAATGTCGTCGTATCCCCAGTTGGCATATATAATCGACTCGCGTCTGGGTTGTTAAAATGGACCTTGGAGTAGTCTCGCTTGAGTTAGACTGGCTTCTCCACCTCCACCACCTTCTTTCTCAGCTTCCTTCTTCATGGCTCCCCAGCCATTGTCTAAATTTTCCTCATCAACCCAACTACGTGGAATTTGGTGTCGGCCACTAGTAGCCTCAAATCTCTATGTTCGAGGGCGACCATCTTCAGCCGGTTTAGGTTATCATTCAAGATGGCAAATTCGATGCCACGGTACACAGGCTCTTCCTTGTCAAGAAAGAAGTTTAGAAAAGGAATAGCTAAGAATAAGATAATGGTGAAGGGAAAAGAAGTGAAGAATTATGATAGGTTTGGAAGGTGACATCTCTGGTCTGGAGTTGACCCCATGCAGAAAAAAGTACCTAGTCATCCTGCTAGGGACGACTTTACTAGGAGCGCCTAAAAAGATCACAGGCTTTGTGTTTACCTGGAAATGATAATAGGTCCCGGCTAGGTAAGAGGCCTTCTTCTGAAGCTGGAAGACCACCTCTACTTGGTTGCCATTTGGCTCCTCGAGGCCGAGCGGCATGCAAGTAACATAAATGTCGCTTAGAAACTGGTAGTTGTTTAGAGTCACCTAACCGGGGGCAAGTTGGTAGGCATTAAGGATGGACACAAAGTAAGGGTGGAGGGGCAGCATAACCCTCTCCTTAAAGTAGCCTATCAAGAAGGAAAAGAAGTTGGTCGAAGGTTGGTTGGGACGGTCATTAGGAGTTAGGAAGCAGACCATCCTTATGTTGATTCCATGGCCGGCCAACAACTTTGCTAGATCAATCTTGTTTTGTTCTAATTCAGAGGCCCAAAGAAGGATATCCCCTACTGACGTCGATCGGCCGGCGGAAGTAGAACCAAAAGCTATCATCTAAAACATAAGTGGCTCAATTATACAATAACATAATGGCCAAGCCTAGCAAAGCCCAGAAGCAAGGCCCTGGCATGACAAGATTACTAGACAATCGTCTATATGGCATGCCCATACCAAGCACACCATGAATGTCGACTAACAACTCAACTCCTAAGCTAAGTATTAGGCATTGCAACCCCTATCTAATTCCTATAATTTACTTGAAGCCAATGTTTAAAGGATTGGCCCGGCCCATGGCTCATTATCCAAATAAATGCTACTATCTTCATTTATTGTTTGCAGGCCCACTCAAGCCCATCAACGTCAATCAACCACTGGTGACATGGCAGTGATGGTTAATCTACATCGAAACATGGCTAAGAAAACATTTTTCGATCAAAGCATGCAAAAATCGAAGTGTTATAGAGAAACTTTTTGAGCATTATCACAAAAGAAAAAAAGTCGGAAGCAAAAAAGGATAAGAACATTAGGATGGTGGCGCCTTCCACTGCAGAGGAAAAGCACTCACTTTTTTCCATCAAGGGAGGTCCTGGAAAGTCAAGTTTTAAGGGAGCTTAAGCTTATTTAATGGTATTTGCAGTTTTTGTTCTCAGTAAAGGGTAAAAGAAACAAATCAGCTTTTATAAACTTACCCCTTGATCTTAGACGTAGGATTCAAGTTGACTTTGAATCTCGATTATGTAGGTGTAATGAATGCAACTGCCATTTCACCTACATCAAAAACATGCACCCCTGCTACGTCTGAAAAAAAGAACCGTCACAGCTAATGTTATACACCACATGGAGCGTCCATTAAATGCAAAGTAAAGGTCCGAACGACACCATCTTTCTGAAATGACAGGCCTGCCCCTGATCATAGAGACGGGCATTGAGGGAAACTTTTTGCTTTATTTTCTCACAAGTAATTAGCAAGCTGATTAAGGCGTAACCTAGCCCAATCAAAGTCGATCTAGTTACCCTATGACTGACCCATGCATGCCGACCCCATATCGAGTTAGTTACCAACCAGCCCATCTACCCAGCAAGACGTCAAGCTGAAGATCAGTCATCTTATTCCTATGCAGCTTTCATAGCCAACTCTTAAGTCGAAGAAAAAGCTAAGCATAGCCCTGTCCAGTCCACTTCGACCTGACTCTAAGATAGCTTGTCTACTCAGCATCACTTTCGTTGCCAGCTGGCAGGGCCTAAGACTGCCTCAACAACCAGCATATTCGACAAGATCGGCTCAAGCATGATTCATACTTTGCTCGGCTTCAGTACAGTAGCCTTCGACCGATCCCAAGCAGCCTGTCCTATCATCTCACATCTGGTTTGGTATCACCTCCACGGCATGGTCCTCGACACCAGTCAACACCCAGCAAACTTGGGCATAGAACAACCAGCCTGCTCATGGCTATCTGAATCCAGACCGGCTTTAGGCCAGCCCCTCTAGACTAGCTAATTAGCTGGTATGCACATTCACGATAGTTTTAGACAGCACCCATATGTCAAGGCCAGCCCAAGCATAACCGTCGCTTACCGGACATCACTATAGCCTATCCTTCGGACTTTTTCAGAATTACCTAACTTGAGTTATGAGTACGAATGATATTTCTTTTTTTTTCTTTTTTTATGTAAGTAAGAACAGAAAAACTTAAATCAAAGTCTAATTCATAATTTTTTTTATATTTTACATTATATACAAGAATATTAGAATCATTTTTTCTCGAGCCGTATGAGGAGAAAAGCTATCTTATCATAGCACAACTAGCCTGACCTGTTCTTTGCACCTTGGTCTTTATCAACATTCAACCCTCCAGTATCATTAATGCTCGACCAGAGTTAGACTCTACCTTACTACGAAGGCATGCAAATGTAAACAACATGCCATAAAAATAACTATGAAAGATACTGTAGCAAAGCGAGTGGAAGTACACATACTCTTGAGCTTGCCATCGGTATTTAATGCATTAAATTTAATGCATGCGCCATGTATAGAAGGACAATTGGCATGCTTCTCAATCACTCATTCCTTTCCGCCTTTACAACTATCTCCCATCAGCCTATGCGACCAGATCAACAGCTAGGCATGCCTTCTGCCTTTTCAACTACACGATCTTAACCATCTATCATCCATTTTATCCACTATAAATACCCCTTACATTTCCACTTCAAAGAGGTCGGAAGATATTAGAACTCCCTCATACCAGAGCTCTCCTCACAACAAATCAAGACCCTAAGTACTTAAGATTATCTAGCTTTTTATTCTTAATTGCTTCATTTTCTTATTATTCTCTTGTAAGTCTCAGTAATTGTAAGAGAAATATAATAAGAGATCTTTATAGTGGATGTAGAAAATATTGTCGAAGCACTCTACATTTATTGTCATTTTCTTTAAGTTGCTTACTTTCACCCTCATTTTACAATTTTAGGCCTAGTAAAAGTAATTTTTGTTCTTTACAACGCATTAGTCTAATTCTAAGGTTGTCTAATTTTTTAGTCAACACCAACCTTTCATCATTTCCCGATTGTATCCAGAAGACCACTACACATTTCATCCTTAATATATTTAATTGCAAAGGCACACCAAAATATTTAATTGGCAGATCACCCTCTTGTGGTGACAAGATAATTAAAATTTCCTCTTTTAAAGCACATTCTTTACTGAACATAACCCTATACTAATTTTTAAGCCTACACAATTTTCCAATTTCTGGAAAACTCTTTAAATTGCATTAGCCCCATTATTGTCCGCCTTCATGAATATTAATATGTCATCAGCATATATTATATGTGTTAAAATAGGATGCACATCCTGTATTGCATTAATTTTACCACTAGCTAATTTAGAATCCAATTTAATACTTAAATACTTCATTGCAATAGAGAATAGGTATGGTGAGAGAGGATCACCTTGCCTAATACCTCAATTATTATGAAAGTATCCATGTGGTGTACCTTGATAAAGATTCCAAAAATTAAGGTGCTTATAAACTCCTCAATGATGTTAAGCCATTTCCACGGAAAATCCATCATTCTAAGCATATGTATTATAAATTTCCTTTTTAGCTTATCATATGCCCTTTTCCAATCAATTAATTTTATGCATATTTTTTCAGTACCAGCAGTATGAAACCCTCTTATGTGTTCATGTGCTAATAATATACCATATGTTATGTTCTTATTGGGAATAAATGCACATTGATTTTGAGATATAAAATGGTCCATTAGAGGTTTCAGTCTATTAAAGATGACTTTTGCAAACACTTTGTGTAAATAGTTACAACAAGCAATGGGTCTGAAACTACTTATATCTATAGCTGGGTGAATTTTAGGTACTAAAGCCAAGAAAATGCAGTTAGATTCTCCGATAATTTTGCCATTGCTAAATGCATTTTACAATGCTTTTAGTAAGGTTTTATTATATCTACTCCAATGTGTTAACAATTTTTCTTGTTAACCCTAAATAGGTCTAGGCTAGTAATAAGGCTTGGACAATCTTATGTTAGCCTACAAGAAGTATGCAAATATTTGGTAGTGAATCTTTGGTATTGAATCGAAGTAATAAACTCGTTATAATTCTAAGATGTTTAGTATTTAGTTTTAAATGCTGTTTTGTGGTGTTTTTCTTAATTAATTGACTGAAGTTCAAAATCGTCACAAATTCGGAATCCTTTTAGAAATCCAGTAACTTTCTAATGTCTTGATTATGATAAAGTCGACATCATTTTAAGTTTTTGATACTCAATTAAGAATTTGACCAATTTATTAAAAACTTGACATTCTCTATAAAACTCGATAACTTGCAACTTAATAGTCCTTGGTTTTCAAAATCATTAGCCTATTGAAAATTGACATCAAAATTGATATTCGATACTTTCTCAAGGTTCCAATTCCCAGTTATTATTTTGATAATCAATTAGAGGTTTGGTAACCTTTTAGGGATTCGACAATTAGTTTGAAAGATTGTTGTTTTGAGTACATATTCGATAAATTCATAGCGAGCTATCATCCCTATATAATTTTGACAACTGCTTAAAGGGTTGATATATGAGTTATAAACTCTATATCCGGTTTAAATTCGATATGCCATCATATGTTTGAAAAGTAGTTATTGTATCGTAGGCTTATAAATTGTCTAGACATTCGACATCTTATAAATTTGATATTAGGTTATTAATTTGACATCCCATTTTTATAAGACTCTATTAATACGACCCTTTAATTAAACCTTACCGACCGATAAACAACTTGTCATCGTGTTATATGCCCAATAGTTTTTAACGAATTGCCAATTGGTTATAAATTTATCAAGTACTCTGTAAACTCGACATTTTATTATAAGTTCGACATCTTGGAGTTGACTATTTAATAGATTATTAACTTATTATGAGTTTTATAGCTAGTCTTGATTTTGATACTTTACCATTAAGAACTAAATAGCCTTCAATTGATCAAGTATCCATTGGTTAGACATTTAGTTTCTTATCTTGCATTTATATTATGATCGTTCCAAATTTTTATATGATATGTAATACTTCCCTGATTTCGCACAATATCACTTGGAAGACAAATGGATAGCAAGAGGTCTAGCAAAAGCTCCAAACCTTCTCCCTCTTCAAAGAAAGGAGATAATAAGCGTAATCAATCCCTTATTACTACCCAGCAAGAAGTAGATGCCATTCTCCAACATTTCGGGATTCAACACAGAAGCTATGATGGGTGGTCCATCCGGCAGAATAGATAATCCTCCAGAGGGATTTTTCGCCTTCAATCCTATTCATATCTGGCATTCTGACTACTTACCTTTCCCAAAATTCCTTCTGCAGTTTCTGGAGTGCATGGACATTGCTCTGATTCAGTTGACCCCCAACTCCTATGCTTACTAGAGTTGTCTGGAGGTTCTTTCTAGGGAAGCTAAACTTCCTTCACTAAGTGCTGAGACTATCCACTCCCTAGTAAAACTTGTAGGAACAAGCGAGCAATCGGATAGTTCTATGTACCACCTTCTTTCTTTTCTGAAAAGCTTAATCACTCATCCGATTAACAAGATAAAAACTGGGAGAATCGGTTTTTCTACATTAGATGCTATACTCCTAAGATTAAGGGACCTTTTTCCATTCCTAGTAAGACTATCTATTTTCTTTCTTTTAAAGCATAATTAATTGTTTTGTTACACTTATAATTCCATTTCAAGAACTTCTTCTAAAGGAAATGATCTCTCTATTACTGCCACTATTAATGCTTTGAATGAGGCCTATAAAAGTATAGGTGATAGGCTTAGACTTCTGACTGAAGCCAATCTCTGCAAGTATTCTTTAATTTTAAATGATCATAAAGTACTTGGAGAACCTCCAATGATAAAAGAGGATGCTTATGGAAATGATCCTTGGTTATCAATGACCGGAATGCCTTTTCTACTTCTTCTCCTCTCCAATGTGATTCTTTAAGTAAGTTTTAATTTAAAATTCAAATAAAGTTTCTTACGTCGTTGTTTTACAAATTTTCCTTTAACTCGAGTTCATCTGTTGTTGTTGTAGCTTCTAAATCTAGGAAGGTTAATACTTACGCTTCATCTCTTGATGAGTCAACTAAAGGTACCCCTATTGCAGGGTTCCATTGCTAAGGTCTTTGCTGACATAAAAAGAAGGAGGGCTCTAGTGTTCTTACCGATGCTTTAACCCATCCTCCGAGTAAAAATCCTAAGCTCGGGATGGCCCAGACTTCTATTGTTATTGCTAAGGAGTCAAATGTGGATGCCAACTTAACTATTGAAGATTTTAATATAGGTGATTCAGGCTGTCGGATCATGATGCTCACAAGAGCGTAGAGGAAATTCGTACTACGAATCTTTTGTTAAATATCTCACTTCCCACCTCTGCCTCAGGTTTTCAATGCTTGTTTGAAGAATTAGGTTTGACTCCCTCTCTTATTGATTCCCTTCCTTCAGAGACTCAGGCTCAAACAGCTCCTTCGGTCTTTAATACTCTTATTTGTTCAGTGGTCCAATCTCCAACTGTGGCTTCCCTTTTGCCATTACAGCCATCGACCTTTTCAATAGATCATCTTATGTCCTTTTCCAACAACTTTTGCCGGTACGTATCCTCTCATGGTTGACTATTAGAGAATTTTTACTTGGCACTTCCTTACTTAACTTATGTCCGTTGTGTGTTTCAGGCAGCCAAGCACATGTTCTTTCTACAACAGGCCTCTCAAGGGCCCTCTAATCAAATTGCCGAGCTTGAGAAGCAAGTTTCTTTGCTAACAACTCAAATGACTGATATTACAATAGAGAAGGAAAATGTTGTTCTTGAGAAAAAAAACTTGCCTCCTCCTTTAATGAGGAAAAGAATGCCAAATTATCACTTGAGGAGAGTGTGAAGACTTTGGAGAAAGGGAAGGCCGATATGAGCGATAAGATAAAGTCTTTAGAAAGTTAGCTGGAAACCAGAGATGTTACTTTGATCTATACCAATAATAATATAAAGGATGCTAAGAAGAAAGTTACTTTCTTTCTTGATTAGGCTCTTACTAAGATAACTAAGAAATGCTACGAAGATGCTCTTTTTGCAGCTTATAATGACAGTGTTGACAAATTCCCTGATCTAGATTTTCCTTCTCTCCCAGACCTAAATGAAAATTCAAGAGAAAGTTTGACCTTATGTTGCGGAGAGCTCAGGGTCACTTCAAGATGAATTCCCTGAAAAAGAAGTCGTCGATTTGAAAAAAAAATTGTCTTTTGATGACCCCCTACTTGAAGGGGATGGAGATTCAAATGAAGGGGATGATGATGATGAATAAGATGACGATGATAATGATCAACCTAGAGATGAGGGAGAAAAGGGTCTAGAAATACCATGAGACATGGGTGATGGATCAGGTGGTCATAACTTAGACTCGTCTGCTCATGATGCAGATCTACCTGATTTTCAGGATGCTTCCCGAGAAAATATACCTTCGAAATACATTATTTCCCTCAGTCAACAACCGAAAGGAAGAATTCAAAACCCAACTCCTCGAGTTTTGGTCATGCGGGTATGGAATTCATTATTTAAATACTTAAAGTTATCTGCCAGCCTTTAGGTAACAAGTTTATTACTTTAGTTAAGGAAAAGAATTAAATATTATTATGAGACTTTATATGATAAGAGCGAGAGGAAATTGCAACCCTTGAATAGAGAGATTGAAAAATCTGTTAAAGACCATAACCATTTGTTTGCAAAGTATCGTAATCTTCTAACTCATGCCAAGCAATTAAAGGACTTTGAGGAGAAATGCGTGGCTCCGCTTTTAGAAAGATCTTGCCTTCATTGAGAAAGAATTTTATAGGAAATCATAGAATCAACCACACTCTTTTGGATAATTATTGAAGATAGGGATAACTTAGTGGAGTTACTCTACAAATTTTACTCTAGGAATGCTCTTACCGATTTTTCATTCTTAGGAGAAAAAAATTAAGGTTTGCTCAGGCGTTTGCATAATGGATATTTGGATGAGCATGAAACTGATCCACATCCCAGAGAATGCTGGAATCTTTTCAGAGTGGCGATCGTTCGACTTTCCCTAAATATTCTCCCTCCCGAGAAAGTTATATTTAATAAGGAGATATTCATTTTTGAATTTACAAAAGATCAATATTGTATGAACCCAAGTAAATTTTCCTTAAAATACAATTCAGAAAGATTTATGAATTCCATTGTTTTCATTTCTTTGCAACTCAGTTTATCTTTTGTAAACTATACGGATTAAGGAATCATCGGGTAGTCCTGTTTTGATAGAACTCTTAAATAAATTTATCAATTTAAAAAGGGACTTTAAAAAGAAATCATTAATTCTGAAAACTTCTCGGTTAGCAAAATATTGCTTCGTTGGAGACCTGCAAGAAGCTTACACATGGCTTCCACAATTTCGTTTTGATTTCTTGGGTGACGAAAAGGATAAATGGCTTAACGGTATATGAACCAACCATGCTAGATTGTTATGTGGTGAGATCGGCCCTCCAGTTGGAAAATGGGACTACCATTTGGCTTCCTCCAGTTAACACACCTCAAGGGTTTAATGTTCCTTTTGACTCTACCCTCTCTTTGCCTATTGGATCACTTAAAATGACCCAAACTTTCATTTTTAAACATCGAGAGTTTAATGCATAAAACTTGTATTGTTGATGTAAATTGAATTTGCTCATGCTTGTAACCCTTTTTGTTATTAATAAAGAAAGCATTTCCTCTATATTGATTTCCTTTTCCTGTTACTTATTTTTATTTAGGAAAAACAACTCATGATTATGGTTTGCGGTCTGAAACTCCTTACTCGATTAGATATTATTAAAACTAAGTTCAGGTTGGAATCCAAGTAGAAGCTCTCTTCTCAAGGTGTTTCAACTTTGTTATTTTCGGCTAACCCGGATGCACAGAAATGGCACGATAGATACTAATGATTGAAATCCACATTTAGTAGTTTAAAGGAGATGACCTCTAACTTAGAGGAAAAAATTAAAGAAATGGATAAAGGAATTCAAGAGTTAAAATAGAAAATGGACGTGATTGGCTAGTCTGGACCTTCAGTCCAATGAATCGAAGCTGATGTAGAAATTGTCTGACTACATCAAAGGGTAATGGATGTTGAAGTAGATTTATTGAACAGCCAAGTCTCCTGTCAATCCATAGAACTTATTGCGAGTGGAGGCAAATCCAGCCTTCCTTCTCCTACTCCTTTGATTAGCAAAGAATGGTTTTCTGCTTTGTTGAACCCACCCTCGAGTCTAGATGATGGCAAATTCGCCAGATTGATTCAAAAAGTTAGATATGAATGTGTTCAATTTTTGAACAAGCAATGGGATGATAAAGTTTCTCAATATCTTAACAATTATCGGGTTTAGGTGGAGAAACTTAAGTGTGAAAAATATGCTCTTGAATGGGAAGTTAAGAAATAAAAGAGCAAGATTCTGACTTTAACAGGAGCTAGTAAGACATTTAAGAATGCATTGGAAGTTCAAATTGGCTCTACTGATGGTGCAAAAATTATTCGAAAGAATGAAAAGAAACTTAAAGAACTTTTGGATGTGGCTATCTATCATATTATCAATTCTCTTTCGATCGCTAAATATTTGAAAAAGGAGGTGCATAAACTTGGCACCTAACAAAGAATCACTTATGAGTTTTTGGGCAAATTTCCCTTTTAGCTACCCATTCTTAGTACCTATAATTCTTATATATAATATGTGAAATAAATAAATCTGTATCTAAATGATTGTTACCTTGAATGAATCTTTGTATTCCCTATTTTGAATTTGTTGAATTGTCTGGGACATGCAACTTGCTATGATATGTAGCCTTTGATAGAGCATTGTTTGGTCTTCTTAATATAAACCTTGTCGCTAAGACCTAAAATTCATTTCGATAAAAAGATTAGCAACTTATTAATCAAAAGTTCAGAAGAACCCTTCCTTTATTTAACAAGAAATTAGAAACCCGTCTAATCATGAAGAGTCTCGTTATTAGAAAATTTGAACTCCATTTTAGGAGAACTTAATCTAGCACTATAGGGAGTGAAGCTTTTAATAACTTCGTCTTTTGGCCTTATAACCTAGAAATTTAGAGCCTAATTCTTCCAAAAATCCTTCTGATAATTGTAATTTCAGCTGTATTGAAGATCGTAAACCTTTTAGCGATAACTTGATTAGGAGACCAGAAAACAATCTGGCACTAACTTTGAATTAGAAGACCAGGAAACCATCTGGCAATATAAGACCAGAAAACATTTGGAGGTTGAATAGAAGATCGAAAATTGATTTGGTAATAATACCATAATTTAATCTAAATAAAAGACCAAAAATTCATCTGATATTAATTTAAAATTCCATTTGATAAGAAGATTAGAATTTTTCTTATAACAGGGCCAGAATTCCATTCGGTCAGAGAACTAGAAATCCGACTATTAGCAGAGATTCTCATTATTTAGGAATCTTGATTATTAATGGAGATCCCTGTTATTTAGAAACCTGACTGTCAACGGAGATTCCTGTTATTTTCTAATTTGAATTCTAATATAGAAATCATGGATTGAAAGTTAATCCGATATTTTGAAGAATGAAGCCTCGAGCTTGGGTAATAAGTCAGTCTTTTGGATGTTACTATCTGACATCAAAATTCTCACTTCTACATGATACATAGTTTTTTATCCTTCCATTGAAAGCTGCTTGAACTTTTCCCTGGTGCGGAACTACATATGTTTGAATAATCTTCCTCTAAAAGATTGCATTTGACTGACCTTCCTTTAAAAGACTGCCTCGATCCTTCTTTAGGATAGAGTTTGATTTGCTCTTGCATTCGAGTGATTGTCCTCTAGAAGACTGCCTTTTACTACTCTTTGGTTAGTGATTTAGGCTTTGATTGATTTTCTTTGTTACCATCTTTAGATAATGACTAAACATTGATCAAACCCCTCCTTACCATCTTATGTGATGATTTAAGTTTTGATCGGTGCGTTTGGTTAGCTACCTTGAGCAGAACCAAAGTCTTACCCATCCTTCCTTTAGAAGGCACTCTAGTCAGGCCTTATAGGTGGAACTGAAGGCTGGTTTAGTGCTTTGAACATGCCATCTTCAGCTGGACCAATGGCTTTACTCCATCCTACCTCTAGGGTGCTTCAGATAGGCCTTATAGGCGGGACTGAAGGCTGGTCGGTGCTCTGGCCAGGCCATCTTAGGCGGGACCAAAGACTTACTCTGTCCTCCCTCTAGGAGGCGCTCCGGCCAGGCCATGTAGGCAGGACCGAAGACTTGCGGTGCTTTGGCCAGGCCTTATAGGTAGGACCAGAGGCTTATTCTGGCCTCCCTCTAGGAGGTGCTTTGACCAGGCCATCTTAGCAGGATCAAAGGCTTTTTCCTTTATTTTATAAATCCTCTTTATAAAGCATTCTACTTTATTGATTACTTGTTCTTTGTAGACACATTTACCTTTTGCTTAAATCTTGCTAATAAACTCTTGAAGCTATCCTTTTCCTAAGAAATTCTCAATCAGTCCCTTTGGAGCTCGACATTACTTGGTTTCATGTCCATTCCTCCGTTGGTATTGGCAATAAGCACCTCCGCGATTCCTTTCATTTCCTGGTTGCTTCTTCTTTGTAGGTTAATACTTTAATCTTTCTTTAGTTAGGAAGTAGATATTTTTGTGGGATGTGGTAAGGGAACGAAACCTTAAAGATCAAAAATTTCTAAAGCATTATGCTCTTTACTCCTACTTGATTCTCTTGTAGCATTGGATTGGTACATTAGCATCATCTATATGTTTTCTCTTTAATGATTCTCAAGCTTTGATTGGTGCAGGGGGATGATCACTTCCTACCACCTTTGGGCTGGTCAAAGTCTCCTGTTATTTATTTTTCAAAAATAGTCCCTTTAGTTTGGAATTGCATAGCCCTTCTCATTTTTAGGAACAAACCATCTTTCTTCGTGCTTTCCTTTCCAAGAAATGAATAATAAACATGGATAGGGGTATAGCCTATATGAAATAGATTTATGCCCCACTTATCGGGATTATAAGGAATCACTTGTCTCTTTTCTTCCATGATTTGTAGTGCTAACATCCTTATCACTTGTTCCTCATGAAAGCGAGGGTCAGAAGCGATTTGAGAAATTGGCTTATTTGCTTGAGGTTCGAAAGACCCTTTTTCCAAGATAGTCATCATATGGTCCAAAGAAGGTTATGCAGGATTTGGAAAGTTCCTTTATGGAATATGTAGGTTGGGGAAAATCCTCTATACCCTATGTATGTAGGTCAAAAATAACCCAATATGAGATACGTAAGGAGACGGAGCCCTCCTATTAGCATCAAAATGTTAACAATTTTTCTTGTTAACCCTAAATAGGTCTTGGCTAGTGATAAGACTTGGACAATCTTATGTTAGCCCACGAGAAGTATGCAAGTCTGACGTGAAGTATGAAAATTGGAATTCGAATCCAAGTTCAGGAGAGTATACATGTTCATTATGTCGACTTTCAAAAAGTGATGTGCATGTCGTAGATATCTCGTAAAAATATGCAAGAGAGTAACATATATGTCATAAATCCTTTTGAATATCTTTATTCATATGTAATATGTTGTGCCAAGTTTATTATACAAATCCTTATGTGTAAAAGTCATCAAAATACAACAGGCTCTGGAAATCCCCAATTCAATTTAGTTTTACAACTTTAGAAAAGTAAGAAAAGTGATGAGAAGAATTGACTCCTTCTATGTAGCCATTGGGTTAAAATTTTTAGAGGTAGAGATAGGCGGCATAGCTTCCACGTGTCCTTCGACATTGTTATTTTTCTGACATCCTTCATTGTGTTGTCGACATGTGGCAACATTCTTCATATTGATGTCTTATGGCATCCCTCTACATATTGATGATTTATAGCATCCTTGCAATATTGGTGATTTGTGACATCATTTGTTATTCTGATGAAATACAATATTCTCATTTACATTGATGATTTATGATATCATTTTAAGCACCGAAGATATGCAACATCATCGATAACTGTTGGTATTCAATATCTCTTACACCCTTTGAAGCTCAATATCTATTTCCTGGTTAAAGTTGCTTTATAGCACTTAGTGTTGTAAAGGCTTGACATTCACTATTGAATCGAAAGCTCGATATCCTCCTTTGTGTTTAGGCATTCAAAATATTCAAATGGTACCACACACTTCCTCTACTTCATGCTTTTCACCGTCGTGTGGTAGAATTTTGATACCTACTGAGGTATAGAGATTCGATATCCTTTGAACTGGTTATTTGATAGCGCTTATCGTCTTTTGAGTTTCGCTTCTTGTTAGCGGTTCGATACCCTTGCATGCTCTTGTCTGGATCTTCGATATCCCTTCTTTTAACCTCTTAGTTAGACATTCGATATCTCTATTTGTAAATGTTCGATATCTTCATTTGTAATAACACAATGCAATTTGTAAAACTTGGCATTAAATCCATCGGGCCTTGGGGATTTTTCATTTTCTATAGAAAAAACAACTGTTTTTTTTCAATCGTATTAAATGGGTTATTGAAAAAACATTTTCCATTTTCATTGACAATATTTTTACATACAATTTCTGGAAATTCATTGCATCCCATGTTTCCATTGTATAATTCTATGTAAAATTCAATTGCTTTTTTACACAAGCTTGCATGTGTATTGGCATCATCATTAAGTAAGCAATCCATGTTGTTCATATGCCTTCTAATATTTATTTTTGCATGAAAATATTTGGTACGGACATCCCCCACAGTTAACCAATTGATTTAGCCTTTTGTCTACTGTCCATCATGAGCATTTGTACATAGTTATAACTGTGTTTGAGCTTCTACTTAGGCTACCGCTTCTCTTTACTTGGGTGTGCATTAGGCATAGCCTGTAGACTGACATATTTTTTCTATTTGTTTCAACCATTCAATTTACATTGTTATGTTCCCTGCTCTAGTTTTTAAGTGCCTTCTTGAGTATCTTTTGCAGATGTACAAAATTACGTAGTAAGTTACCCACTTTGTTAATTTTAAAATTAGCTGCAATAACTTGCTCATAATCATTTTGTAAATGCCAAAAGTTTTTATATCCGAAAGGTTTAAATCCACTTAAATTTTCCTCACTGAAAATTCTAAAAATCATAGGGCTATAATCACTTGTCTCTGAGGGTAAATATTGAACACTGGCTTGTGTAAATTTATTTATACAGTTGACATTTACCAAAACTCTGTCAAGCTTACATGCTATGTTCTTACCAAGCCCTGATCTCCATGTATAATCATACTCACTTCTATTAAATTCACCTAGACCTGCCTTTAGTAGACAAACGTTTAATATTTTATCTCCGGCCTACATTAATCTGTTGGCACCATACTTTTCACTAATCAACCTGACATAGTTAAAATCCCTTTGTACACACCAAGGCCTCTGATTGTTTTATGCTTCATAATTTAACTACTGCCACAAGTTAATTCTATCACAAAGTAAATTGCAGCATACAGAAAAGTACACATTATTTTACCACAAAATCTATTATTCAGAATCATTGTGACATACTGTGAGCTATCAGACTTAATAGTGACATTCCAAATCAATGCATAGTGAACACTACGATTCTACACTTCTAAGTATGAATTGCATTATTCACACAGATCCAAATATTATCCCACTAATCTGCAAATTTATCTATATTAACATTCTGTATCTTAATTTCTAAAAGAGCAACTATTGATGGTTTGTATTTGCCTTTTAAAAACTAAAAATCGAACCATCTATCTGGTCTATTGGACCCCTTATATTCCAGTATAGCATAGTCATTTTTGGAGTCTATCGCTCCTTCTCACTAGGGGAGCAGATCCACCTTCATCAACTATTAATTTCTTTTTTCCTTTTTTACCACTAATTTTTTTCATTCCACTTCTCATTAAAATCAATTAATTTACCTCCTTTGGTAATACTAGGTGTAGAAAAATTAGTGAATGGGTCAGGGGAGTGGATTGCATTTTGAATGCTTTCAGACTGATTTGTGGGCTTTGCTACTTCAAAGGGAATCTGTACATTAAGGGAATTGAGAGCAAAATTAGAATGCGTTATATTTAATTTATTTCATGTAATATCATTGTAATTAATTGGCTTGTTTAACTCCCTATGCTATGAATTTGTATCTTTCTGAATGACGTTGCCCTCCACTAAATCCTGTAATGATAAACTAGGGCTAGAGATTCCTAGAGCCAATAAATTAGAGATAATGATTTCACAATGAAGCTCTTTATTGGTAATTTCAAGCACTTCTCGATGATGCTCTATATCATTAGTTAAATCTTTATTTATTACATTGCTAATTGAAACTATGTTAGCACTGACCTTAATTGTAGATGTATTTTGGTTTGCAACCTTCTCTTGCCCAAACTCCTCTGACGAATCCAGGTTATGTCATTTTCATCTGTATGTTGATTATCATTGTTATTATCTACATGTTGAACTATATATTGTTTATCATTACTGTTCCTTATTTTAGTAAATTGATCTTTTTGTACCTAAATTTTATTACACTTATTAGACAGTTGGCCTAATTTCCTGCATTTGTCACACCAACCACTCATTGGGCATTGACGTCTGATGTGCCCGATAGATTTACAGTTGCCACAACTAGGTGGTTCATACACATATTCCACATTTTCTAGATAAACACCACATGTGCTTGTTTTAGCCCGAACCACTTACTTCATAGCATCCACTTTTATCTCCACCAATACTCTTGCACAGTTAAGTCTAGTTTGTTTGATAGTTGGCTAATCTAGTTTTATTGGTTCACATAGTACACTCACTAAATAGAAATTTTTTTCCTTATTCCATAATAGACACTCAAGTGGGGAAACCTTACCCAAATAGGCAGTGATAGAAGTAAGTCTTAATCTAGTATATAAAAATTGCTCCATGTTTTGCTATCGAGTAATTACAGTATGTCGAGTTCTTCCGCTTGACATCATTTTATTTTGTTGCTTCCATATTTAGTTCCTGATATTCCTCTTTATCATCTTTAACCAGCTCAAAAAATTGCTCCATGTTTCCATTTCCAGATTTGCCCTTGAGCGCATCTACCCATGACCGGAGCTTCCTATCAATAAACTTTAAATCCTGTAGTTTAAGGTTTTGCACTGTTGATGCCAAAAGTGGAACAACACCCAAATATGAACCGTTGTAGGATTAGATCTGGTAGAAATAGCAAATAATCATAAAAATGTATGGGGATACAAGATTTTTATAGTGGTTCAGCAATCTATGGCCTACGTCCATTATATATTTTTATTGATTATGGATTTAAATGAGGTTTAAAGTCACTAGCATAAGGGATCGACATGTTCTTAAGCCTGGAGCTGCTAAGAGTATCTGCCTAGGCGACTATTGTGAGGGAGAGATAGAAGATGAAGAAGATCCAAAGTCTGAATTCCTTCTTTAGTTGCTATAGGGTTGATATTCATAAAGGAAACTGCTCTGTAGGTGTGATAACCTGGATTTTTGGACATCTGTTAATTGGATAATTAACTGATTTTAACTATTGAGATATTGATTTTATTTGGTTAAACAAATAAAATTCTGGTAGTTAAAAATATCTGGATATATAAATGGATTTGAAACTTTATAATGTTCACTTAATCTTATGTCTTACGTGTTTCGTTTCCTGACATACCAGCCTAAGAAATACCCTAATCGCCCCCAAATAAAACATCGTCGTCGTCGACAATCCATGCCAACCATCCACCTTCGCGATCGATAACCAAAGTGATATCGCTCACTCCATCGGGCTTCAATTTACAATTGAACGATTTTGTTCACTAGGGTTTGGTTACTGCATTGGGAGATTCCACCAAATCAAACATCGTTATAGTTATCGTCGACGATCCATGCCAATCATCCACCTTTGCGACTGATAATCAAAGTGATATTGGACATCACGCTCACTCCATCGAGCTTCAATTTGCAATCGAACGATTTTGTTCACTAGGGTTTGCTTACTGCGTTGGGAGATTCCTCACCTTCGCCCATCACCACGATTGGTGCTTCAGTATCATACGTTGAGCTCGACTAAGGTAATGTTAGCATAGCGGAAGCGGCCTGTGGTGAACTGTCCTAACGTGAATGTGTTCCTATGGTGACATGTCATATGGGGGGCTTCCTGAAAGAGAGAGAGGTGAGGAGTTGTTTGATGATAATCCACGTATAGGGAGTGACTGAGCCAAAATCTGCAATGAGTGATGTCAGAGCCTGTAAATAGAGATGTGAGCCTGCTAGAGCAGGGATAATGGTATGGGGTATCCTTAGGTGAATGGAAGATCAGCAATCAGAAGTTGAGGTTAGCTTTCTTTCTAATCTTATATACTGAATGTGTAGTTACTCAAAAATATGTTAATGTTTAATAGATGTGGATTAGTATTATATCACTCTTTAAAAGGGAACTTAATGGATATGAAAACTTAAGTTATGGTCTCACTTTATCACATGATTAAAATTTGTGAAACTTGGTGATATTTACCTATTTATTAAAATGAATATTGTTGGAATCTACGATTATATCAGTTTCTCTTGGTTTGGGGTCTATGAATAATCACTTTTATGTGTCAGTATATTTTCTATTGGAGATTATAATTGATCTTTTCATGTTGATGCATGTGGATGAGTCCTACATTGGGATTTATTAGTTGACCGTGCCGCAAGTGTTTTAACTTTTTATGGCATTTTAAATCATGATGACCATACAATAATTTTTTCCTAATGCATTATACTATATATTTGCTTATTCTTATTAGCTTTAAGCAAGCCTCTAATGGATTTATTTGTTCTTTAATTAATGTATCCTCCTATTAATTTCTGCTAAATACATACATGGAAACCTAAAACTGAAAAAATACACGAAGAAGCTGAAAAAAATACTCAAGCCAAACTTCTATAACTAGAAAGACTTTTATGTATGCGAAATCGGCTATTGATTTTATTGTAGGACTTCTAGAGAGTACAAGTTCATTTGGAATTTTCATATGCACGTCAATAAAATGAACAAAAAAGATGCTAGGTCAAACTTATAACTGTGTTCACTTTAGATGTCAACAGTTCGAGGTTTCAATTGTCTTTTTTTAGATTGTTCTCTTCTTAGAATGTTATTATCATAAATAAATATTTTTCTACAAGGGTTAAAATATACAAAATCCACGTACACATATTCTGTGTCACTAATTTTGTTCATGGAGATTCCTAATCAGAAGCAATGATTCCAAAAGATCATTAGCGTCCTGTGGGTTTGGTCGTAACTACCTTTTTGTTAATTTCAACTAATTATGCAGTTCTAAGTATATTTACTATATAAGTGCACAGTAACACGGTACTTAGATTATTGTTATTTTATTCTTTTGCATGGTATAGAAGAATAATGGTAGTACTTTATGATGCTTTGTTTCTTTACCATTTATAAAGTTGCAATAGATTGCGCATCGGTTTGTCTTTTACAAGAATATACTTCAATTTTAGTTTAGGGTCAGTATTATCTGAATTGTTCATGTGCTTGAATACTAAACTTATTTTTGCATGTGATTCTAAGGGATTTAGATTAAATCAAATCATTTTTTCTCTTCCTACTAATTGTAAAGGTTTATTTGCATATGTTCTTTGGCTACACGTCTTTCTAAAGAGAAGTAGATCATATATGATTAATATTTTTATTTACTTCTTTTTCTTCAGTTTCTCTAATTTTTATTTTGTAATACTGGCAAGTTCAAAAGGCATAAACATTATTTTAATTTGGATCATTTGACAAATTGAGGTTTTTTGATTATTTTAGTCCAAGATAACATCAAAAGCTCTTATATGGAATCGGATGATTTTTTTAAATTAATAACCATACAATTAACAACGAATCTTCTATTTTCATATGTAAAGACAATTAAATGCTGGATATGCTCAGTATTTATGCGTTGAACACTCTTCCATATTAGTTATTTGGAACTAAAGGTTTTTCTTTGAAATTTAGTACGATTCACAACACCAAGACGAATAATTATGTAATTTTTCTGCAGGTTTTCATTCAGTTATGAATATCCGCATTTATCACAAAAATGCAGATATTTTTTATTTTGATGCTTTTGATCTTTATCTTCTAATTCAATTTAGTTATGTTTTTTATTAATGATTGTTTTGCTTTTAATATTAGGTGGTTCTACTTTTTACTTTTTATTATGAAACTTCCGTAAGATAATTTTATTTTCGATTCTTTAGCATCTGATTTCGGTTTCTAATATAAATTTTATAAGATTGTTTTGGTTATTATCTTCAATGGGTCTGATTTTGTTTCTTTACTATGAAAGTTCCTAAAATTGTTGATATTTTAGTTCTGAGTTACAACTCCTTAATATGATTGGAATATAATCGTGATTATTTGTAGTTTGGTTAAGTTATATAATACCGAATTATGGTACTTATGATAATGATCTACGAGTAACACTCATACTAATATAGTTTTCATGTTCTATTTCACTCCTTGATGGAGGTTTTTTTCACCTGACCTTGGTAAGTTGTTTAATCCCTATCTTTGTTTTTCCAATGCATAAGCCTCTTTTTTTTTGTTTAGGATTTTAAAAACTTTCACAACTAATATAGTTTTCAATTGGACCATTTATGCTTCTTATTCTGTTTGATATATTTTTGTTATCGTTGTCGCTTTGATATATAGCTATGCACATACGCAAGTGCCAAACTCATACTAAAAAATTTGTTAAATCATAGTGATTACAATAAAGTTCAGAAATATACTACATAACTGAGTAAATCAAAAGACAACTTGAATCATTTGGGTGAAGATGAAGATAAGACAATATTTTTTTCTTTCTTCTGTTATATTTGTCTCTGTGAAATCACTACCAATATATATCTTTTAACTTTAATGCATCATTTATTATGTTATGAAATACACATCATATTATTCCTTTTTCTTATGAATCAAATGATGAAATGTACGCAGCAACCTGTTCAAAATATTTAAAGCTTTATCAAGTAGGAAGAGCTATGTAAAGTAAATGTCCTTAAAACCCCATGTATATGTTTGATCGAACATAAACAAACCATGCAAAATTGTACAAATTTATGGAAATATACAGTAACCATTTATTTCCTGTATTTGCTCAAAATATTTGAATATTCATATACTTTGAGCAATGTTCCAGAGCAAGCAAAATAAATATGATCATATTCTACTCTGTTGTATATTCAAACAAAAATAATTATCCTCTAACCCAAGTATGGTTTTCTATGCATGTGTTTCTTCAATTTTTCCGTGGTGTTAACAAAACTGGAACTTTCACTAAAAATTGAGTAGAATCATGATTGTCTTGCATGAAATTATATTATCTTATATCATTACTGGAGCATTTACGTCGAAGTTCCCAAATTTGGTTTGTTAACTGTATTGTTGTATTATTAGTGTGATATTTGTTGGAATAATCCATCGGTTATTGTTTGTGTTACAATTTTCTTATACAGCAGTATTTAAATTGTATCAGCGAAGTCTTATTTTTAAGCTACTATAATATTTCATATTATAGCTTATCTAAGTAACAAAAGCTATTAATTCTAAATCTACAAATTTGTTACTGTTAACAGGGGATGCAGCAAGAAAAAACTGGAAATATGGTCATCATACTTCATACATAGGATGTAATATACAGAGATTCTCTGGAGTTGAGGAATAACTGCATTTGCATTTTGATTGTTGTAAATCATCATACAATATGAATATTTGAGTACGTAAAAAAATTAAATTATGGAACAGATGTAATTTTAATTCTCGGTTTGTCAACCAAGCAATTCAATATTGTATATTCTTTGGAACCGATAACAATGATGTGTTGATTATCACTTTTATACAAGTCAAAATATTTCTTTGGTTTCTGAAATAATTTTTCTAATGCCAATAGCAAGGTTTCTAATGTGAAAGTCTTCACATCCTACAGGGTAGAAAGGAACATGCAACTAAAATGTAAGGTGTGAAAGTCTTCACATCCTGTAGGGTAGAAATGGAACATGTAACTAAAATGTAAGGAGTAACATTAAAAAGACGAAATACAAGTTGGGAAAAGATCAGTTATTCTGCTGAGTGCTTCTTCTAGATGGAAAAGATAGTCTCTGTTAGGTCCTGATGGTCCTTAGGCCTTGGCAATTTGACTATTCCATATTTAGATGTATAATATTTGTATCAGATAACTCCATACTTAGATGGAAAAGATAGTCTCTGTTAGTTCCAGTAATGATATTGCATATCATGATACGAACGCTGTTGAATATAACACGCACAAAAAAGTGTCCATCCATATACAAACCAGCACGTATTCATTTAGGATACAGCTCATAATAAATGCAAAGATTAACTACCACGTCACCATCTGAATTGCTCCCATTTATTTAATTACTGTAGTTGTTCCCTCGACTAGCTAGGAGGGTTAGGATGCAGGGCCACGTTGATTTGGAAGTCGAGTAGGTAGCGTTTTCCATGGGGTCAATGTTTGGTTTGGGGTATTTGTCAGGAGTTTGTTGCAGAATTAGGAACGTGAAGTGTGCCTTACTTTATACTGATCAATTTCTGGATTGGAAGTCTAATTGATTTTAGATGCAATTTAAAATATTTTAAATATAATTTAATTTGTTTACAAAAGGTTTAATTTACTTTTAATATTTTAAGCGTATAAAACTACACTTATATGTGTAAAGCGCATGTGCAATATGTAAATAGTTTATGTACATTGTTAATGCGACGTTTGTATTTGTTGAGATTTTCACTACAACGGACACACATATATATATATATATATCCCTTGATTTTCTACACACATTCTAATTTAGATAATAGTTGTTTTTAAATCATACTATTATTTAAATCGGAATTTGCCCTTGAAATCGGGAGGCTAAAGGGTGCTGCAAAAACAAAAGTGCTATTGAACGCCTCTCATATAAATATATATGTGTGTGTATGTGTGTGTGTACGTATACTAAAATTCAAAATCAAATTTTACTATACTTTAAATAATTTGTACTAACTCATTATATTTATTTGTATGCATATATTTATTAGATTTTTCAAAATCATTTATTAATCATACACCCCACCCCCCTTTCGGCCATAATACAAAAAAAACTTTTTTTGTTTATAAATTAAAACATTATTTTACAAAATAAAATGTTAATTTATAAAAGTATATACAAAAAAACCTTTTTTATTTACTACTAATAAAGAGAATTCATTGAATAGATTTACTCGGTGTCTTTTTGAAATTCCAAATGTACCCTTTTACATCTCATAGAGAAATAGTATTCAAATATGGGGATATAGCCTGTTATTTTCTAAGTACAATTGTTAGTCATCATGGAGAACTACGATGTGTGTTCATAAGATGAAGTATCCGGGTGTACCATACTATCCGTAATTTAGGTGGGAGTTCATCGGTCGAAGTTTTGCCTGATTCCGAGTTAGTATGAAGATGTTATTGCAGTCTGTACAAAAAAAATAGCGGCTTCTGCACTAGGTAGAGTTCAAATATAGGGATGTGGTAGCCTGTTATTTTCTAAGTACAATTGTCGGTCTTATGGAGAATTATAGTGTGCGTTCACAAGATGAAATATCTGAGTGCTCCATATTATCCATAATTTAGGTGGGAGTTAATCGGGCAAAGTCTCACCGAACTCTGAATTAGTATGAAAAAGTTATTGCAGTCTGAACAAAAAAATAGCAGCTTCTGCCTAGACGGAGTTCAAATATGAAGATGTAACATATTATTTTCCAAGTAAAACTTTTAATCACCATAGAGTAATACGGTATACGTTCATAAGCTTAATTATCTGAGTGTTCCATATTGTCCGTAATTTAGATGAGAGTTTATCGGTCGAAGTTTCGCCTGATTCCGAGTTAGCATAAAAAAGTTATTGTAGTCCGGACAATTTTTTTTGCAGCTTCTGCCTAGGCGAAGTTCAGATATGGGGATGCTACTATCAAATCAACTCCACTGTCACAATAAAAAATGTATGCACGTTGTGATTAAATGCAGACCGATCTGGGCGTGCATATGTACTCGTAAGATAAATATAAAACCTAAATAAATATAAAATATAGGCTTTTGGACATGTGTAGGCTTAAGAGGGATATATGTAAACAAGTGGCAATTGTTTTCTTTTAAATCGAGAAAAAAAATATAAATAATAAAAATGATTATATAGCAAAGGCAAAAGGCTGTATACAGTTCAATTTTTTTTTCTCATTGTCATTTTCTCAACTCTTTTCTTTCTTTCTAAAACCAAAACCAGAAAATAAAACTAAAATCAAACTTAAAGCTTTCAAACTGAAATTAAGCAATAACTTTAAGTTTTAACCTGAGCAAAGATTTAAAGCAAGATTCAAGTTCAAGTTCAACTAAAATCAAGTAAATCAAGCCTGCTGTTTCAATAGCAAGTGCAGTTTTCAACTTCAAACATCTGAGTTCCTCTGTTCAACAATTTTAAAGTGAGTAAACTCTTAAATCTATATATATATCTTGATCTTCCTATGATAAATGCTTGTAGTATGATTGTGAAATGTTTGAATAGATGTAAGTAGGCCTGCATGTATATATATACATGTGAATGATGTGTGTATGTCTGGGTACAAGAACATATATCCCTGTTCTAGGTTTACAGGGCTTAATCCAAATTCAAAAATCAAAATCTCCTCACCTATTCTCTAATAGGCCTTAATATTTAAACAAAAAGTGTTTGAATTAACATGATTTGAGTTTTAAAAATATTTTTAAGTATAATTAGTTAAAGTATTTTCTGGAAATTAGGAAATACAGTAAAACTTAATGCATGTTGAAAATCGAGTGTCAAGATTTCTTGTTTCACTTATATCATCTTTTTCGTGTTCGAAAACTATGATTTTCAATGGTAATATCAAGATTTTTAAGTTTGGAAATCATGAGCATTCGCGAGTTGATCGGTTTTGGTACTTTTGGTGATTTCTAGCGATCGGCGTGGTGAGGGAGGTCGTGGTCATGGCTGGAGGAAGCCTATGTGATGGGGATTCATGGAAAAATGCTCGGGAATTTTATAGATGATCGGAGTGGATGGTCGAAGTCGATTTAGGGTTTATGACCCTATTGGGTTCGTCGTGGTTTTCGAAAGCATTGCATGTCATCGGTGGACCGAAGGTGATCAGACCAAGGGGAAAAGGTGCGTAGGTCTTCGAAGAGCCTATGAACGAAGTTGCATAGTGCCAATGGTAGCGGCGATGACCGGAGCGACGGCGATCGCATGTACATGTGCACGAGTGTCTTGTGTCTGGGTTGGGTTGCTGTAGCAATAAGAGAAGAGAGAGCTCGGGGAAGAAGTGTTTTTGGCTCGAGTTTGCTTAGGGTTGGGCTCGAGACTGTGCACTAGTGGAAATAACAAGTTTTAAAGTTAAAACAAATACAAGTTTTTAAAAAAATAGAGAAGAGGGGGAGGGTCGGGTAGACTTGGTTTTGGCTCGAGTTAGGGTTCGTGATTTCTGGGTTTGGGCCCGAGTATTTTAAATTGAATGCATTATCAAAGTTTTCAAAGAAAAATGAAAATAAACAAGTTTTCAAAGTAAAAGTAGTTATCAAGTTTTCAAACAAGTTTCAAAAGTTAAATTTTAAAGTCAAATGTGTTTTGAAGATTAATTGATTTGGTTTTGAATAATTATATATTAGGATCATTAATTAGTGTGATAAATTAAAGGATAATTAATTAATGTAAGTAATTAAGGGATCATTTATTAATGTAAGTAATTAAAGGTTAATTAATTAATGTGAATGATTAAATGATTAAAGAATAATTAATTAATTTCAATAATTAATTAAATGGTTTAATTAATGTTAATTAAGCAGGATTTATAAAAGTAATTAATTTACTTTGTGTTAATTAAATTAATTAGAAATGGACTAATTAATCTTGCTTATGGATGATTAAATTGTATTGAATGTTTGGATTGATTAATATCTCTAGTCTGATAAATTATGGTGTTCTGTGATATGAAATGCTTTGGTTGAACTGTGATAATGTAAGTTATCGATCTGTGATTAATTGCTATGTGAATATGTTGTTCTGAAGTTTAATTGAATTATTTAACTTAAACAACTTGGCTTAAAGATGTTATTGAATTCGAAGAGACCGGGATCGGATATCAGCGATATCCGGAACCACTTCGATTAGTAGTCTATAATTCTTTATAGATTTGATTTGTAAATCGAATAGGCTAGAATGGAATAAATTGAGTAATCTGGACCATTGGAACTAAGTAACGGTACTTAGACATTATTTTGTGAAATAAGTGTTTGGCTACAGAATGATTAAAACTCGTAGTGATGAACGAGTTACCTTAGGTTTCAAGGAAGTTTTACAACCTTAGTATTGCAATTTAAATGGGTTTACTCACGCTGGTTTCCAGCCTGACTCGGGTGTTACTTTATTGTAATGCTCGGGTCAGACCGAGTACTACAGATTTCCAGGTTAGGACGTTTTGGAGTTCAGGAGACGAGCTGGATGGCAGAGACGTATGGAGTATTTTCCGCCGTGTATTTGAGATTGTATTGATAGTAGTCTGGGACAAGTTGTTATAACTGTCCAGTTTATTTGTGAATGGTTGTACTCTGATATATTGTCTGTAAATTGACAGTTACAGCTTTTCTTGTGTAAATGCTGTTATTTGATATTATATTTTGATCCGCTGCGATTGTGAGATTCTGTGCTGTTGTTTTCTGTTTCTTCTTCAACCTCCTTTCTTCTTTACCCTAACAATCTGGAATTTCCGGCGTTCGATTGCTCGACATTTCTACAGTGAATGTATTAGTGTTGAATTTTCGGGGTCGAAAATTCCAGGTCGTTACATTAGGTCTACAAAGTCAAGTTGTACAAGGTCCAGGTGTAAGCCCACAAGTGGAGATGAGGGCATGTCGACCCATAATGCGAAACAGACCTCTCGGTACCGAGAGGTTCCTCTCGATACCGATAGGTTTGTTTGGGTAAAAACCCAACTCTTTCCCTCTACGATGCCTTTCTATCCCTTACTTATTTTCCAAATTCTTTTCCATAGAGGTTGAGTCGTTCCTGGCGATTTGCTTGATAACGCTTGTATTATCCTGCTTTCTTTACTTTCTTCTAATCAATCCTGAGAACTACTTGTCCATCCTTCGTGAGAAGCACTTACTCATAACCAGTTGTGGTTGTACTTGAAGTATATGGAGTTGAGTTGGTTCAAATTAGAGAAAAGACCTCTCAGTACCGAGAGGTTCCTCTCAGTACCGAGAGGTTCCTCTCAGTACCGAGAGGTTCCTCTCGGTAACGAGAGCTTTCTTTTGCTCCAATTGACTTGTAACTTCTTAAGTTTCATCTTCTTGTCCTTCCAAGTGTTTTTTCAAGTTCGTGAGTTGTTTCATCTTCATTTTGGCCTTCTACTTCCAGTTGAAATCTGTTTGGTTAAAAATCCGATTAACACTTGCCCCCAAGAGTATGCTTTCATTGAAAGCAAAGCGAGCACTGGATCAAGACTTACTATTTGGTTACTCTAGTAAATTGTTCAGATATTGCTTCAAAGCATTATCTTCATCTGGTTGATATTCCTTTAACTTTCTTGCATAGGTTAAAGCTCTGTTTTCTACGCTAAGGATGAGATCTTCATTCCAGAGATCGTTCCTCGCCTTAGTCGAGCATGCATTCTCTTTTGTCATGCTCTTTATAAAAAAATTTAGTTGAAAAATCCTCTTGGTACCAAGAGCTTTCTCTCGGTGCCAGTTCTTTCATTCATACCGACTGCTATATAACATGGACTTAGAAAATTTTACACTTCACTTTTTCTTTCTTCACCCCCTATCACCAGCCGTCGGCAACTCAATCTGACTGTCACCAACCGCCACTGACCATCCAGGAGCACCACAAACTGCAGCTACCGACTGCTTTATTACCAGATCCGCAACCTTATTCAAAGCACTCGAGGCCAAAACTATTACACCGACTCCAACCTTGCCAACTCAGAGCTTCCGTCGTTGAGTCATGTTTCTCTTCTCTTAAATTTAGATCTCGAGTTTACTTAAGGATAGTGATTGCTCTAAGTTAAGATGATGATTGTTCAAGGGTGATAATTCAAAAGGTGTCGATTGGAGTTGAGTTAGTTAGGTTTGGGGCTAGATGCTATTAGGTGCTAATCCTGAACATTGTCTAATATTTGACTCTTGTCAACGTCTATCTGATTGCATCCTACTACTCAAATTATGATAAGATGGTTCTTGTTCAAGAACGGTCATATTGGATGATTCTATCGTAATGCATTTCCTATTGTTGCACTCCTAGTGTTCTTGCAAAGAAAAGCTTTCACATCACTTCGAATAGTGGTTCCGTTATTGATTACTCATCGATAACTGGTAAGATCTGATATATAGTTCCATCGTACGACATGGCTCATTTTTTTAGCATAAGCGAGCTATTTACATAGGATGGTCTATTCGTCATGTACAAGACGTCGGACCCATATTGTATAGACTAACACTTTTACTTGCCCCGGTC
The DNA here is from genome assembly GCA_030737815.1 of Allium fistulosum. Taxonomy (NCBI): domain Eukaryota; kingdom Viridiplantae; phylum Streptophyta; class Magnoliopsida; order Asparagales; family Amaryllidaceae; genus Allium; species Allium fistulosum. Next base: position 49,642 of record JASFAW010000040.1, read on the forward strand.
AATGATTAAAATTTGATTAGTAAACAGATGTCGACATGCTTTGGATTTCGGTCATTGGCCATACGGGTTTAATATTTAAAATAAAACATACATGACCGTGTTGAATGCCAAGTTTTATTATTTATAATAACTCGTCGATTACTGTGCTTCAAGTCCATTGAGGGTACGTCTACTCCTCTTGAAGCTGGCTCCTCCACAACTCAGGCTTCTCCTTTTATTCCTATCAGACCCGGACATTCGATCTCGAAAAAGTTACAGAGTGCAGTTGTACCAGTGGACCCACTGCAAAATAAACCTCCCTCTTTAAATGAATATATCAGTCTAAGGGTTTTGAATGATCCGCCTGACCAAATGTCGACTGTCCTTTCTATGAGAATGCTTCAAAATAGATGCCGCAAGCATGAAATTTGTGAGGACAACGTGCGGCTCCCTACATCAGGTGAAAAAGAACATCTTCCTTCAAAGGGATTCATAGCTTGTAATAGATATATGTGCCTCGGTGGTGTTATGCCACCCTTCATTCCATTTCTTTGCACAGTTTTACAAGAGCTTTGGTTGGCTCCGGCTCAAATCCATCCAAATGGGTATGCTTTGTTGAGCTCTTTGTATGTGCTTTTCATGAATCGCTTCAAGGGGTCCAACTTTCGAACAACTTACTTACCTTCTACACTTCAAGCAAAGGCGAGAGCCTCCTTGCTATATGATCATCAAGGCTTGGTGTAGATGCAAAGTCATCCACAATAAACGCTCATACTTCAAAATTGAGTACTTCTTTCTTCAATGACCATATGGTTTCAATAGGAGTTAGCTGTTTGGAAGTGAATTCCTCTCTTTTCTTTCCTTTTGTGCTTGAGTTTTCTCTGTTCAATCGCTTAACCTGTTGTTTATTTATTCACAGGCATTCCTATTCGAGACACTCATGTCGAGCATGCCACTACTCTAAATGGTTTAAGGAAGGTCAGCTACCAGCATCGCACCACTTCTTATCTCATAACCAATGAGAATCTCCAACGGTGCAGCTTGCTGCCCCCGGCAGGACTGCTGTCCCTGATTTGACTCCCCCGAGCAGCTCCAGAGCACCCACCGAACCACCATTCATATATGCAGCTCCAGTAAGAATGTATAGAGTAAGGTTGAAGGTCCATTGGGTGTAATGCATGCAGAGGAATCTGCTAAAAGAGGAGGTGGAGAGCTTGCTATTAGTGATATACCGAGAGAAGGTGACAGAGGAGTTAGAATGTCGCTAAACCCTAAAAAAAGTAATGGATCTAGAAGAAGAGAGGGGAAAGCACCAATTGTAACATCTCGCTCCTTATTCAGTGAAGATATTGTCCCCAACTTAGACACTTCCGCCTCACGGGCCAAGCCAAGGTGTGGAATTTTGTTCCTTAAAAGGTCTTGTCGTAATTCTAAGGAGAAGGCTTTACTATATAAGCATCCACTTCATAGGAATTTTCCACGGTGGGAGACTTATTATTCCCATTCCAACTAAGGGGTGCTACAATCTCCCTCCTTTAGAGCCCAATGTCCTCGTTAGCTCACAGACACCTTACCCAAGCATTGTGGTCGACACACATGCCACGATTTCGGCTGGGTACCGGCTCTAATACCATATTGTAACACCCCTATATCTATACCCATACTATCTAAGAGTATTACAACGTAATATTGTCGGATAATACGAAGAATAAGGTGATATGGAGCACACACGTGAATATTCCCTTGGACTAACATTGCTACATATTAAAACATCGAAAATATAACTTAACTATACGTACATAGTATCGGTACAAAGCAATAGACATTTGTGCCTCTAGTACAAAACAATACATAATATACAGTGAATAACAAAGAAAACAAACTCAATCACAGGGATGACATATAATGTAGTATATTATACAATAATATTCTAATGATACAAAACATCTAAATTGTAATTTATCTCAATGTAATATGATGAATAATCAATATACAACTCAATTTCTGACATATACAGTAAAACAGTGGCATATATGTAATACTTCTCCACTAAGCCCAATAAAATAAATGTTGGTCATGTCGTCCCTACACATGAAATGTCTTGAACTGACCCGAATATTATATAAATAATAAACAGATTAGACTATATCTACAATGATGGATGTAACATAGCACACAATAATGATATAAGAAGAATAATAAATTACAATTTCATAATATCTCAAACGACATTCTTAGCAAACCCAAATAGGAAAGTGTCATCACCTATATAAAACTCACCAAATCAAAATTTACACTAAACAATATCAAATGGGTGAATCATACACATCTCAAAATCATCATCAAAACAAGAAACAATCAATAATGGAATATTCTGAAGTGAAGTCAGGCAATAAAAAGGCAATGTCCAAAATCTCTCTCAATCTCGTTATAAAATACCATTAACAAATCAATCAAATCAATATAAAGATTTGAGCCAGCTCATCACAATGTCGCAATGTGAAAAATCATATATCTTGACCCACAGCCTATGGAGAGGAGAAACTCTCGACTGAAAGGTCCTAAGAGATAGAAACAATAAATCAATAATAAATAGGTTGTCTACCTGAGAAGGTTATGAGGTTGACCACACTCTGGACACAGTCTTAGGTATAATCTCATCCATACATAATATATGTTTATCTATTACCCGTATACATACATCCACACCAGAACCAGGCGAGAGACTGACAACACGTCTTCTTGCTCCAGGAGCCACAGTAGTCCATATGACACAACTCCTACAGTCATTGGTTACCATTACCCTCCTCTCTTAGTATCGTGACAATGATCCACCATAGGCTCAACAACGCTAGCCTCCTTGGCCACGACTATCGACATGTGCCCCTATGGTATTTGACTGTTGGCCTATGCAACACAAGGGGCAACCAACTATCAATCTCATAATGCACATCAAATATCATAAACAACAATGATGTTGCAAATATGGGGCACGACCCCACGATTAAGCCGCCAGGGTGGATACTAGCCAATCTGGTTCACTCTTGAAACATAAAGGGAGTTGGAAAAAGGTAGATAGATACATAATATACACAAACTATGTGGCTAACAAGTAGCCTCCATACTTCCTCACAGTAATGAGTCATAGATACGCCATATACCCCCATATAAGTGTCATCTATGAGCAAAGAATAACTGAATAAATAACACAATGACGTCCTATACCACCGTGTGTTACTAGTCCATTTATTTAATGCTCACACATAGCACTCGCTCTGTCCATATTCTATATAACGGCTCTGAAGAGTAACTGAAAAAGTATTAGCGAATGCCCCATCCTAAATGGTATTACTAATCCGTTTATTTGGATTTCTCGCTACATAGAATTAAATATCACAAAATCATATAGAAAGATGTCATCACCGTATCATATAAAAAGATCGTAAATCAAATCCATCTCAACGGTGAATCACTCATAATATCAATCAATATTGAGAAGATAAAAATCAAAAAAACTTAGAAACCATACCTAATCATCTTTATAACACATATCAAAAAGTTCATTAATAATTATATTATTAGAGAAATACTCTTTAAAATATTCAAAATACCAATCTGTAAAGTTGTCATAATTTCTATAATTTATATGCTTTAAATAAATGATTTAAACTAAATATAAAATTTTCTTTTCAATAATTACTAATTTTTCAACCTCTTATATTTTTCAAATATTAGTTTAATAAACATTTATATACTCTAAATCAATGTACATGGAAAGATTGATTTGAAAAACTATGAAATAGATTATCAAAATAAATATAATTATAAAACAACTAAGTTAATATCTAATAAAGTCATTTAATTATTTTATAAAAAGATTTATATAATTTGCTATAATATTAATTCCAAAATGAGTTTTATAACCAAAAATAAGAAACTATATTTTAATAAAAAAATATTTTTAAAAGCCCAAAACTAGTGTAATTAAACAAAATTTAGTAAAATATTTACAAACTAATCTTAAAAAGATTTTAAAACCCTTAATTGTTTTTTAATCTTCTCAAACATTCATTAGAACAAGAAGTGAATAAATATCTATCTATATATATAATACTATGGAGTAAAATTACTCCATAACATATCGACGATCACCACAATAAATATCGCATAACCCGAGTTGAGTTCCATCAAACCCCCATCATCTACAAAATTCACACATCAACATACAGTTAATTATTTGATTCAATTTGCAAATGAACAAAATTCCGTCTGTATATCGACACTTCCAACTCATACAAATAACCAATAATTAAACAACTATCAATCCTAAATAAACAATCAAACCGTACAAGGATGTGTCATGCTATTTCCATCAACAACATCCATATCACTCAATTTCTTCTCATCCACTATATCAAACAATTCACTCATCCAACAATTCATGGAATAAATGGGATAATTATGTATATAAATGTATATAGTGAGAGATAAACGATAGATATAGATATGTAAGTATAAAATTCGTCGAGTTGATGACTGTTAGAATTGAATTATGCTCTGGACGATGTTGTTGCCGGCCACAGCCTATATGCCATCACTTGAAGCTAGCGCACAGTCGGGATAGTCACCATCTTGTTACACCATCCATTACAAGCGTCAAATGTCATTGCCGACCCACTACCTCAGACCATAACCAACAATGTTGTAACGACCCGGTATTTCGAACCATTCGCATCCACACATGTCAGACTTGAATTGCTTGAAACAAAAGATTGTTAATTTTATATTTGGCAAAAGTCAGCATATACAGTAAATAAATCAATCACATAATACAGACACAGAGTAATACAACAATAAGCAACGGAATAGATAAATAGTAGTTCAAGAAGCTACTATAAAACATTAGAGTTTAAAGAAAAATACAACAAAAATCCCGAATACATAGAAATCTCAAATACATAATCAACCGACAAGTTTGGACATAAGTGACTGGAATAAACTGAAATGACTAAAAGCTGGATAGATAGATGGATCTCCAAGCGAAGCTCCAACTCCAAAGGCGAGTCTCAAATGCTGTGATACTCAGTTTGACCCGAGCATAAAGCAAAACACAAAACACTCGAGTCAGGATTAACATTCTTATATAGTAAATTCAACTCAAGTGAAATGTCAACTGAAATACAAATAACTTAAAGAATATTTGGGATTTCCATCTTCTAAGGATCCGTAGAACTATCTACTATGTAGTAATATACGCTATTATAATATGTCTATAGTAAAGTAAAAGTATTAAAATAGCGTTAAGGCGTTACTCATATCCCCCTTAACACATTTTATATATTCCCGTAGTCTATACAATGCCGTATGCTCCACCAAACCGGTGGTTTACCCAAAGGACACCACATAGGTACGGTAAAAAACAAACTTGTAGAAGGCGCGATAAGGCATGCGACAAGGCACTCGAGGCAATGCCAGGGTAAATATACCATTTTCACTCCCGGACTGGTGGGAACGCATAGCAGCTACTACCGCCCACCTTGTGACACACTCCCAAATCAAAGGTGCACCCAATCAAATCACAAAAGCAATAGAATGGTATTGAAGAAATGTGACCCCACTTGGCCTAATATAGCTCCTGTTTTATCCACATCAAGCTGACTCATGGGAGTCAGGGCTACGTAAATACCATATAGAATCATCGTCAAACCATCCTACTTCGTTCTGGAATCTCCACCACGTACACAGTTGTTAAAGTGGTTTTCGGTATTGGCAGAGAGTATGATAATATCCGATCCCGGTCTCTTTAACAACCAAACGCTTATTTCACACCATGGTCATTTCATTTTAAATAGTTTCATATTCCATATCAAAATATCATATTCATTTCAAAACATATCAATTCGATATCATTATTCACTTTAAATCATATTCATTTCCCAAAATCATAACACTTTTGAAATCATAACACTTTTGAAATCATAACACTTTTGAAATCATAACACTTCCAACTTACACAGTTTAGATATTGAAAATAGTATATATATTAAAAATAGTTATAAATTAAAATAGTTTATATATTAAAATAATTTATAAATTAAAAATAGTTTTTATATATTAAAATACTTTATAAAATAAATATTTTCCACCTATTTCACAAATCGATTCAAATCATCTTAGATTCCCAAAATTCAATTTAAATCAATCCCTGTTCAACACTTTTAATTTTAAAAGGTTAAAGGTTCAATTCAAATGCTCAATAAACCATTTCAATTTTTATCGATTTCAAATCTTGGTTTTAACTATCATTTCAATTCCAATAAGATTCAAGGTTTTAAAAAAATTCAATATAAGTTTCATTTATATTTCAACACTTAACTTTAATTTTATTCAAATTGGAAAAACATTCACTTAATCATTTTAATAACAATTAAATAAAATCTCAATTTATAAATTTAAATCCATATTAAATATTCAGTCTTAATTTTATTTAATATTGAGAATATTCATTTAATCATTTTCTATCAAATCAAGCTATAAATCATATCTTTCGAAATCTCAAAATCGATAAGTTCAAATCAATTCTTATTTAAATTCAATTATTAACCAATTTAAATTCCAAGTCAACAATAATTTACTTCCCAACCACTATTATTAAAGTTATTAAAAATCTATTTTTAAACTATTAATATAAATTTAAATAAATACCTAAACATACTATATACTAATTAAATTAAATTTTATTAAATTAACTCTTATTATTAAATGTATTTTGTATTAAATCTTATTTTATATATTTTTAAAATAATAAAATTATAAGAAAAATCTTAAAAATTATATTTTTAAAACTAACTTATAAATTAAATTTTTTCAAAACATATTATTTTAAAAATCTAAATTTTATACATATATAAAATAACCTATAAATAATATTTTTTTAATCAATATTTATTAAAACCCATATATTTCCTTTCAAAACTTTGAAAATCATTTTTCAAAATATAGACCAACGGTGTCCGTATATAATTTTCTATCCTATGGTCAAGTGATACAGATATTTATCATTTCAATCCGCAATTTAAATATCTACGGGTATGTATCATTTCAACCCGCAATCCCAAAATTCAAAATCAATGAAAATCTCTTGGGTTTATCATTTCAACTCATAACGATTTTCCCTTAATCTATAAAATCGTTCGGGTATGTATCATTTCAACCCATAGGGAGTTTCTAAACTAATAGGGAACTTGCAGAGTGAGAACAAATATGATAATAATATAACATATCAACAACAAGCAATTATCATCAGTGACAAATTAAATATAATATATATAAAACAGGGTACGGTGTCATAGATCATAGGTGAACAGTTACAAATAATGGCATATCATGTATAGCAATTATATAATTAACAGTTCAAATTTAACAGCATATTTCAATTGTTATTTCAAGGTGAATTAAATTTATTGAATATAAGAATGTTAATCGTGAGTGATTGCTCACCTTTCGTGGCTAGAGAACGATGGAAATTGGAAAGCGACTGACACAGATATGGATACGAACACGGCACGACACTTCAAATGGCTGCGATAAACAAGACAGGTTTTAGCATGATAAATCGATGGAAACAAATATACATATGAATGCGATGTATATATATACTTATTTTCTCGAAGTAGAAGGAACAATTATATTCATATATGTGGCATATAAAACCTCCCAATTCAAATACAGGGGCATATATGGAACATGTACATCACTATCAATATGTACTAGCCTGCACAAAGCACATATTGATGTATAACTCTCAGCCAAAATATATACATATAATACAACTCTTCACAGAGGAAAATGAGTTGTATAAGGTGGCGCACATGCAAGAATCAGGTCGTGCGTCCCATATATATACATCAATATATATTTAACACACAGAGGCACATGACGTCAAAATATACTGCGCAAATATATATATATATATATATATAATATGTGTTTCAGTTAAAGCCAAAAGAACTTCAAGTTGAGCCCCATATACTATATATATGTGTATGTTTACGGCAGTACATTTGAGTGCAGTATTGAGACATAATATACAGCTTCCTACCAGATACAAATAATGCATGCATATAAATATAGACAAGAAAAGGGCTGCTACAGGGAAGGAATGGGATTGCTTCGGTCAGGCTATGGTTGGGGCGCACAACAAAGTAAATATGCGATATACACACACATGTATATAGTACGCTGCATATCGCTCAGACAGGTAAAAGGAAAAGAAAAAATAATATGCACAGGAACAGAGCACTGCTACGGGTTTTGGAGAGGGGATTCGGCCAGCGAGGTGAAGTGATGGACTAACGTGGGTGGTGCTCGGTGAAACGGTTGTGGATCTGTCTGGGTGGTCAGGATTTGGTCAGGTGGTGGGTTAGTGTATTCACTTTGGGTTTTGGGCTTGGAAGACAGGGCAAGGGCACGGGTTGGTCTCGGGTATGGGAGAAAAGAAAGGGTAAGGCTAACTTGGAAAAGAGGAGATGCATGATGTCTGGGTGCTTCGGGGAAAAGGAAAAAGAGCTCGGTAGCACTTTAGGTTTTGGTATAGGAAAGCACGAGCTATTTAGGGAGAAGAAGAACAGTGGTCCTCTTACCTTCACCTTTTTGATTTTTTTTCCTTTCAAATGAATAGAGACGCAAAATGAAAAGGTACACGAAACAAATAAGAAAATCAATGAAATATGAAGGGGCAGACGTTGTTTTTCAAGAATTATTAAATTAATGACTGGTTGTTTCTCGGCTAGAAATTTGGAAAGGCACAGGAAAACAAAAGGACACCAATACGGTACCGATACGACAAACTATTTTATCGTTTTCGTCGCGTATCGGACACCAAATTACAGGAAAGAATATACTGCGGAGATCAACATGACGAGGCGAACAGGATGGTACACAGATATCAATGCTACTGCTGCAAGTTCATCGAAAATAAGATAAATGGGGCTTGAGAAGTCCAAATTTGACGAAACGGAATGTGACGCCTTACTCAGAAAACGATTTACAATTTTATTACATAAAAATATTCAGATTTCGATAATATTTTATTTCCATCAATTTTAACTGATTTAAATTGAAATTGAAATTACACAATAGACTTAACATTCATATTTACCAGTGAAAATCTACCATTTGCTATGTTTAAATAGACGCATTCCAAATATCAAATTTTCCTTGCTAAATTTTATAATTAAATTTCAAGCAAAATTTCAGTTAATTACGTTATAAAAGCCGTTAAAATTTACGGGTCATTACACTCTCTCCCACTCAAAACTTTTCGTCCCCGAAAAGGAACGAGGTAGGAGGATATGAACAAGCAGAAAGAAAAGATAGATTGAAATACATATTATCAGATACATAACAAATTCAAAACCATATAAATTTCATCAGTTTTTAAATTGATTTATATTCAATTAATTTTGGTTTCAATCCATTTTATTTAATCAATAATATTTATTTATATCCATAATTTGTTGATTTTCAATTCATGCTATTTTTATTCAATTTGATTTATTTCAATTTATTAATATTTGTTACAAATTTTCTTTCAAAACAAAATGTAACAACCTGCATATTTCACGATTGTATATTTAAATGTTTTATTTAAATATAGCATCGTTAGTCGGATTTAAGTCTGAAATGTCACTTTTTGCAAAGAGGCGAATTAGGACTCGAGACCACCTCCATTGAGTCCAAAATGGCGTTTGCGTCCTTTTTGAGTATAAACATCGATATGTTTGGAGTTGAGTAAAATTTTGATATTTTTATTTAGGGCTTTGGGTTTGGGTTTCAGCCCACTAACCTAACAAATAACCCTAACTCTTCTACTCTTCATCCATTCACTCATTCTATTTCCTAACACTCAAGCTAAAGTAAAAATGGGGGAAGTGATTGGAAATTAGAATTCCAAAGCCCTAATTCTCTTAGGAAGGATCAACTTTAAGCTAGAAATCAAGGAGAAGCTTAGGTAAGCATCCTCTTCATCTTCTCCATCTCAATCCCTCTTCAAATTTCAGAAATTCCTAAACCCTAACTTAGGAAATATTCTTCTTATGAGCTTAGATTGAAGCTTCTTGAATTGTTGTTGAAGAGGAATTGACCTTAGCTTGTTTTAGAGCTTCTCACTTGAGTTTTTGAGTTAAAGGTGAGTTCTTGAACTCACATCTATGTCTATATCTTGATAGTTGTTTGGTAGTAAGTCCTAACATCTATTCCTTGTCCATTTGCCTTCGAATTGAATTGGTTTGATGAATATTCCAAATTTTGGTGTTTTGAAGTCAAATCTTTAAAAATCCTATCTTTGATGTTTGAACATGTTATTGGGGTGTATCGAAGAGCCTAAAGGCTGGGTTGTCGCTTGGCATAAATCCCTAGTCTCTGATGCTCGTCCGATCGCTCCCGTTTGGATTTTTGCCCCTTTTGGGGGCTAGGATGAGAATACTGGAAACCACAATTCAGTCGACTGAACTGCAGAGTCAGTCGACTGAATCTGGGGCCAGAAAACTCTCTGGCTCTGTGTCAGTCGACTGACCATACAGTTCAGTCGACTGAACTGGGGACATAAATGTTTCTGTCCCTGTATCAGTCGACTGAACTACAGAGTCAATCGACTGAACCTGAAACCCGAGAGTTTCTAGGCTTGTTTCAGTCGACTGAATCTGTGAAGTTTGCATTTTGCCTATTTTAGGCTGTTTTGTGTGGGTTTTCCGATTTTTAATCGATTTTTGATGATCCGAATTGTTGTTATCATTTATCGACTTTGATGACTTCTTTTTCGGGATTTTTGGGAATATCCATTTTGATGGATTCGGTATCGATTTTTATGGTTTTAATTCACATCGTCGAACGTGGATTTTGGTGATTGATTGTTTTTACAATCATTTCTGTGATTTGTCACTTTAAAATATAAAGGTTTTCTATACTAGTAATAAATATTCAAACTCTTTCACAAAGATGGTTCTAACTCTATTTTTAATAAAAATTTCGTTTATAAATCCGTTTTCCAATCTATTAGTATATACAAACCTTTACCTCATTCGTATGAGAAATCTAATTAAACGGCTTAACAAAACAAGTGGTATGAAACGCTTGCGTTTACTTTGTCGGTTAATTTTTAGACTTGTTCGATTGAAAATCTTGTGACAATTTTCAAGTGGAAATCTACATTTTGTTCATAAATATTTAAGTTAAGCCAGTGGTTATGGGACATGAAGCTAAACTCACTTATTTACTAGCTTAGTGTAATCTACACTTTTCATCGATCGATGGTGATCATTTTATGGTTTAGACCAGCGTTATGCGATGTCTCTTTGTCCACGTGGGGGACTGTACCTCGTTTTATGGAGCTTCGTCTCATTCTTTTTATGGGCTAGCAACCCATGTTCTTATATGGTGTTCGGTTCATCGGATGTACCGTTATTGTACTACATCGATGTCCCGTCTTTTCGGTTCATTGGACGTACCGTTATTGTACTGCGTCGTTGTTCCGAATTACTTGAGTATCAGGTTCATCGGGCGTACCGTTATTACTAGGAAGGGAACAGTAAACTCCGGGTGCCCACTATTTTCCACACGGGCAGTCTAGAGTTGGGTTTTCTCGGATATTCAGGTTGAGTAGATTATCTGGAGCTAGTCAGTCCTTGGACGACTGACCTTGCTTTCCGCTAGCTATGGATTGGAGCATTCTATTGGAGATATTCTATCCGTTGTTGATGTTATCTATTTTTTTTCCGCTGTTATTTCTTGTATCATATCTCTGATGTATATTGATATCTGTTGTATCATCCTGTTGTATCATATTGTGTCAGATTTTTGTATCTGTCATTGTATCAATGTTATATATATTGATATTCTTTTTCTTCCGCTGTGTTGTTATACTTAAAGGTGTTATAAGCTCCGGGAAGCCAGATTCGGCGTTTGAATCTACGGCATTTTGAGTACAAGTGAAGTACGGGTGCCAATTTTCGAAGGCCGAGTTTTTGGACTCTTACATTTGGTATCAGAGCTGAGGGTAAAACTTTAGCTCAGGAGTATAACACATTAAGTAGCTCATTAGAGATAGGGTGAAGTATACCCTAGAATGAGTATTTCTCAAATATCTGTCCGTATGCCTCAGTAAATTCTCTTGCTATCCACTGATAGTAAGTATGAGTGCAAGAAGAGGATGAGATAGGGGACAGGGGGATACCACTATGAAATGGTCAATACCCTGCAACAATAGTGGAAACAAATTTTCTCTATCAATCTCTTTTGTTCGTCGTTTCTCCTCAATTCTTCGATAGTTCCTGGTAGATCCAGGAAGAGATTCGATATATTAATATGGGACATAAACTCCGGATCGACCAAAATTGTGTTTGGATGAATTGTTGTTTTGATTGCTGTGATCGATAGGTATACTTTAGTTCTAAACTGAAAGTTTTGAAAATTGTATCCATATATCTATCTCTTCTTTGGCCCAGATATGTTCTACAAATGGTTAGTTATCCCTTTGGACTAACCGATGCCACTGCATATTTCGTAGATTTGGATGACCCGAGTATCTTGTGAAGTTTTAAACAGATTCGTTCTCGTATCTATTATTGATATTCTGATTTGGTAAGCCAAATGCAGAATAGATGTCCAATTTGATTTGATGAAACATTCTTCATCTATCTTTGTGTCTCCTTGGTAATTTCGAGGACGAAATTCTTTTAAGGGGGGAAGTTTGTAACGACCCTAGATTTTAATTTAATTTAAATTGATAATTAAATGAATTTTTGAATAAATTTTGTGAAATTAATCAGTAAAGTGATGTGAGTTTCCCCGAACTCGAATAAATTCTGTATAAATCATTTAAATTTAAATTTTTGTATATGAACTTAAATCATGAAGAAATGGTTTAGAAATGAAATTATATAAGATGAATTTTACAAAATCATAAAATGAATTAAAATAACAACATTAGATAGATTTTAATCAAATATTGAACATAGAAATACAAGACAAGTATTAGAGTTGGAAATAATATTTAAGTTAGAACGGGAAATTGAAATATATATATATATATATAACATTACTTATACAGTTTGTAAAATAGAAAGTAAACATATTAGATAAAATTATAACAACATATTAACAATAGAATTTCATTTATATTCCTAAGTAATAAGGCTAAAGCAAAACAAAATGTATATCCATGTACATTTGCTAAATCAAGAAACAAACATATATATAAGTAAAATAAAAATACAATCATACAAGTACATACGAAAGGTAGGGAAACATAAGAAGAACACATAAACATTCAAGTAGGGATCTTGCAAAAGAAGACAAGTTTATTATACAAGTTGAACAAATGTATATAGATAAATATGAATTAACTTGTATAAGAAAACCAAGAAGTACAAGCAAATAAATGATATGTATGTAGGCTGTAACTAGGAAAGCAATATGTGCTTAAATATAAAACAAGAAAAATATCATATCAGCCAAATTAATGCAAGATGTCCTTAGCCAAAATATAATATCTTCTCAGCCGAGTTAAAGCTTGCAAAAGCAAGTACATATGTATGTGTAGTAGTAGGATAGAACAAGTAAAGGAAGTACCTAGGTACATATACAAAATAGGCAAAGTAAAGTGAAAAGAAAATATAAATATTATAAGGAAACACAAAGTACTCAGGCATTTAATGCCATTATCTTCGGCCACCAAAAGGAAGCAATATCTTTGCCTATACCTGTACTAAAAAGAAAAGAAAGATGTCAATACTTATTTTATATATTATCACTTGTACACTTCACTTCCTACATGTCAACTCCCCTCTGCATATACCAACCAACTTCTCTCTATTTCATTTCGTTCCTTCCAACTGAAGAAAGAAGAAAAAAAACTAAAGTAAACATCAACCTAAACATCTCAGATTAAAACATCAAAACCCTTCATCAAAATCTAAAATCAAGTGGAGACTTTCAGTTATCAAGTTCAACCCAGATTTCAACTATACAAATAATTAAAGGGTTTCAACTTCAACTATAAGGCTTCTGGAATCTGAATGTTGAAGGTGAGTAACATTTCATTTAAAATAAATCTGTGGTATCTATAGCTGTGAAATGTGTGTGTAATTCTCTGTTAAAGTTTAAATAATATGTACAGGCTGATGATCACTTTGTTCTCTGTCTTAGTTTTAAAAACATTCATTTTTTGATTTAATTCATTTGCACTTGATCTACTCAATGGTTGGGCTTAGCAATAAACAAACATTGTTAGTTATAACATATACTTAGGGTGCAAATTTATTTAAGTAAATTTTGAAATGCTTCTGGAAACAAGAAGAAACTGAGCAAACTCAAACTTTGTCAAAATACAAATCTTTCATTACGCGAATTCAGGTAGGTGAGTCGAATTCACATACATTAATATGATTTTTAAAACAAGAACTCAAATTTTTAGAGGAGGGAGTGAAGAGCAGTTTGGGTTTGACTGTTTTGGGCTTTTTGAGTTGCCGTGGGTGATCTAGTCGACTGGAGGAGTCGAGTTTCCTCCTGGAGGTGGAGGAGCGACCGAGGAAGCTCGGAAAAATGGTGGATGGTGGTGTAGTGGGTTGTGGAAGCGGCGGCGAGTAGTTTAAGTCCGATAACCTAGTTTGGGAAGGGCTGATGTTTTCGATTCGTTCTACGCCGTCGTACGATCGAGTGTCACGCGACTTTGGGTTTTGGTAGAGGAGAGGTGGACGAGGCTACGGCCGAAGGTGATGGCTCTTCGATGGTCGAAGCATCGAGCACGTGGTGTTTCCTGGCGACCGTTTTCGTCTTGCCAGGTCTCGAAACTCTCGATTTTGATTTCGAATTCAATTCAACGTTCTGGGCGATTGTGGTGATCGAGGGAATGGTGGTTGGCGTGTGGAAGGTGATGGCGTTGATCACCGTTGCTCCGATGACTTGTAGACGTGCACGTGCACCTGCGTATCGGGTATGATTTGGGGAAGACGAGCTTCTCGTGTGTTGCTCGAGAATTTTGTGGGGTTTCTCGAAGGGAACTCGGGATTTTGGGGTGATGACTCGGGTTTGTACTCGAGTGATGTGTGGGTGTTAAGAGCTTCAGTTTTTAAACTGTAAAATTAACTTAAGTTTTGAAAAGAAATGGGTAGTAGGGGAAGACTTGGGTTTAAACCCGAGTGGCATTCGGGTATGACCCGAAGTAGATTTAAAATCCAGTTTTTATAAAAAGTTTTAAAAATAAGGCTTTTGAAATTTTTAAAAAAAATTAGTTAAACTTTCTTTATACCATTACTTTATAAATGTTAAGAAAGTTAATTTTAAGACAAAGGGATTTTAAAATGCAAATGGTAATTAAGATAATATTTATCTTAAGTTAAAGAAGATTTATTATCTTGGAATTAATTTAGTTAATTAGGAAATTAAGTATAATTAATTAATTTATTCATTAAGAAATTAAAGGTTAATTAAGTGATTAATTCAAGAATAATTAATTAATTTAATTAATTAATGATTATGACTGATTAACTAATAATTAGAGATTTATGAATTGGCAATTTATTATTTAATAAATTAAAGGTGAATTAATCTATGATGAAAATAAAATTACTTAATGAAATTAAGAGTTAGTTAATTATGAAATTAACTTAAGGTTAATTTAATTATGTGATTAATTATAGGACAACTAATTAATTAATTAAGGGTAATTAATTAAGATGGATAATTAAGAATAAATTAATTAATTACATTAATTAATATCAAATGATTAGTAATTTATCAGGATTGGGTAATTAATTCATAAGTAATTACTTAGAAATTTAATTGGTTTAATTAGGGATTGAAAAATTAATTAATCCTACTTTTAAATGATTATTGAATGATTGGATTGCTTATGAATGCTTGAATTGATTGTTATCCCTGATCTGTGATATCCTGTGATGTGAATTGTTTTGAATTGAGTTGTGTGTGTAAATTATTTATCTGTGTTGAATTTATATATCTGTCTGTGAATCTGTGAATAAAGATAAGCGTTATAGGATTATACCGCTTATCAAATATATTGTCATATTTGAATTTGTGATGATGGAATGATGTTGCACTATTGTGTTAAACCCCTGGACTACACCATACACACACAAATATGGATTTCACGAGGAAATCGGTTAAGTCAAAGATAATTTAAATTTGATGTTGTTTTTGAAATTGAAATTTTAATTTCAATTGATTTTGAAATTGGAAATTTGGGTTTAAAGTGAAAAGCTTTTGAAATGGGATATCAAAGATAAAAGTTATTTTGAATAACTTAATCGAGTTTTGAAAATTTAAATAATTTGATTTAAATTTGAATTCAATATTTGAAATTGAATTCTATAATTTGGAAACTAGGGTTTAAAAAGGTTGTTCAACTTATTTATGAGTTTATATGAAGTTAAACCATTTTAAAAGTATTGGTTTGAGAATTTGAATTTAACCCAAGAACCTTAACTCGTATAAATGAATCAGATTTCTGAAATGAAAACTGTTTGTTTTCAAATGATAAAAGCTTTCAGATAAGAAATGAAATTCCAGTTTAATTAAAGGAATTTCGAGGTTGAATTGAAAAATGGTTTTCCAGTTATGAATGAATTCTTTTTGAAAACTATGAATTGAATCTGTTTATTTTTAACAGATTTAAAATAATGATTTGTTTAAACCATTCGAAATGAAATTGTTTTGAAAGCTATAAGTTGAATCTTTGTTTTAAAGATTTAACGAGTTAATCCAATTGAAACGGAAATTGTTTTGAAATCTGTGAATGGATTTTTGTGAAACCGGGTTAACTTTGTGAAATAAATCTTTTTGTTTAAAAGATTGGAAATGGTAATTTGTTTTAACCATTCGGATGAAAATTTTTGGGTTTTAAGCTGTGATTTAACTGAAATCCCAATATCCATATATTTTTAAATATTGCACTCACTATTCGGTTTAGCCGGGAGAGGACCTTTGTGTCACATAACCCATTCCGAATAAGTGATACGTCGTATATGGATAGCATTCGAAGACCGGTGTTGAAGACCGGGTGTTTGCGAAAACGATAGGATAACCTATCGATTGTCTCTGCACCGAGTAGCGCCCGGTATAGAGATTCCTTAAGTGATGGGAAGTCCAATCGGGATTGTGAATACCTGGATTTGCAAGGGCTTCTTTGGAAGTGCCTTCGGTTCTGTTCGAACCCGGAACAGACTTGTATGGTTACATGTCTGACATTACACTTTGAGATATAAAGCAGATTTCTTTCAAATACATTTCTGTTTGGTGGTGGAGAATTTATTCTCTTAGCTTAACACCTTCTCTGAGACGTACGAGCTCAGAGGTTATGTAGTTGAAGGTTATCAGCGATATATTCCCAATTTGGTAATGTGGCATGCTGAGTGTTGCTGTGTGATGATCATTGTTTGATCATTTGTGATATGATCATTTGTTTGATCATTTATCTTTGTGATCATTTCTTTGATCATCTGTTGACCCAAAGCATGGCTTTGTGCTAAAGCGTAGCTTTGTGGACGAGACTTCGTCGAACCTCACAACCCGGAAATGGTCGAAATAGGAATATGCGGCAAGGTTATGAGGGTCGCGCCCTTTAGGGTATGTCATTTCCTTTTGGAAAAGGGTGGTATTATGGTATGGAGCCCTGATACTTACTCATGTGGACACACTTTATTTATTATGTGTGATGTTGGTTACCGAGCGCTCGGATAAAGGTCCCAAAGGACCGGGGAATGGCTTACTCGAGTAGTAGTTACCTAGTTACAGAGGTAACCCAGCCTTGTGTTGGCACAGAGTCGGGTAGGTTCTCAGGACGTCCATCCAGAGGCAATCCCATTAACAGTGGGAAGTTCCTTAGCCCGACCATTTGTTGGAAATCCATCTTCCAATACGAACCTTGTACGGTATTAGTTGTAGAACCTGCCATTTACTTATGGTGGTCACCACTGTTTAGATGGTAGCTATAGTAGGCATAGTTCGGAATGTCTATGCTGGCTAAGATTAATATTATACTTTCGAAATGTTTCTGCACTATGCACTAGTAATAATATCAAAAGAGTTTGGTTTACGTAGTAAGCATGGTTGACTGTCATAAGAAGAAATCTCCTCCAATTCTGCGTTTGCATTGTGTGTATGGCGGGAGGTCTTATGGTAGTTTCATTTTCCAAAAGCATTGCGAATTGACTTTAAAATTCTTTTGTTGTTCATTTTTAAAGATAAACTATTTTTGTTGCTCACACCAGTCCCATGACTGATCCGGAGTTTATTGTTCCCTTCCTAAACTCTGGGTGCCCACTATTTTCCACACGGACAGTCTAGAGTTGGGTTTTCTCAGATATTCAGGTTGAGTAGATTATCTGGAGCTAGTCAGTCCTTGGACGACTGACCTTGCTTTTCGCTAGCTATGGATTGGAGCATTTTATTGGAGATATTCTATCCGTTGCTGATGTTATCTATTTTCTTTCCGCTGTTATTTCTTGTATCATATCTCTGATGTATATTGATATCTGTTGTATCATCCTGTTGTATCATATTGTGTCAGATTTTTGTATCTGTCATTGTATTAATGTTATATATATTGATATTCTTTTTCTTCCATTGTGTTGTTATACTTAATGGTGTTATAAGCTCCGGGAAGCCAGATTCGGCGTTTGAATCTATGGCATTTTGAGTACAAGTGAAGTACGTGTGCCGATTTTCGAAGGCCGAGTTTTTGGACTCTTACATTTTTTTCACCTAATATATATTTCAACATATATTACGTGTATAAACATTTATTATCCCTATATTATTCAACAAATTAGTTCTCTTTTTATTATTCAATTTATTATCTAATTTATTATTTAAAACTTCCCTAAACAAAATATCATTTTTGGACATCTCATTATTTACCTTTATTTTGTATATTCAATTGCTTATTCTCATTAACATTTAACTATTTCTAGGTTAGTTATATTAAGGTTCTGAGGGCAATTAAATACTATACAAATTTACCTTTTATCTACAACATTCATATTAAGCAGAATTTAGTTTAAACATTTTAATTTAAATAATTTATTACTTAAGTTTTCTCTTGTATAACCTTTAATCACAAATTCACATTCATTTTAACTTTTGAATATTTTAAGTAAGCTATATATATTTCAGAATGCAAATGAGTATTATACACATAAATTTTATCCTTTTTCAACTGTTTCTAGTTATTTTAAATTCCAATTTAAATTTCAAACACTTCAAATATTTCAATTTTTTTTGATTTATTTCAATAATTGAAAACCCTGACTTAACATAGAATTCATGAATTAAATTTCCAGTTTCACTTCCCACCATTTTGAAATAAATATACATATATATATTTTGTGAATCAAATCATATTCAAGAAATTCAAATCAAATTCCTTTTCCAAAACAAAAGTGTAGCAAAGCTGCTACGTGGTCTCTCCACTTTGAGATTCGAAAATGAATGTCGATGATGCTGCAGTCATCACTGAAATTATTTTCCAGCGACAAACGAGGAGAGTACTGCCTTACTTTATTTAAAATTCTTGGAAACAATTTCCATTCGAAGATACCTTCAAATAATATATATATATCAAAACTTTGAAAACCAAAAATTGAAAAGCACCGGAAATTAATTTCTCAAATTCTTAATTTAAATTTATTTCATTTGCAAATCAGATTTATAAACTATATTTATAAAATTTTCATTTCCTCATAATTTACAACAAAAGTTAATAGTTTAGGAAATGTTGACAAACAATAAATGATAATCTAGTATTATCATTTCTAACAACTAATTCATTCAACTATCCAATTTCAGAAAATTATACCCTTATATATGAAATATAATCATACATAAATTTATTCCATTTACAAATTTCAAAAACAATATTGTGTCAGTTTGCTCTGTTCAAGTGTTTTGGAATTTCTATCGGTAGCGTTGGCCAGATGAATCGATCGGAACCCCAAATCAACCTTAACAACTCAAACAACACAATATAAAACATTTTATATAAATTACAAAATACACTCCCTCAGAGGATGATTCAAGAATGGATTTCAAAACAAGAATAGAGATTCAAGTTTAGAGGAATCCTAGTCGAAGAGAATTCCATCAATGAAGACAGCTCGAAAGGAAGATAAGGAAATTAAATTACAAGGAGAAAGGGTGGATAGACTTATATTAATCGCGTTTGACCTTAACCGGGTCAACCGAGATTACAAGAATAAGATCAATGCGGAAATTCAATTTTCCGCTTAGGAGAGAAGAGAAATAACTTCACCAAAACATCAGGATAATCCTTGACTATCGAGTGGAGTTCAGATTACTAGGTTGGGAATCCAGTGAAAAAGATGAAACTGCCTGCAAAAACCCTGAGGCAATCTTCACTCGGTCACAATAGAATTACCCGGGTTGTCTTCTAGAGAAACAGTTCAGGCTTTGCAATGGATAGCAACACCAAAATCAAGGACATAGAAATCACCGGTGAATCGATGCTTATTGCAAAGGAGTTTCACCCCTTTTACAAATCATACTAAAGTTTGGCGGGACCGCCGATGGAATTAGACACACACAAGGACGAAATTGCCAATTGAGGTGGCAAGATGTTCTCAAATTCATTATAGAGAACAACCGAAGCGGAGCTATGGGATGCTCCAAAATAAAGAAGAACACGAACAAGGAGAGACCAGAATGGATTTCAGAACAAATGGGAGAGTTCCAAAATCCGAAAGAAATCCTAAGCAAAGAGAATCCTAACGAAGAAATTCAAGCTCGAACGGATATGATTCTATGATTAAATTTTACTCCATATGCTAAGTTTTTCCTGAACCAGAGCTCTGATACCAACTATAACGACCTGGTATTTCGAACCATTCGCATCCACACATGTTAGACTTGAATTGCTCAAAACAACAGATTGTTAATTTTATATTTGGCAAAAGTCAGCATATACATTAAATAAATTAATCAAAAAGCACAGACACAGAGTAATACAACAATAAGCAGCAGAATAGATCAATAGTATTTCAAGAAGCTGCTATAAAACATCGGAGTTTAAAGAAAAATACAACAGAAATCCCGAATACATAGAAGTCTCGAATACATAAGCAACTGACAAGTCTGAACATAAGTGACTGGAATAAACTGAAATGACTAAAAGCCAGATAGACAGATGGATCTCCAAGCGAAGCTCCAACTCCAAAGGTGAGTCTCAAATGCCGTGACACTAAGTCTGACCCGAGCATAAAGCAAAACACACAACACTCGATTCAGGATTAACATTCTTATATAGTAAATTCAACTCAAGTGAAATGTCAACTGAAATACAAATAACTTAAAGGATGTTTGGGATTTCCATCCTTTAAGGATCCATGGAACTATCTACTATGTAGTAATATACGCTATTATAATATGTCTATAGTAAAGTAAAAGTATTAAATAGCGTTAAGACGTTACCCATATCCCTCTTAACACATTTTATATATTCCCGTAGTCTATACAATGCCGTACGCTCCACCAAACCGGTGGTTTACCCAGAGGACACCACATAGGTACGGTACAAAACAAACTCGTAGAAGGCGTGATAAGGCATGCGATAAGGCACTCGAGGCAATGCCAGGGTAGATATACCATTTGCACTCCCGGACAGATGGTAACGCATAGCAGCTTCTACCGCCCACCTCGTGACACACTCCCAAATCAAAGGTGCACCCAATCAAATCACAAAAGCAATAGAATGATATCGAAGAAATGTGTCCGATAGGGGGAATGACCCCACTTGGCCCGGTATAGCTCCTATTTTAGCCACATCAAACTGACTCACGGGAGTCAGGGCTACGTAAATACCATATAGAATCGTCGTCAAACCATCCTACTTTGTTCTGGAATCTCCGCCACATACACAGTTGTTAAAGTGGTTTTTGGTATTGCAGAGAGTATGACAATATCCGATCCTGGTCTCTTTAACAACCAAACGCTTATTTCACACCATGGTCATTTCATTTCAAATAGTTTCATATTCCATATCAAAATATCATATTCATTTCAAAACATATCAATTCGATATCATTATTCACTTTAAATCATATTCATTTCCAAAAATCATGCAAAAATTATAAAACTTTCTAAATTAGAACACTTTTGAAATCATAACACTTTTGAAATCATAACACTTTTGCAATCATAACACTTTTGCAATCATAACACTTCCAACTTACACAGTTTAGATATTGAAAATAGTATATATATATATATTAAAAATAGTTATAAATTAAAATAGTTTATATATTAAAATAATTTATATATTAAAAATAGTTTTTATATATTAAAATACTTTATAAATAAAAAATAAATATTGTTTCCTTCCATTTCACAAATTGATTCAAATCATCTTAGATTCCCAAAATTCAATTTAAATCAATCCCTGTTCAACTCTTTCAATTTTAAAAGGACTGTGTCCGGGCAGGTTCGAATCCCAGCGTCAAACCATCAGTGGGAGTTCAACGTTAAGCATCCGTGTGCGACGACTAAATAAAAGCGGGGTAGACACACGGCATGGGGTTTACTTAAGTGAGTATCAATGAATACCATGATCTTAAGGTTCCCCATGATCTCAAAAAAAAAAGGTTAAAGGTTCGATTCAAATGCTCAATAAACCGTTTCAATTTTTATCGATTTCAAATCCAGGTTTTAACTATCATTTCAATTCCAATAAGATTCAAGGTTTAAAAAAAATTTCAATATAAGTTTCATTTATATTTCAACACTTAACTTTAATTTTATTCAAATTGGAAAAACATTCAATTAATCATTTTAATAACAATTAAATAAAATCTCAATTTACAAATTTAAATCCATGTTAAATATTCAGTCTTAATTTTATTTAATATTGAGAATATTCGTTTAATCATTTTCTATCAAATCAAGTTATATATCATATCTTTCGAAATCTCAAAATCGATAAGTTCAAATCAATTCTTATTTAAATTCAATTATTAACCAATTTAAATTCCAAGTTAACAATAATTTATCTTCCCAACCTCTATTATTAAAGTTATTAAAAATCTATTTTTAAACTATTAATATAAATTTAAATAAATACCTAAACATATTATATACTAATTAAATTAAATTTTATTAAATTAACTCTTATTATTAAATGTATTTTGTATTAAATCTTATTTTATATATTTTTAAAATAATAAAATTATAAGAAAAATCTTAAAAATTATATTTTTAAAACTAACTTATAAATTAAAAATTTCCAAAACATATTATTTTAAAAATCTAAATTTTATACATATATAAAAATAGCCTATATATAATATATTTTTATAAATCAATATTTATTAAAACCCATATATTTCCTTTCAAAACTTTGGAAATCATTTTTCAAAATATAGACCAACGGTGTTCGTATATAATTTTCTATCCTATGGTCAAGTGATACGGATATTTATCATTTCAATCCGCAATCTAAATATCTAAGGGTATGTATCATTTCAACCCGCAATCCCAAAATTCAAAATCAATGAAAATCGTTTGGGTTTATCATTTCAACTCATAACGATTTTCCCTTAATCTATAAAATCGTTCGGGTATGTATCATTTCAACCCATAGGGAGTTTCTAAACTAATAGAGAACTTGCAGAGTGAGAACAAATATGATAATAATATAACATATCAACAACAAGCAATTATCATCAGTGACAAATTAAATATAATATATATAAAACAGGGTACGGTGTCATAGATCATAGGTGAACAGTTACAAATAATGGCATATCATGTATAGCAATTATATAATTAACAGTTCAAATTTAACAACATATTTCAATTGTTATTTCAAGGTGAATTAAATTTATTGAATATAAGAATGTTAATCATGAGTAATTGCTCATCTTTCGTGGCTAGAGAACGATGGAAATTGGAAAGCGACTGACACAGATACAGACACGAACACGGCACGACACTTCAAATGGCTGCGATAAACAAGACAGGTTTTAGCACGATAAATCGATGTAAACAAATATACATATGAATGCGATGTATATATATACTTATTTTCTCGAAGTAGAAGGAACAATTATATTCATATATGTGGCATATAAAACCTCCCAATTCAAATACAGGGGCATATATGGAACATGCACATCACTATCAATATGTACTAGCCTGCACAAAGCACATATTGATGTATAACTCTCAGCCAAAATATATGCATCAAAAGTATAATACAACTCTTCACAGAGGAAAATGAGTTGTATAAGGTGGCTCACATGCAAGAATCAGGTCATGCGTCCCATATATATACATTAATATATATATATATATAACACAGGCACGTGACGTCAAAATATACTGCGCAAATATATATATAATATATGTGTTTCAGTTAAAGCCAAAAGAACTTCAAGTTGTAGCCCCATATACTATATATGTGTGTATGTATGTGGTAGTACATTTGAGTGCAGTATTAAGACACAATATACAGCTTCCTACTAGATACAAATAAGGCATGCATATAAATATAGACAAGAAAAGGGCTGCTATGGGGAAGGAATGGGATTGCTTCGGTCAGGCTATGGTCGGGGCGCACAACAAAGTCAATATGCGATAAATATACACATGTATATATTACGCTGCATATCACTCAGACATGTAAAAGGAAAAGAAAAAAAATGCATAGGAACAGAGCACTGCTTCGGGTTTTGGAGAGGGGATTCGGCCAGCGAGGTGAAGTGATGGGCTAACGTGGGTGGTGCTCGGTGAAGGGGTTGTGGATCTGTCGGGGTGGTCAGGATTTGGTCAGGTGGTGGGTTGGTGGATTCACTTTGGGTTTTGAGCTTGGAAGACAGGGCAATGGCACAGGTTGGTCTCGGGTATGGGAGAAAAGAAAGGTGAAGTCTAACTTGGAAAAGAGGAGATGCACGATGTCTGGGTGCTTCGGGGAAAAGGAAAGAGAGCTCGGTATCACTTCAGGTTTTGGTATGAGAAAGCACGAGCTATTCAGAGAGAAGAAGAACAGTGGTCGTCTTACCTTCACCTTTTTGATTTTTTTCCTTTCAAATGAATAGAAACGCAAAATGAAAAGGCACACGAAATAAATAAGAAAATCAATGAAATATGAAGGGCCAGACTTTTTTTTTCAGAAATTATTAAAGCAATGATTGGTTGTTTCTCGACTGGAAATTTGGAAAGTCACATGAAAACAAAAGGACGACAAACTATTTTGTCGTTTCCATCGCGTACCGGACATCAAATTACAGGAATGAATATACTGTAGAGATTAGCACGACGAGGCGAACATGATGGTACACATATATCAAAGATACGACCATCCTATCAAAAGTCGATATTTCGCCGCTACTACTGCAAATTCATCGAAAATAAGATAAACGGAGCTAGAGAAGTCCAAATTTGACGAAACAGAATGTGACGTCTTACTCAGAAAATGATTTACAATTTTATTATATAAAAATATTCAGATTTTGATAATATTTTATTTTCATCAATTTTAACTGATTTAAATTGAAATTGAAATTACATGACAGAACTAACATTCATATTTACCAGTGAAAATCTACCAATTACTATGTTTAAATAGACGCATTCCAAATATCAAATTTTCCTTGCTAAATTTTATAATTAAATTTCGAGCAAAATTTCAGTTAATTACGTTATAAAAGCCGTTAAAAATTACGGGTCGTTACAAATGTGGCTTGTTCACCTTACTCTCTCTCATGCTTTTGGACTGACCGAACGAGCTACGCAACTAGGTAAGGTACAAACTAGCCACGAACCAGTAATTTTTTTTTATTTATAACGGCGAAGACTTCGCCGTTATAAATTAATTAAATATAACATTCTGCTTCATGTAAATTTATAATGGCGAAGTCTTCGCCTTTATAAATTTATAACGGCGAAGGCTTCGCCTTTATAAATTTATAACGGCAAAGTCTTTGCCATTATACCCACCAGTCTCTGTTCAACCAACTAGCCATGAGATCGGTTCAAACTAGCCATGAAGAAGTGAAAAAGTCATACCTACTTGCTTCATGGCTTGTTTAGCAACTGAACAAGCCATTGTTGGTTGTACCCTCAAACCATCAGCACTCATTCACCAACCAACAACCTCGGCCTCACTTCCACCCACGAAAATTCCTATCACGAAAACCCTAGATCCACATCGCAACCTCCTTCACGCTGGCCAGGTTGCTCGCTCCAAAATCGACCACTAAACATTCACATCATTACTACAGGCATTGCTCTCATCTTCGCTTGCATCGACCGCCTTGGCCTGGTCCTTACTCAACGTGCCAGACTTCGAGCCAAACTAAGATCGTCGCGTCTTTTTTTTTAAATTGGCATATCGCGATTTTTGAAATCATGAATTGTTTGGAAGGAATTAGGGCTAAGAAAAGAATATAAGCGCATGTTATTGGGTTTACAAAACAGTATGGCTTGGCCCTATGATTTCTAGAATTAGTGAATATAATATGAGCTTTGATTTCAATTTAATAATTTTTCGATTTCTCTTCTTTTAACAACCCTTTTTATTTATTTGAAAATTTATTCAAATTTATTCAAATTAGTTTATACTACATTATTTTGATAATTGCCCAAATTATTTCAATTCGTCACTTGTTTATTTTTATTTAATTATCATCTATATTATCACAAAACAAATTTATTTTCCCGCTATTTCAAATATATCTAAAATTATTTACACTTAAAAATATTTTTATTCTTTAAAACACCTTATTTAATTTATAAATCATCAGAAATTGAATTAAAACACTTTTATTTTGATTAATTTATTTATTTTATACGGTACGGAAAGCGGGGTTGTTACAGACTCCCCTCTTAACAAAATGGCTCCTCGCAATTTCGAATAGGGAGACGTCAAACACAACTCCTACCCTGATTTTCCTCGTACTCTACACTCGTCTAACAAACTCAACTACTCGATCCTCTACGTGGCTCTTACATTCCAACATATCTCATCATATGCTATGATTTTTAAATAATTTCATTTTAACATCTATTATTTTTCACATAAAATATATCGTATAAAAAATTTCTAACTTTTGAAATTTTTGAAAAATTTCAGCTGAGTCTCCTTTTTACGGAGAGTCTTTCGAAAAATCACAATATATTAAAATATATATACATCGACCAAACATGGTTGGAAATAATTTATACACCAAAATCTTGCCCCAAAGCATATATATCACTCTCTTTAGTAAAACGTACTTTTTTTGCGTTATTAAGCGTGTTCGCTTGATTTATATGTAAATATGCACCACATTTGTCCAAGAGACCTTCTTGTACTAGTCTCAACTCAAGCAGTTGCTATAATATCACATACATTTTGGTCTCAACAAAGCTAACTTCCTATTTTTACTACAATGTTTGAATATTGCAAACTTTACCTTCTTGGTTCTAAGTCCTTACAGATGAATGTTTAAACTATGCAAATTGTAGCTGGAAAGATATATTTAATTATAACATTATATAAAAATTACTGATTCACATAATACTTGCTAATACACGACACTTCAAACTCATACATCAATAGGTGTTCATAATCTAATATCAAATCTCCACTTCTTTGCAAACATGGGAATTTCATTTAACAGTACTGATGCATGTCAGTATTATAAACAAATGGCATACTCTATTTCTACTGCCTCATACCATCATCAAGATAAACAAAGTTATCATTCTTTTTGCAATTCAAAATCTCATTCAAAGGCCGCAGCCAGCTGCTCAATTCGTACTTTATTTATCTATTTATTTATTTTTAATATTTTTTTAATTATAACGAATAAATACTAGATGATTACAACTGTTGGTTGTACTTTCATGCCTATACCAAAGACAAATATTACCAATCAATCAATCAATATTATAAAGTTAGGGTTTTTTTTGGATTTGGCCTTGTTTTGAAAGTAATTATCGCAAATAGCCCAGTAGTAAAAGTAATATCGGTTATAGCCCTGTTTTGGCCAGCTCAGCTCCGAGCTGGCCAAAACATACTGGCGACTTTTCAAAAGTCGCTAGTTTTATTTTATTTGGCCATAATAAGGGCGACTTTTGGGAAGTCGCCCATTGGCGACTTCCCAAAAGTCGCCCTCTTTTTTTTAAAAAAAAGGGCGACTTCTGGGAAGTCGCCAGTGGGCGACTTCCCAAAAGTCGCCCATTCGGGGCTCTGCAACATAACCAGAGCCTTCCTTCCTTCCTTCCTCATTCTTATCTCTTCCTCTTCTATTCCAAAAAACCCCAAAACCCTATATTTCGAAATTTTTGCCCAAACCCAATTAAATTTCGTTTTTTTTTCAACAAAAGTAGTAGATTTCAAAGATCTACCTCAAGCATAGGAAAACGTCATACGGTCGAATCCAATCAAGGTATGCAGTAGAAACCCTAAGTTTTGAATTTAGTTTGCAAACTAAATTATTTTTTGCTTGATGTAGAATGGCTCCTATTTTTATTCCAACTATATGCTATTTTGATGGTGAATTGGTTATTGACAATTTAATGTGTGTGAAATATCTTGGTGGATCTTACAAACTGGCTAAAGTTCGAAGAGGATCTACTTTTCAGCAGTTGAAAGAGTCGGTATATAAAGCAACAAAGATAAACCAGAAGAGTACGAGATTGAAATAGTTTGCAATTGGCCAACAGATTCCGGATCCAAAGCAATCAAAATTGTTGACGACGAGGATGTTGAATTAATGTTTGCTGCCTCGACCAAATCTATTGAGTTGTTTGTTGGGAAAAAAGGAGATCGGTTGCAGAACAAGCAACACCGGCACCTGTAACAAATTTCGGCGTTGAAGAATATTCTAGAATGGTGGGGAACATGAGTACTGGGCAAGGAATTCCATCACCTAGTTTTAGCAATCCAACTCAGCACATATCGCAATACGGGCAACAACAAATGTATTATGGGTTTCATCCATTCATGAGTTTGCAGCCAAATGTCCAATTTACCTATCCACATTTAACGCAGGACAGCTTTCCACAAATGAGTCAGAGGTATCGTTTAGCCGTGATTATATAGAGATATGTTGTATTGAATTTATATTAATATTATACCTAATTTGTATTCCCGTGCAGTTTTATTCCAATTCAGAATTGCACTCAAAGAAGTACTAGAGCATCGAGTAGCCGTACAAATGAAAGAATGCAGCCAACTCGGCCCGAATTTTACCATTTAAGCCAAAAGTAAGTTAAATATTGCAATATGTTGCAAAATCGTTGGTATGTAGCAATAAACTAAAATTGATGTATTAATTTACTGTAGCTGCGCAGCAAACAACACTACTACACAGTCATACGTCCAACCAGCGAATGAACCAGCAGGTCAAACTATGTGCAATGATGATATGGATGTAGAAGATGAAGAAGATGTACAAGCTGTAGATGTTCCTGCACTTGATAGTATGTCTGTTGTGTCAATACCAGAGGTTGATACAGCCTGGGTGGAAAATATGCAAGTAAACAATGATCCACTAGACTATGATTTTGGAGGTGAAGAAGTAGATTGTGTGGACAACGATGAACCGGAAATGGAGATACCGATGGATGATGATTTGTGCAGTGCACAAATTATGGCTAAGTCAATTGTAGCAAATGTAAACTTCAACAGCGAATTATTTCTATCATGCAGCGTACAAACTGGTTTCAAAGTTGGCATGGTGTTTGAGAGTAAAGCTAAATTTCTGCAACAACTATCAGAATGGTCAATCTTACATGCGGTGTCCTTTCAGCCAATAAGGTCGAACAAAGCAAAATATACCGCCATTTGCAACGTCGATGATAGTTGTCCTTGGAGAATACATGCTATTGACTCAAAAAAGACACAGGCTGGATGGTGGGTTATTAAAAAATATCCTAGTGATCATACATGTGTTAACCCTACAGTGAACTCAAATCATAGCCAAGCTACATCATCCTTTATGGTATCGAAGATCATGCCTTTCGTGAAATCTGATTTGAACATTACAGTCGGGACGGTGCAAGTTTTAATGGAGGAACAATTATTTATCAAAATTAGCTATCTGAAAGCATGGAGAGCATTGAGCAAGGCAATTGAACGAATTTACGGTGATTGGGCAGAGTCATATGCCAACCTTCGACAATACTTTGGTGAAATATGCAAAACAAATCCCAAAAGTGTAGGACATGTGATAACTGATGAGTATGGAGTTTTTGATCGTGCATTTTGGTCATTTGGGCCTTGTATTGAGGGATTTGTCCATTGTCGACCTTTGCTTTGCATAGATGGTACACATCTATATGGAAAATACAAAGGCACCTTACTTGTTGCAACAGCCGTTGATGCAAATGATCAGCTATTTCCCTTGGCATTTGCCATCGTTGAGTCTGAATCCAGTGATAGTTAGGGTTGGTTTTTTGCATGCATGCAAAGGTTCATTCACAGCGTGAACAATCATCGTATTACTTTCATTTCTGATAGGATGAAAGGAATACCTACAGCGTTGCAGAGAAAATGGCTAGCCACACATAAACATAGATACTGTGCCAGACATTTGAAAGCTAACTTTCAAGCACCGGGTTTCAAAGACAAACAATTGACCGGTTTATTCTACGCTGCTGCATGTGCCTCTGAGGAGATTGAGTATATAAAGATTCGTGAGGAAATTAAAACCAGCAGCATAAGAGCACACAACTGGATAGAGAGAAGTTTGGGTGGAAAGGAAGAAAATTGGGCTTTATGTAAAGATGATGGTGGTCGTTTTCATGTTATAACGACTAATGCATCAGAAAGCTTTAATGGTGTACTTAGGGGTGCTAGATCTTTGCCTATTAGAGCACTTGTTGCACGTACCTTCTATCGATCCGTTGATTACTTTTGCCAAAGAAGAGAGTTGGCTAAGAATTCCACACTTCGTGTCACGCCAAAATAGGAAGCAAAAATAGCGGAGAGAGCAAGCGAAGCTAGACGTTGTCGGATTGTCCGTTTCAGTCAAATAGAATGGCAAGTGATTCATTACTTCGGAGATGAATTCAAAGTTATAATCGATGGTAGCACTTGTTCATGTACATGCAACATCCCATTACTGCAGCATTTCCCCTGCGCCCATGTGATGGCTGCTTGTTCGTTGGTGGCCAATGGTGCGAACATAGCTCATCATGATTTTGCATCACATTGGTACTCTGTTCAGAATTACCTAGCGGCATACTCTGGAGAATTTCATCCCATACGAGATAAAAGGTTTTGGTCTCCACACGAAGGTCAAATGGTACTTCCATCTCCTGCAAGGCGAGCTCCAGGAAGGCCTAAGTCAACTAGAATTAAAGGCATTATGGACGAGATGCAGCCTCCAAGGCCTAATAGATGCAGTAAATGTGGTATGCACGGTCACAAAAGGAGTCGTTGTAATTCAGTTATTTAGTTTTCGTATGCGTGTTATTATTGGTTTAATGTTTGTAAGCCGTATGTTGTTAATGTAAGAACAGTTTGTGTTTTTATTTCATGTGCTATGTTCGTGATGTAAGCTAGTGTTTCATAAACCTTTACAATACTTGTTCAACGATACATAATACAATTACATATAAATGAAAGCTACCGATACAAATTCAACGATACAATTACATTTGTGTTTACTTCTCCTCCCACAATGTACGAGGACTCAACTTATCGAATGGTACACCCTTATTCAATAGTGCGTTGCGATATTGTTGGTTCAACTTCTCCAAGCGGGCGTTTTCCACTTGCATCTCAAGGGCGTATGCAACTCCCCTCGGACACATTTCTGGATCTTTCCATTTAAAAAAGTTACAACATTCAACATCATTTGGCCGTATCTTATTATCGTCGTACGATTCACAATGGTAAAAGCGACGGCCCGCATTCCTTTCATTCCGACACACAACCAATTTACATTCATCTCCGCAATAACAAAGTACCAAAGGCGGTGTCCGGCTTGTACTAGCATTGTTAGTGTTACGACGAGCAAGCACATCCATTAATCTTCCATGAAGTGATTGATGTTTTAATTCACCGCTATCCATGGCCAATGTCGATGTACCGCCAACCCTAAAGGGGGGCAAGTTTTCAACCTGTGTTCCGGGGACGAAATCAACTGCAACATTTACTTCATTGACCGGCGTAGAGCCTCGTTGTTTCTCAAATTCGTCATACATTTTCATCATCGTCTCGTCGTCTATCTCCCAATTATCCATTCTTGAAAATATCAAAGTTGGA
Source organism: Allium fistulosum (assembly GCA_030737815.1). Classification (NCBI taxonomy): domain Eukaryota; kingdom Viridiplantae; phylum Streptophyta; class Magnoliopsida; order Asparagales; family Amaryllidaceae; genus Allium; species Allium fistulosum. The sequence goes on from JASFAW010000040.1 coordinate 81,905, forward strand.
GTTATACTAAATCGCAAAAGATTAAACAAAATTAATAGAGCTTATGAATCTTACCTTCTTTTGGTGTTTGTAAATCTCAAAAAGATATTCTTTTGCCGCCGGAAATATTGAATTTGTGGAAGAGAGAAGTGGGTTAGGTTTTAGGTTCTATATTTGCAATTTGGTAAAGTAAGTTATGAGGAAGGTTAAAGGGCTGGGTTTCTGTTTTGAAACCCTGCAATTCTGGGGCGACTTTTCAAAATTCGCCTACTGGCGACTTTTCAAAAGTCGCCCCAGAATTGTAGGGTTTCAAAACAGAAACCTTGTACCACCAATTGCATTAATTCAACAACGACTAATTCAACATTTCAATCATCCAATAATTGAACATATTACAACATCCAATAATTCAACATTTCATTCAAATTCAATCATCCACAACTCAAATTACTACATCCACCAATTCAACAATTTAATTCAAACAATTAACATCCTACAATGCAACAAAACAAATCCGGACAAAGCATATCAATAAATTATACCATCCTCGGTTCTTCAACCTACGAAGTTCTCGTGGAGTTCGTTTTGGTTTTCTCATAGACAGTGGAATTTCATCCGGCGAATCCTCCTCTTCACTTGCTTGTGTAGGATCTATAGGCTGTGAAGGGCCGGAAGCAACTTCAACCTGTGTTTCTTGAGATGAAGATGCGCCTTTTCGATGTCTACGTCGCTGATACGTAAGAGTAGTGGGAGGAACGCCATGGGCTTCTATGGCATGTTCGATGAGCAACTGTGCTGGCAGAGGAGGAGGCGGTGGAGGCGGTCTTGTTAACTTGTTTCTTCCCAAAATAGTTTCTAAGATGCGTTTTACACTAAAGCATTTCCCCTGCGACCTTTAAGGAACCTCTTGTGCAAGATCGTCCACAATTTCTATCGCACGGTAAATGTCGTGCGCCTGCCATGACATAAAATTCAAGAAAAGGTATAAATTTCAAATATTGAAATAAAGACTGTATGTACTACGTACCACATTCCTTTCGAGAGGTGCTCTAGGAGTGTAAGGGTATGCAACAACAGGAGGCGCTGTAGGTGGATTGATGGCACGAAGAACATATCGACGAGTGATGTTCCAATACCAAGACATATATTCTTGTTCGGACAATGTGAACTCGCGTTCCTGTTGCGTGTGCATGTAGCGCTCGATCCATGTCTCAATTGCCATAGCATACTGCCCAGCTTCAATATCAATCCTGTAATGCGGTGGTTGTTCCGGTAAATGCTGGGCCATACCAAACTGCCTCATCACTCGGTCAGGCAGATGATAGGCGACATCATTAAAGCAAATCAGAGGAACCTGAGTAGTCCACAACTGAATGGAAATGGTACATAAGTTTGGAAGATGTCCAAACACATCGTCGTATGGGGTCCAAGTCATAGACTGATAGTCTAGCACATCGAGCTCATTACGGTAGAAGGCTACATGACGCCTCGGCGATGAAACGGTGCTTTTAGGTCCTACCCACCTGTACAAATATTCAATTGTGACTTCTCAATTCCAAACACGTATACTTAGTATACTACATAATTAATTATACCTAGCACCGTATGATGATGATAAATCAACCGCCGTCCTCCTCATCGTTATTCTACCCACGGGTAGATAAGTCTAACACCAAAGCTGCAAATAAAAGTAGACACATGGTTGCGGTTGGATAAAAGAATATGGAATAACGGTCGCCGAAAGTAAATAATGGACATACCTGTACTAGACTCACACAACCACCTATGCTTCCGCTCTCTTGCAAAGCAAGCCTCGTCAACTCGCAGTAAGTATATGCTAGAACTGCACTGCCCCACGAATATTGGCGACAAGCATCTAAGTTTACTAAAAATGGAAGTCATCTAAGCCATATCCATGTCTTAGAATGATCGCATATCAACCTCGAGCATATAATATGCAATATAATGGCCTTGACTCGTTGCTCAATCTGAATCTCCGTGGCGTCTGCTGGTATGTCGTCCACAAATTGTTCCCTAAACCATAGTGTCCGTATCATTTCGTTTCCCCACCACTCCTCGGTTGGAGGAGTTAAACCTAGGAGCTCTTGGCATAAAGTAAGATAATCAGCTGGATCGGGGTTGGTCAACGGAGCACCGTCTATGGGTGTGCCAAGTAAGCATGCAACATCACCCAATGTAATAGTCATCTCCCCGGCTTGTAGGTGAAATGTCGATGTCTCCGGCCTCCATCTATCCACCAAAGCGGTGATAAGATGATGATCTAACTAGATGTGCCCCACCCTAAAAACCAGTCCAAATCCAGCTTGGTCTATCAACTGTATAACGCTTGGATGAGCAGATGTTACTCTATTCATTTTAGACGAATGATCTATGGTTTTGTCTGCAGTATTGCTCTGTCAATATATCACAAAAATATTATCAACATGTTACATACATTACCTTCAGATATATGTACATTTTGAATACTAAGATTTTTACCGCGACAAATTTCGGATTATTCGTTCGATGCCGTTGTTGCAAATACAGGACTGATCCATCAATTGGTCCAGGTAGCATCTCCAAGTAATCTACACATATGCAAGATAACACTATTTTCAAATTTATTTTTCAACATAACACTACAAATTTACGCATTGTTTTTCAATATTTTACCAATGATTTCAACCATACATAGATACCACAACCATCAATGATTGCTAACAATCATTAAAAACCATTATTTTGCAAATTCCTTCAAAACCCTAAATTGAAAACTTTTTGATTTTCTCATACCTTGAGGCACATCCCGCATTGAAGAGCTTGCCATCTTGTATTTTATTGAAAAAAAACGAAATTTAATTGGGTTTGGGCAAAAATTTCGGAATATAGAGTTTTGGGATTTTTTGGAATAGAAGAGGAAAAGATAAGAACGAGGAAGGAAGGAAGGGGGCTCTGGTTATGTTGCAGAACCCCGAATGGGCGATTTTTGGGAAGTCGCTCATTTTTTTTCAAAAAAAACGGGCGATTTTTGGGAAGTCGCCACCAAAAGTCGCCCGTATTATGACCAAAAAAAAAATGGCGACTTTTGAAAAGTCGCCAGTATGTTTTGGCCAGTTCGGAGCTGAGCTGGTCAAAACAGAGCTATATCTAATATTACTTTTAATACTGGGCTAATTGCGATAATTACTTTCAAAACAAGCCAAATCCAAAAAAAACCCTAAAGTTAGACAAAGAATCAATTTTGTAAGTTATCAATACAACTAACTGTCACAGAAACCAGTGCATTGCGAGATAATAACAAAATTCTTATAATGCAGTTTAAAACTTCAACTATCTCATTAATAAAATTTTAATTTTTAAATCCATTATCAATATCAAACTCTTATTGCTTTATAACTTAATATGAGAGTAGGACCCTGTCCGATGTAATTTAAATTAACCATGTAAATGGCCAAACAAACTAGGTTTGGAAATTAAAACTAAAATAGTTGTTTAAGTTGACCCATTAACCTGTACAGTTAAAAAAAAAAACTTATTTAGCAGAATGAATTTAGTCGAGTAAATTTACCAAGCAAATGGGTGTGCAACTATTGAGGTTGTATGGATGAGTACAATGTGAAGAAGGTACTTTCGTACATTAGAAATTTGCTTAAGCAACTATTACATGATCATTTTAACAAAGGACGGACATAAGACAAAGGTACCATACATATACACAGACAATCACTTACGTTTCCAAGAAGCCTACTTTTTTTTTTCTTTATCTTTTTTCATGTGGGGACTGGGCTCAAGGCCTAGCCAGACCTGGACTGTGCTGGGCCACAGGCCTAGCAAGTCAGCACTCCCTGGCCGAACCCAGGTCCAGCCAGGTGGCCAAAGAGGTGGCCAGGCCAGTGGCCTGGCGCTTGCATCATGCAGCAGCCACGTGGTGCTTGTGCACGGCTGTTGCTAAGTAGCCAGGCCAGTTATCAAATTTATGTTAACCTCAATGTAAAATCAGATGCATAATAATATATGATTTAAGAAACTAAAGTGGCAGAAGTAGAAATAGATATCCTTTGTATCAGCGAATATTTTCAATTGTTATTGTTTCAGCAATGATAAAGTGTTGCATGAATGCTTAAACCTGCACACATATGTACATTTGATTTTCAACAACCATGACAACTACTTATCAACTAAAATTAACTTTTATATACATCATGATGCATTACATAAAAATGATACACACACATTGTTCATCAACCCTTGTTTTGATAAAATTGATGCCTGACAAACTGAAAGCATACTGTAAGTTTGGAAATAACTTTTGACAATAACAAAGAGGTAGGCTTAAATAAAAATATAGCTGGCCTATTTATTTATCCACTTGTAGGAAACCCTATAATATGAAGGTTGCTTCTACACTTGTTGAAACCAGAGCATTAGTTTGCATATTTGATTGGAATAAAACAATTAAATACCTTAGTTTTAACTACTGTAATCAACAAATAGTGATCAACTATTTATTTATATATGTAGGTGGCTAAAGCCTTAGGTGGAAAATACATATAGACAGTTAGGCAAACAAGGCTTTCAATAAAACTGCTTAATTAACGTTATACGCGTAGATGCAAAGGGACTTTCAAAGTGATGGTTTTCATTTAACTACAGAAGCTCAGGTCAAATTTGGTGATATGTTGGCTGGTGCATACCTTAATCATGTTAAATGTGGCCATTGATTCATTCAAATAAATTTTAGTAATAATGATATATTAATAACATATACAACAATTACGGATATCGCATCTATTTTGGTAACCATTCCTAGATATTTTTTGATATTAGGGAAACTTAAACAGTTAATTTTGTCAATAGTTTGAATAATAATTTATTTTTCGTAATTCTAGTATATATATTCTTGCATAAATATTGTTACATTCATATATTATGAATACTAATATAACATATTTATTATTTAATCAAACAATTTAGCACAATCAAATTAATGAGTTTATATTCACAAATTAATACTATATCATGAAATAATAATTATTACACTCCTATACTATAAAGCCCACTTTCTGGTTGTTTAATTTATACAATAAATATATAGTTTGTCGACTAAATGAATTTACGATGTAAATAATAATAACAGCACAATCAATCAATTTTATTTTATTTTTTAAATGTTACTTAATTCATTTCAAACATTTTTCCCTTTCAAAATAACGGTATCTCTCAAATATTATTAAATTTTTGTGCAACATGATGCTCTTTTCAAAACACTATATATTATTATTAATTTTCTCCTAAACATAGTTTTGTTCCAAAATATTATATTCTCTTTCAAAATATTATTTTCTTTTAAAGTATTGTGTCGAAATGTCTCATCCTAGTATTTAGGAATCCCTATCGATAACGTTGGCAAAACGCATCGACAAGAATTCTTAAAGCACTCGATGGACAAGTTAACACCAAAACAAACTATAAAAACATCTTCAATCACTATATAAAATAACCTTCATATTTCATTAACTCATTTGCTTATTTGAAATAAAATATTAAATTTAAAACTCGTATATACATTTAGTTCAACAATCATTAATAACAATACAATCAAACATACATCAAAAAATCAATAAACAAACATTTTAATGGAAAGTTGTTTATCAGCATCCTCGACGCATTCAGATTTCTACTGGATCAAGCTATCAACTCATTACTTTTCTACCTTTGACAACAACTTGAATTCCACATGAAGCCAACACACAAATAATAGAAATAAAAATTATAAATGTAGTAGTAAAATAACAAGTACGTTTCCAGATGATTACCCCAATAACCATCATATACTCCTAATATCACATAAATATAAATAATAATCTACCACACGCATGGGGACAGGGACTCTAAGTCTCACTAAGGTCAAGACTCGTGTCTCTTATATACAATGTATTGTTCTGAATCTGCTCTGATACCACTGTAATAGCCTGCTCCTTACTCAGTGAAGATATTGTCCCCAACTTAGACACCTCCACCTCATGGGCCAAGCCAAGGTATGCGGTTTTGTTCCTCAAAAGTCATCATCGCAATTCTAAGGAGAAGGCTTTACTATACAAGTACCCACTTCATAGGCGCTTTTCCACGATGTGAGACTTATTATTCCCATTCTAACTAAGGGGTACTACACTAATGGTTAAAAAGGAAGAAGAGGGCGCCAATGATAGCGATAGTGACTATCGCGTTAGTGTAGAAGAAGGCGAATTGTTCGATGAGACACCTAACGAAGGCTCTAAACTTCCTAGCTCGTCTCATCCAGAGCATGTTACCGTTGAAACTTTCGAAAGGGCCAGAGAATAAGTTACGTTGCCTCTAGGGGAACATAACTCCTCGTGGTCGCGTTCTTGTTGATGTATTCGCTGGTTTAGGAGACTTCGATATTTCAATTACTGATCTTCTTGCCGAAGGCTCTCTTGACTTCAATTTCTCTCCTGTAGTATATATAAATGAAGGCGGCGAGACTCCATCTTTACGTCCATGCGAACATGGTTTGTAGAGTAACTAGGGGGCCATCGACACCACACACATCACTAGGACCACGGACATGCATCCTTGCATTCATTCATGTTCTAAAATTCTGACACTTATACCATTTTTCTTCTTATTTCAAGTCACATGGGTCGTGATAGGTACCAGAATCTTTTCCACAATGTTGGCAATTTCAGGGGCCAAACTCCTCATCCTCATCCATCTTACTCCAACTACTAGAGTCATCATGAGACCGAGGAGGAAAGGCAAAGGAGGAAAGATTGTGAAGTGAAAGATGTCTACAAGGCTGACATGGAAAGTGAGAGAGAAAGAGAAAGGGAGAAGGAAATGGGACGCCAAAGAAGGCTTGTTACATGATCCTGCCAAATGACCAAAGGGGCCATTAGATCGCCATAGCATGTCTTCTGGTGCTATTCCACCATGCACCGAACCACTTACTTCTTCTCAATAGTAGATTCCTACTTCTCAATCCTTGACTTCTTTAAATCCTCCCTATTCTAAACGGATCTCTGCTCCCTTGGCACCTCTACCTTCTGACCCACCATTCCTGCAGATCGCATTTCCCGACCTCTTCCCGTACGGCGCTAAGTTCGATCAGGACATTGAAGATCTCCCTAAGGAGGTAGCAGATAGAGACGCTCAGAACTTTCAAAGGAACATTGAATAGGGTACAAGTGGAAGCGGTTGTGTTACACTCTCTCCCAAGTCAATAAGATTAAGTATACCAACATCAAGTCCTTCAATTCCAAGAGGGAGACATTCGAACGGATCATCAAGGAATAGGGGAAGGACTTGGTGAAGTCTATGGGAGAGAGAGAGAAATCCCTTAAAGCTCAAGACCACTCTGATAGTTTGAGGGAGTAAATGAAGTTGGCTCACGAATATGCTGAGATTGTGATGCAGAATGAGCTTAAAGCCACCATTGAAGAGAGTGTTGAGCTGAAAAAAAAAGTTACCCAAAGGGACCCGCCCCTCGCTGACAATGATAAGACTATTGAAGAACATGCGGTCGAACTTCAGAAACTCCATGAAGAGCATCTCAAGTTAGCTGCTAGCTTGGAGTAGCTAACAATGGAAAAGCTAAGCTCTGGTGTTGAGAAGCCTCTACAGTGATAGCTTCTATCAAACCGTACATCCCCTCTTCCGTAAGCCAAACAAGGGTGCATCTGACGGAAGAAGGGGAACTGATCAAATATTCTGTGGAACAAATGTAAGCTTATGTATATCTCTTGTTTCACCCATCTTTGAGAAGCTTCAGTTCTCTCTCGAGTCTATTTCTAAACTTTACCATTATGTTTGTCAACTTGTAGGTTAACCGCATCTTCCTCCTCCGCTGCCACATACTTAGGGCTTGGGATCCACAACAATCTTCATTGCATTGACTTCTGTCGCTACAGGACTTGTCGCTCCGGTCCCGCCCTCTGGTTCTGGGTCCGGTTCTGATTCTCAGGCAGCTTTGAAAGGACTGGATGACATTTCCCTGTCCTGGAAGGAAGACATAACAATTGTCAGTGCTATAGATCCGACTGATCATGTCACAATGGCGGAGAGGTTGAAAGCTGACTATGACAAAATCCAAGTGAAGTTTGTGATTGGCCCCGCGAAGCCCACATCTTTGACTCCTACAACCCCCACATATAAGCTCCCACCACTTAAGATTAGGCCTTCCAAGACTAAGCTCACTAAAGTTTCTGCTAGCAAATCTGATGAACTCATACCATGACGGGTGGTGAGACTACCCACTATGAGGGCGATACTCCCGGAAAGGAGAAACCTAAGGGCGGTTGCAAACATAAAAAGAAAACCAGCAATTCTAGCAGCCCAAGCGGTAAGAAAAGTAAGGCAAGTAGAGGATGCCTATAGCTTGCTTGTGTGGTGGCTTGTTTTGGTTTTGGGCTGTCGAGTATGCACTTTTCCTTTTTCTTTATGTCAAACAAGCTGTGTTTGTGTGGGAGCTGACCTCGCTGTGTCTTGTACATATAGGGTGAAGTAATGAAAAGGATTTCTTTTTATCGTAATCTCTGTTCCATTTACTTTTCCACACCTTTATGTACAATTCCTGTTTACATATGACTCCTTACGCATCTAATATAACTACATGTACTGCAATTATATATATATATATATATATATATATATATATATTTCTGTGTGTGTGTGTTTCTATTTCTACATAATATGCTTATTTACTACAACTCTATGCATATAAACAATATTCCTGGAATTTCTTAGGCTGTATTCTGATGTTGGCTTTGTTTATAGCTGCCAAATTGTTCTGTTAGGCGAAGCTGAACAATTACTTAACCAATTCTATGGTTATTTTTAGTCGAGTTTCTTTCGACCAGTTAGTATGGTGAATAACCTTGGTTCCACACCGCTCCTAACTGTCATGGCGTAGTACTTCAGATGTTCGTTTTCTTTTTCATCCTATCGTTGTGTGATTATCCTTGTTCATGGAATTTATCATTCCGAATGCCAGATTCTAGGCATTGACGAGATACAGATATCATGGAGCAAATTACAGTCTAAGTGTGTTTTTCCTGTCTTGATCCGTGATCATGAAAATCTAATAATGCTTATTTTTGAGCCTTTACGACCATCCTCACTTATCCTAAACCAAGAGTGTTCTGCTCGATCACTAGCACCGTCATTGAAATTCAATTGGATAGTAGTTTCAATCTCCAAAAGCTAGCATATCATTGGTTCGATTCCAAGAGTTTCTCCTTGACATTGCCTGTCTCCCGGCAATGTCAAATTCCTATAAGTCAGGATCGATTTATTCACCCAATCCTTTACTATTTCCTGAAAAGTTGGGCTATACTGTTCGATCAACCCTGTAAATTACTACATACTAACGTTGCCTATCTTTGAGCAATGGCTAATACTTGCATGTTGGGATCGAATTATCTAATCGATCCGAAAGGTTGGTCGAATTATCCAATTGACCTGAAGCAACTGTCTTTCCCTACGTTGTCAATTTTTGAGCAACACTAGATTCCTGAAGGTTAGAGTTTTTCCCTCTAAGCGTTGCCTATCTCCGGGCAATACCGGATTCGTGAAGGATGCTGGATTTTACCTTCCTAATGTTGCCAATCTTCAAACAGTGCTAGATTCCTAAAGGTTGTGAGTTTTCAAACCTTCTCATCGTTGGCTATCTCTGGTCAACGGTGAATTCCTGAATTTTGAGTTTTTAAACCTTCTCATTGTTGCCCATCTTTGGTCAACGATGAATTCCTAGAGATTTGATTGAATAGGAAGACCTTCTCATTGTCGCCTATCTTCGGGCGACGATGAATTCCTGAAGGTTAAAGTGAATTGGGGAACCTTCTTGACATCATCTATCTTCGGGCAATGACGAATTCTTGAAGGTTCAAGTGAATTGAGGAACCAACTCGCCTTCGCCTATCTCTGGGCAACGACGAATTGCTAAAGGTTCCAGTGAATTGGAGAAGCCTCTTGCCATCGCCTACCTTCAGGCAACAACGAATTCTTGAAGGTTCAAGTGAATTAGGGAACCTACTTTCTTTTGCCTATCTTTGGGAAACGATGAACTCCTGAAGGATCGAGTGAATTGGGGAACCTTCTCGCCATCACTATCTCTAGGCAATGACGATTTTATGAAAATTCGAATGGATTTGGGAAACCTCTCGATGTTTCCTTTCTCCGGGCAACGATGAATTACTAAAGATTCGAGTGAATTGGGGAACCTTGTCACCTTCGCCTATCTCTGGGCAACAATGAATTCTTGAAGGTTCTAGTGAATTGGAAAACCTTCTTGCCATCGCCTATCTCCAGGCAACGACGAATCCCTGAAGGTTCAAGTGAATTGGGGAACCTTATCACCTTCGTTATCTTCGGGCAACGACAGAATTCCTGAAGGTTCAAGTGAATTAGAGAACATACTCACCGTCGCCTATCTTAAGGAAACGACGAATTCTTGAAGGATCGAGTGAATTGGGGCCGAATTATTTGATCGACCCTTGGGAACATACTCCTCGTCCATTATCCGAAGCCAGAAAGGTACGTTCCCGACCGTTCTACTAATCCTGCAGAACGGGATTTTGATTTCGAGATCATGGTTCCATTAGTTTAAAAAGCTGACTTTATTCAAATGGATGGTCCTGCTTTATTACATTTCCCCAGTATCCTTGGGTTGCTTATTGGCAAAACAAATAGAGAAAAACTTGATATACTACTGTCGTAGTAGGTCGCTTTTCAATGAACGTGGAATAGGGATTCCATCAATAGTTTCCAGCTTAAATCTTCCATCTCCAAGCTTTCAATCGATCGTGTAGGGTTTTTCCCAGTTCAGGCCAAGCACCCACATACTCGGGAGAACTCGTTTCAGAATGAGATCCCTTACGTAAAAGGTACGTTTGCGAACCTTGGCATTGAAATACCTTATTACCCTTTTCTGGTGGGCAGCAACCCTTAATTCTTCTTCTTCCCTTTTCTCATCAACTAAATCAAGGGACTCAAGCAAGAGTTCCTCGTTCGCCTTTGGGTCGAAATTCTTTTTACGATGAGAAGGGACCTCTAGTTCTATCGGGATCATTGATTCTGATCCGTAAGCCAAAGCGAATGGTGAGTGCCCAGTTACTGACTTATGTGTTGTCCTATAAGCCCATAGTACTAGTGGAAGCCCATCAACTCAGTTTCCTTTAGCTCTAGTCAATCGCTTCTTCAAGGTGGATTTTATGATTTTGTTCACTACTTCCACTTGTATGTTCACCTATGGATGCGCTATCTTGGAGAAGCTTTACTCAATCCTATATTGGTTGTAGAAGTCCTTAAATTCATCGCTCTCGAACTGGGTTTCGTTATCTGTGTTGATTTTCTGAGGTACTCTGAACCTACAAATAATATTCTTCATTATAAAATTGATTACCTTTTTTGCCATGATTGTGGCAAGCGGTTCCGCTTCAACCCATTTTGTAAAGTAATCCACTGCAGCAATATCCTATTTAGCTCCTCCCTTCGCTATCGATAGCACACCAATGATGTTGATTCCCTAAATTACAAATGGCTATGGAATGACCATTTATGTAAGTTCCATCGATGGGGCTCTTGGAATCTTCGCAAATCTCTAGCACCGGTCACATCTATTGGTGTAGTCAATAACACCCGGTTTATCGTCGGTTAGAAATATTCGTAGCGGAGTATCTTCTTCATCTAGTTCCACAAGAAAATCAATCGTTTTGATCTACTATTTTGCTTCGCATGTAAATCGTTGAATCTTTGTTTTACAAGCTGTAACCTCTTTCATGGTTATCTTCATTTAATCAAATGTTCCCTTGAACAATATGTTCACTGAACTCCCAGTGTCTACCGAGACTCGACGTACAGTTGCTAGTCCAATTCGAACTATTACCACCATGAGGTCGAAAGTTGGTGCTTCAACTCCATCGGCATCTATATTCATAAATACGATATCATCAGTTATCATCTTATGCTGCTTAGCTAGAGCTCCATCTTCTATAGCAAAACAGCCCACATGTGGTACATGCTTCGGCAAGCTTTCTTATCATCCCTTTTTCCCTCTAGCTTTTCTCCGTTAGATGAGGTCCTCCAGTTATTGTGTTGATAATTAACTTCCCATCGTTTCACCTGGCCCTTCTCTGCATGGTTCGAATTGATTCCCTTGGGAAGGCAGCCCTGGAGGTTTTGGAACTTGACCACCTTCCTATGGTTCTTGACATACTATTGGAGCTTATTTTTCCTTATCAGTTCTTGGATGACATTCCCCAAATACCAACACTCATTCGTGTTGTGCCCATGTAGAAGTTTCCAGAGTGCCTTTCCTATTCGTTGCTTCCCTTCTTGAAGGCTTCTTATTTCGTTTAATTTTTTCGGTGGCTAGATATATTATTTCTAACATATCATTCAGAGGTGTATGCTCCTCTGGTTTCAAGTTCCTTGGACATTTTTTGTATTCATTACGCCTACTGTTAGGGCCTTGATTTTGTTTATTTTAGTTTCTAGAGTTTCCAACATTAGTTGCTCATTACTGGCATTATCTTCGGACTATTTTACTGCTATATTCCTCTAAATAACCTCCTTCCATTGTCTTTCATTGGCATTGCCTAAATCTAGTCTTGCTTCTTCTAGGTGTAGAAATTGATTTGCCTTTCGATAGAACTCCTCCATAGTTGTAGATTGCTTCATCTTCAGCCATCTACTGAAATTCATATCTGGGTGAATGCCCCGGACTAATGCCATGAATACCAAATCCTCCTTTAGATTACTTACTTCTATAATAGAAATATTAAACTAGTTTAAGAGCTCTTTCAGTGATTCCGTAGGTCCTTGAGATAAGCTCGATAAGGACATCACGTCCTTGGATCGTGTAACATGCAATCGAAACTGCTCTATGAAAATTCATCAAAGGTCGATATAGATCTCGGTGTGAGCCTAGTGAACCACATCTATGCAACTCCATCAGAGAAAATGAGAAAACACCTACACTAAACAACATCCATTGCCCTTGCTCCATCCATATGCCTCTCGCATTTAAGTAAATGTTATCTAGGATCGGTGGTTCCATTGTATGATGGAATAGTCCGCATCGTAAGCTTCTTAGGATACTCTTCTCTTAGAATATTCTCCATGAACGGAGTCCTACTTGGTGCAGAACCCCAATCGTTGTTTTTTCTACCTTTTCTTTCTTCAACTAACCGCATAACCATGTTAGCTATGTATTCCTCACCGGCATGATATTCCGTAGGATGATTACAAGTGGCTGCACCGAGTATTTGGGTCTAAAATGAACTTGGCTTGCCTGCTGACGTCTAGGTCCTCCAGTCTCCAGGAGAACCACTCCTCCGGTATTGTGTTGGTTTCCGGTTGGTTCTGTTATAGCTGTCTGAACTCCAGCTCCATTATCTTCAATGCCCAGCTTGCAATCATCGTTATCCCACTACAGGTCGTCTTTAGAATCAGATAAATCCATAACATCTACTCCATGTCCCCCTCCTTTCTATAATTCCACTCGGTACCAAGAGAAATTCTCTCGGTACCAAGTTGTTTTCTTGTAGGGGAAGCACCTCTGTTTCCTCCTACAGCTCATTCTGCACCTCCAGCAACTACTTCCTGCTATTTTCCCTTTTCCTTTCGCCTGTTCTGACAAAAGAATGAATTCTCTTCGTCGAATCTAGGGGAGAAACTTCTCTCATGTTCCTCCTAGTTGCTAGGTTAGTAGAGCATCCATCTTGTCCATCAAAGTTTTTTGGCTATCTACCGTCTTCTAGTTCAATTCCTGCAGCATCTTATCAAGCTCACCTCTAGTAACCACTTCCTGTTGAGCAAATGACCCTGGTACTGCCTATTGGTTACTAACTTCAACCCAGTGAACATTCTCTTCATCTGCACCAGCTACTGCTTCTGTTAAGTTATATGATCTTCTTGGTGCCATTGAAATTCTTTCAACAAGCTTTCAAATTCTTCAAAGCAAATTTTCTAGATCTAACCACTGGACCTCTTCAAATCCAAAATAGCAAGCTAGATCTAAGCCTGAGTTCAACCCTCAATGAAAGCACTAAAATATTGATGCCAAAAGTCGTGTAACACCCAAATATGACATGTGTAGGATTAGACCTAGTAGGAATAGAAAATAAGCTTAAAAAAAGTAGAGAGGCAAAAGATTTTGATAGTGGTTCGACAATCTCTGGCTTACGTCCACTTCATATTTTTATTGATTATGGGTTTGGCAGAGGTTTAGAGTCACTAGTACAAATGATTGACGGGTTCTTAAGCCTAGAACTACCAAAAGTATTTGCCTAAGTGACTATTGTGAGGGAGAGAAAAGAGATAAAGAATATTCAGAGTCTTAAGCCCTTCTTTAGTTGATATAGGTTGATATTTATAGAGGAAACTACTCTACATGTCTACAGGGTCGAGTTGTACAAGGTCTAGATGTAAGCCCATAAGTGGAGGGGAAGGCATACAGTCCCTCAATTCAAAATAGAACTCTTAGTATCGAGAGGTTCCCTTCGGTATTGATAGGTTTGTTTGGTTGAAACTTTCACCTTGTGATGCCGTCCTATCTCTTACTTGTTGTTTTCCAAATTCTTTTCCATAGAGGTTGAGTCCTTCCAGACGATTTGGTCGATAACGTTTGTATTACCATACTTTCTTTGCTTTCTTCTCATCGATCTTGAGAACTACTTGTCCATCCTCTAAGAGAAGCACTTGGTCACAATCACTCAAGGTTGTACTTGAGGTATGTGGAGTTGAGTCGGTTCAAATTAGAGAAAAGGCCTCTCGATACTGAGAGGTTCCTACTGAGAGCTTTCTTTTGATCCAATTGACTTTTAACTTCTCAAGTTTCATCTTTTAGACCTTTTTAGTGTTTTTGTAAGTTCATGGGTCATTTCGTCTTCATTCTGGCTTTATATTTCCAGTTGAAAGCCGCTTCGTTAAAAACCCAGTCAATATGCAAATTCAAGTTCCTTCTAGTATCTTCTTGTCGATTCCTGCCCAAGGAATGACTAGCATTCCTCTACTGATTAGGACCTTCCACCTAAGATTTTACCTCCTTGCCCTCTTTCCCACCATTGTCCTTTCTGCCTCATCTAGGTGTTCATTACATTCGTGCTTATCATCGGATCTACCTTCCATGTCGCAAGGATTTTGAGAAGAATTGTAAATGTATTGAATTAAGAGTTATAATTGAACTGAGTTAGCGAATTGGGGATATATCGAATTAGAGAATTATAATTTGTACTGAAATTGATTACTATATAAAGAATTGAGAGAAAAATTAATTAGAAAATAGGGTTTAAAACCCTAGTTCCTATAGTTGCCATTGCTAATCAATTTTATTTTAGTATATATGTTCATTATAAATACATTAATTACTATAAATTTGAACTAATCAAATATAATTAAATCAATTTTTAAAATAATAAATTAATCAAAAACTATTTTAGCATTTGGGAAATTATAATGTACTTTTTGCATCATTATAGTTTTTCTAAAATTTCACCAGGTTATGTTAATTATTCTGAAATTCCAAATCAGTCAAATACATATATATATATATACACACACACACACACACACACACATAGACATACATACATACACACAGACATACATGAGCATATATGCACATCCTTGCGGATTTGCTTTCTAATCATTGGGTTATTTAGATTGTTTTGTAGATGAGAAATGTGGTTACTCTGTTCGCTTCATCGAAAGAATTAGAAGCTGAAGACTCTTATCATTTTTCATGTCTTTTGCATGTAAATATTTAGCATACAATAATGATATTCTAGCAAATTAACTTTCATCGTCTATAAATAGATCAAAGCATATTAAAATTATAAGAAGAAACGCTTATGAAACGAAGTGCAAACATATTTGGCTTCTCAATCAATAATAACGTAACCACTTCTCATGAATAACAGTTGGAACATGCG
This sequence comes from Allium fistulosum, assembly GCA_030737815.1. Taxonomy (NCBI): domain Eukaryota; kingdom Viridiplantae; phylum Streptophyta; class Magnoliopsida; order Asparagales; family Amaryllidaceae; genus Allium; species Allium fistulosum. Next base: position 97,834 of record JASFAW010000040.1, read on the forward strand.
ATATATAATATACGTTCAAACCATTATGGCATAACAATACAAATCATATTATTCCGTAGAAAAACAACTCACAAAATGAACAATGCTTGCAATAGACAAACCTATTATAAATTTTTCATTCACACTTAAGTTTTTTCTCTTTATCAATATAATATTTAAATTATAATTGGATAGAAAAAATAAGATTACAAAATGAGAACACATAAGAAAAATAGATCTTTTTTAGAACTTTACTAATGTCCAAAAGATGTTAAAGGTATATCTACCTTTACCTATTTGTATTGAAAAATATAATTAACTTTACACATGCTAAACATGGTTAAAGAAGTACAGGCGAAATGTTGGGATAATTAAACCGTAAATACAAAAATAATAATAAAGCAAGTACAAATTGGATAAACAGTTGTAATCCAATAATAGTTGAACAATTTATCATGAATCAAAATATCAAAGGTATATGTTTTGCATCTTAACATAGCTTGAATACAAAAAAACAATATACTCAACCAGAGTTTCATATATGATGCTAACATATGATGTTTATTTCTTTATGATATCAACCATCAGTTATATTTTGATGCAATCCAGATGCATTTCAAATATAATCTCTTCAAATAATTTAAATCACCAAAAAGCCTTAAAGTTCAACTTCGAAGGTAATTTATACTTTTATTCTTATATGATATATAATAAGTTTGCTTTATTCTTCATGTTGTTGTAGCTTAAACCTATGTATATATATGTGAAACTCAGTTGGTAAACAATTTTCATGGCTTCCCATGCACAAAACATACAAAATTTGTAACATCTTTATTTTTAGCACATATTATTATGGAAATTTGTTTAAATAGTAATTAAATAATAATGTGGGGAGGTGGAATAATTATGGGAATTTGTCGTATTAATCAATTTGAATTTAAACTTATAGTTGAGTAATGGCTTTATATAAGGAAAAATATTAAAGAACTTAATTAAATTCATAAGGCGAGAATAAGGAAGAAAGGTTAAGTCCCATTATAATTCCCTAACATGTCTCTCCTTCTCCCTACCATTTCATTCACTTTCTTATATTACATAAAGAAAACTAAAAAAGAAAACCTCCATTAATTTTCTCCACTAAAAAGGGAATAAGAAGATAAAGCTTAGAGAAATAAGCTTAAGACTAATCTCTCCATGCTTAACTAATCAAGTGAATAACATTATCATCCTTAGATTTTGATTTGTTTAATTTTTGACTTTGATGAAATCCAAAATTATTATGATGCTAAAGCTTGGTTTTGGTTGAGATGTTCACTTAAATGGTTTTATGAATATCATATGTGAAATAATAAAGTGGAATCATGAATTTTTGGAGTTAAAACCTAATTTAATGACCACCAAATGCCTTGAAATTTTGATTATGATGTTTATAACATTAAATTAGAGATAAAATTTTAATTTCATGATTTTCTAAATTTTATGAATTTTCTAAGTTGAGAAAGCATTTAATTTCGGGTTTTAATTACTAAAAAAATGAAAAATAATTATTTTACACCGAAGTTTATATATATGGAAGAAGATATAAATTTTGATTTTTGATAAATTTTTAGGATTTTTTCCATGTAATTTCAAATTGATATGAATTATTCAATGAAGGAGAAAATTGGTAAAAGTGGCTTTGATTAATTAATTAATTAAGGTATTAATCGATATTTTAATTCAAAGGAGAATTCATTACTAAAATTTCCTATAAAGAAATATGTAAAGTAATGCCTTAATGAATGAAAATTTAACATATGAAAAGATTCGGTGAAAAGTAATTACTTTAAGAGGAAATAAACCAGTTTTAAAGTTAATTACAAAACTGCCGTTTTAGATTTGTGATAGCTCATTTTTAAACCTATGAAAGATATACATGCGATATCTCATTATTAAACTTGCAATAGATATACTTATGATAGCTCATTTTTATACCAATGATAGTTATACTTGTGATGGCTCATTTTTAGATATGTGATAGCATATGATATAAAGATGTGATAATACATTTTTAAATATGTGATAGCATATGATTTAGAAGTGTGGTAGCTTTAAATTTTGAACTATGAAAGATCTAAAGTTATAAGGGTGATAGCTTTAGACATGTGATAGTTATATGCATGCAATATCATTAAATGTGCGATTATTATAGACATGCGATATCTTTAGGCATGCGATAGTTGTAAAAGTGCGATAGCTTTAGATGTGCGATAGCTATAGAAGTGTGATATCTCTGAACGTGCGATAGCTTTGAATATGTGACAGCCTAAGGTTACGATAGTTATGTATGAGATAACTTACTTTAGAGGTATATTAGTTATATGTGCGATAGCCTTATTTTAAAGATGTGATAGCCCTAATTTACACATTCGATACCACATTGTTGGGATGGGGTTTTCCTACTAAAAAAGATGGGTTTGTTGAATTAAAAAAATTGACAGTAGGATTTTTAAACATAGGAAAAGAAATTTTTTGGCCAGAATAAATTGAGTATATATGAAATAAACTACATAGTCGTTATAAGTGATTTATGTGTAAATGGCTATCATAAGGACATATTTATATTATTGCAGAAAACTCTATATGTTTAATTATATACTTTGATTAGTTATGTTATTGCCAACGAAAATTAATGATTTGCTCACTCTTTTGTAATTACCAAATATTATGACATTGGGATTGGATTTGGTAAACATGTAGGGTTGTCCATTAGTGGGTATAGTCAGGCTAAAGTCCAATGTGAGTAGAATTGCATCAAGGAGATCAAGATATCAAATTGTGTTAGGATGCTCAGAATTGATCAAAGTAAATGAATTTTTTGATGCTTAGAAAATCATATTTAAGTTGTGTGGACTAGTGTCGAGGTAGCGCCTCACACTATAGTCGATTAAGCCCTTTAGTTATTAAAGTCAATGACTCTATTGCGTAGGGCTTTACCAAAAAGTAAGCTAAAATTTTAGTTTACACATCCCGGAATCGACTGGGGGCGATCACTGTAATTTTCTTCTTTCATCAGGTATCTTGGTATCCTTATATGAACATGGTCCATTATTAATTTTCTTCTATCATGGGAGTATGTTAGTACTCTTATGAGAATAAAAGCTATTGGATTATCTGGTTTTGGCTTGAGTCAACCTTATAGGTTTTTAGTTAGCTTGTAAAAATTAGTATATAGTAATTTTGGGAAACATTGTATCGATGTATTAACATCTAATGGGATAAGTAGATGTAGGAAATGTTTAGCCTCAAACACTATTGAATATTGGCCTATTCATCTTTGACCCGTTACGTTTAATGCTGATGTTATGTTTTAGCCATTATAGTTGCAGGTGGATGAGAGTGCATAGTGCATTAAGCATATCTCGTCCTATCTTAGATGTTATATTTGACATCTAGATAATTAAGATAATAGTTGTAACACCTTTATTTTAGTTTAACATTATTCAGGATATTTAATTGGATATGTTAGATGAAATAATGTAAATGGTTAAGGAAAATGAGATTTGAAAATTTATAAGGATGAGCAATTACTAATGAACTATGTAAGATTGTTTTAAGTTTAATAAAAGAAAGAGTGCGTGAGATGGGTAAACTAGGAAGACCTACCCTTTACCTTAAACCCTCTCCCCCTCATATCACTCATATTCTCATTTACAAAACAATCACGAAAGAAAACTGTGGGGTTGGCCATTAAAACAAGGAAGAAAAGGATCGAAATTAGACGAGATTCAAGAGCAAGCTTAGGGAAATTAGAGCAACACCATATCTCAACTCCAACAATTAAATCTAAGGTGAATAATACATGAACTATCTTGTTTGCTTGTTTTTAAATTCAGTTATGGATAGTACCCGAATGATTATTGTTTGTTTTGCCAAGATATGGTTGTATAATCATTGTTTGGATTGGATAATGATTTGTGGAATTTTTATGAAATTATTTAAGTAAGTTTTAAGGGTAAAATCTAAGTTTTTAGTCTCCAAATGATTTGAATTTTTGATATGATGTGTAAAATGGTATTTTGGAGATGTTTTTTATTTTCATAATTTTCGCAATTAAATTGAATATTTTATAAATTTCCTAAGGAGGAAATTGGTTTAAATTTGGGTTTTAATTATTAAAAATAATTAAATATGGTTTTTAGTATTGAAATTTTTATATGATGAAGGATATGGTATTTTGGAATTTCTATGATTGTTGGGAATGTTTCCCGAGTGATTTCGAATTATTATGATTATATTATCTAGATAAGCATATAAAAGGGTAATTAATCAAGGATCTTAATTAATTAGTTGTTATAAGTTTTGAAACTTGGAGATTTTATGTGGCAGTATTTTCTAAAATCAATTTCAAGAAGATTTTTTTTATCCAATAGGAATTGGACAAAAGGTTAAGATTTGGTGAAAAGCAGTTGGTTTAATTTGTAATAAATCCATTTTCATAGAATTTATGATAATGTCATGCTGCTACTGTTGTCATCAAGCCTAAACAACACTACATGCTTAAGTGTCAACATCGATGAGGAGGCAAGCAAAGGATAACTACTTAGGTAGTTATGAAATGTTTCCAACTGTGTCAAAGTCGACAATGGCGATAACCTAAATTTGGCGGCATTGCACTTCGTGATTCATCAACATCGCATATTACTATTTTTAGCTTTCGAAGTTAACTATAAAAGGCGGTGACACCGCTTGTTTAACTTTGACTCCATACACTAAGCGGGATAATAGCCGAAGTCCTTAAATATGATATTGTAACGACGCCACTTGTTTGGACGTCGGAATTCATCAATGTTGGTGACCTTCTTTCTTCAACACCGACAAGGCTTTGTTTTCTTGTTAACTAAAACTATTTTATAAAGATGATGAGGTCCTTATCACCGCTATTCATCAAAGTCGTCTAGGCTTACTTTACACTGTTTTAGGCAATGATTCAGTGCGGCATTGATTGCCGTGATTTATAGTGTCAACTTTGTACAATAGGCAGATAACCTATAAGGTATGCAAGTCAAATGTGTTGCTTTCGACAAAGAGTTTTACACTTAAAATATTTTAAGTCTAAGTTTTTTGTCTTTGATCTTGGATAGAGGTCGACAATTCTTAGTAACGCATGAGTTATATTATTAAAGGTGGAGAGCCTTAATCCTCCTTATCAACAGTTATTGATATTGACATTGATCTATTTTAAACTATTCAATGGCGGAAAAACATATGACTTATGATTTTGACATTAAAACCTTGGCAATACTAATTTATATCATAATGAGTTCGACATAGATCATCTGGGGATACCAGTGTATGTCACTTTGAAATGTTATAACTTTAAGGGGAACCTAACTAGGGAGACCAATATACAAAGGTTATACATGTGGGTAACATGAATTAAATTTTTAAATAATGGGTTCATGGTCATCCTAGGAAAACTATGGGATGCGAGATGGATAGTCCATATCATGGTGGAGATATATGGTCTCTATATGGTTAATGAAGGGTTCATGGTTATCCTAGGTAAACTGTGGGATGTGTGATGGATAGTCCACATCAATTTTTAAATGAATGGGATATGTCTGATGGATAGTCTACATAATTTAAATAGCTAAACCATGAGTGATGGGTAGTCAACATTGTAAGGGATGGGTAATCCAAGTAATTATGACATGCGAGATGGATAGTCCGCATAATTTTGTTAATGAAACCATGGGTGATGGGTAGTCAACATGGTAGGAGATGGGTAATCCAAAGAATTAATATATATGAGATGGGTAGTCCACATAAGTATAAGACGAATGGTCAATGAAATTTAAATGGATAGTCTAATAACTTGGGATGGGTAATCTAGTGTATATTGCATGTCAGCATATCAAAATTTATTATGTTATAACCATTGTGGATGCAGGAGAACAATATATGGTTGAGATATTTTAGTTCATATACTAGTGAGGGGAAAACCTGTTCCGTACATCGGCATGGTCTCACTAAATATCTAATTGGTTTAAGATGGTAGGTTATTATTCACACCAGACTGTTGTCTGACCCGAAGTTCTTTTTTCCCCTTAAACTCTCGGGTACTTATTTGAGTAGGTCGGAATTAAGGGTTTTCAAGTTCCCAATTAGATGAATAAGCTTCCGGAGACGTGTAAGAGGCAATCTAGCTATTAGGATCTTTATCCATTTTCGCTGTGCAGTTTGGTTTTGTCTATTTGGATGTAATGGCAAAGTTGTATAATTGCCAAGCATTTGACTCTAATCAACCAAGGGTTCATCTTCATATGTCGCTCTTGGAGTATTTTTTATAGTTATAATTTCTTTGAACGTGGGTTTTTGAATGGGATTATGTAATGAATATGAAATATCATTTGTGAAACGAAATGTGAAGATTTGCTAAGAAAAATCAAGTTTAGTATTTTTCATATTCATGTGCTTTTGATTATTGATAGGATTAACATAGCTGCATTTTATTGTCGGGAATTAATAACTATGGATGACTGCAATATCTGTAGCGGTTAGTTTTGGGCTTCAGAATGGGGGATGTAATAAGTTAGTATTAGCTCATAGGTTTATGATTAAAAGCATTTTAAACCTAAAGTGTTTTTGAAAACATAATCCTAATGAATCAGAGAATAAGATTGAGGTATGAGATAATGCTATAGTAACGACTTGTATTTGCTACATATAAGTATGTATTTTATCTATATCCTCCCCTCTTTCTTAGACCGTTCTTCTATATCTTACTAAGGCTCGTATGCAAATTTACGAGAAAGAGAGATATGGAAGCAGGAAACAGAAAAGTGAATCTAGGTGACGGAAGCACCATAACCAATAGAAATGCTCGGCCCAACACCAAAAGAAATCAGGGTCGACAAGCAAATGCTAATCAAAATGGAAATGCCAATGTAGGTGTTGCAACCCCTCCAGTAGATTTGGGGGCTATGTATTAGTTCTTCATCAATCTGATGCAAGCTGGAGCAGCTTTAGGAGTAGCTAGAAGAAATGCTGCTAATGCGGGAGGAGTCAATCCCGTAGTGCCAGTTGGTAATAACTATACTAAGCTGAGTCAAGATTACATCAATATGGATGGGAAGCCTTTTCTGGGGACTGAGGATGCAATAGAAGTGGAGTACTGGCTGTTACATTGTGAAAGGATTTTTATTGATTTGGGTTTGAATGACGAGCAGAAAAGGAGATGGCTTCAAGGCAATTGTAAGGAGCTTCTTTATTTTGGTGGAATAGGGTGACCATAGGGGTACCAGAGGAGGAATTGACTTGGGTAGAATTTTGAAGGAGATTCGAGGAAAGGTTTTAGTCTGAAGTAGCCAAGTCAGCCGTGCTCAAGAAGTTTATGGAGTTAGAGCAGAGAGAAATGTCAACGTTGGAATACTCTGCTAAGTCCGATGAGCAGTCCAGATATGGGTATGCCACTGTTGACGATGTTATTAAGGGAACGAGAAGTTTATCCGGGGGTTGAGACAGGAGATTGCTAGGGCTACCATGCCACATCACTAGGATCCATCGAATGTAGTAGTGGAGAGGCAATCAGGAACAAGGAGATGCTTTCTACTTCCGAAAAGGAGAAGCCAGTTGAAACCCGGAGTTCTTAGAATAAGAAGAGGAAGTTCTTTAAGGGAAGGGAGCTCAAAAGGGTGGAGTTGCTAAGAAAGGGAAGATAGATATCATTTGTAATAATTATGATAAGAAAGGGCATTATGCAAATGAATGTCGATTAGGTGATGACAAGATGGTTGTGGGCAAGCAGAATGTAAGGTGCTTTAATTGAGACCAAGTGGGGCATTATTAGAACAAATGTCCAGAAGTGGCCAAGGCTAACAAAGAAAAGGTGTTTGCTTTGGAGCCATCTGCATCAAGATCAATATCATCTAAGAAGGGAAAGTCTGTGATGGAAGGTATGCTTTTGATTCATAGCATACCAGTTAGGGTACTGTTTGATACCAGTGCATCGTATTCATTTATATCTTAGTGTTTGGTAGATAAGTTATGTTTAGAACCATCATACATTGTTTATTTCTTAAAGGTAGCTAATCCAATAAGTGGGTACACAACTCTAAGGATGAGATGTGACCACCTAGAATTTGAGTTGCTAGGTTATACTTTGCCTGCAGTTTGTATGTATTTGATTTCACGGGTTTTGGGATTATTTTGGGTTGGGATTGGTTAAGAAAATATGGTGCTTGGATATTTTGCCGAGATAGGAAAATATCAGTTAGACACCGTGATAGTAGTGATTAAATTATACCCTTAGTAGATAACTCGAGTGGGAATATTTGTACTTTGTTGGGAGCAATGGAAGTAGAAGACGAAGTAAATCGGGTTTTGGTTGCAAGAGAATTTGCAGATGTTTCTGAGCCGGTTACAGGACTACCACCGAAACGAGGTATTGAGTTTCGAACAGATCTTGTACCTAGAGTCGAACCCGTAAGTAGACCACCTAGTAGAATGACACTTACCGAGACGAAGGAGTTAAAAGTGCAGCTAGTGGACTTAAAATGAAAGAGTTTTATTTGACCAAGAAATTCGCCTTGCGAGCGACCGCGATATTCGTGAAGAAACCGAATGGATCGTTAAGATTGTGCATCGATTATCATAAGTTGAATGAGAAGACGATAAAGAATTGATATTCTTTGTCGAGAATTGATGATTTATTTAATCAGTTGAGTGGAACCAAAGTATTTTCCCAGTTGGATTTGGCGATAGGTTTCCATCAATTGAGAGTGGCGGAGGATAGTATTCCTTTGACGACGTTTCGAATGAGGTGGTTCGTACGAATGGTTAGTGATGCCATTCAGATTAACTAATGCGCCAGCTTTCTTTGTGGATTTAATGAACTAGATTTTCTGAGAGCTCATTGATGACATTCTGATATATTCTAAAGATGAAAGAGATCATGAGATTCATCTTAGAATAGTGCATGAGACATTGAGGCAGCATCAACTTAAAACGAAGTTTTTGAAATGCCATTTTTGGAAGAAGGAAGTGAAGTTTCTTGGTCATGTGGTTTCAAAGAAAGGGTTGTTAGTTGATCAAACCAAGATTAAAGCAGTTAACAGTTGGAAATGACCCGAGACGGTGACCGAGATAAGGAGTTTTCTTGGATTGGATAGCTAATACCGGAAATTTATTAAGGATTTCTCACAGATAGCAACAACCCTGACTAAACTAACCAGGAAGGACGTGAAGTTTATTTGGTCCAGCAAATGTGAGGAAGCATTTCTTGAGTTAAAGCATTTTACCAATGCGTCGGTGTTAGTTGTTCCAAATAGGAATCAGGATTTACTGGTGACCACTTGAAATTAGATATCCGACACATGATTTGGAGTTGGCAGCGGTGATTTTTGCATTAAAGTGTAGAGACACTACCTCTTAGGAGAACGATTCGAGTTGTATAAGGATCATAGTCTTTGAGGTATTTATTCTCTCAAAAAGAGTTGAATATGAGATAGCAGAGGTAGCTGGAGTTTTTAGCAGCTTATGATTTTGTTATTGAGTATACGCCAGGGAAAGGAAATAAAGTTGCAGATGTGCTTAACAAGAAACATTAGAATGTGGTGTTGGCTATGTTTGCTAAATATAAGGATTTATAGGCGTTTGGTATGCAGTTAAGATCGATTGCTAGTTCTAGTCAAAGTACAGGCCATGTTATCTTGCTTGGAAGTTCGACCAATGTTGATTGAAAGGATTGCTTCTAAGCAGAAAATTGATCCATTGCTAGCCGAAAGGATTAGAAGATCGGAAGGTGGAACAAAGATCGATGATCTAAAAGACTTTAGTCCTAACTAGAGAGGATGGTTAAGGAAGAAGGGACAATTATGTGTTCCGGATGTTGGAAACCTAAGGAGGGAAGTTCTTAGGGAGTGTCATCGATCGAAGTTCACGGTTCATCCTGGGGGAACCAAGATGTATCAGGATATAAAGAGAAGTTTCTTCTGGGAAGGCATGAAGAGGGATGTTGGCTTATGGGTGAAGCAATGTGCAAATTTCCTGCAAGTGAAAGCCGAACATCAAAAGCCAAGTGGATTGCTTCAACCTTTAGATATACTAGTTTGGAAATGGGATTCGATATCCACGGATTTTATTGACAGGTTGCCAAGGTCAAATAGGGAAAATGAAAGTTTATGGGTTATTATAGATAGACTGACTAAGAGTGCACATTTCATTCCCGTTAAATCAACCAAGGTGGCACATGTGTTGGCTAAGTAGTTTATGAAGAATATTGTTAGACTACATGGGGTTCCTAGTAGTATAGCCAGTGATAGAGATTGTTTTTTCACTAGTGAATTCTGAAAGAGTCTACATTAGGTATTAAGTACCAAGCTTAAGATGAGTACCTCTTATCACCCACAGACAGATGGGCAGACAGAGAGAGTCAATAAGAAACTTGAAGATTTATTAAGAGCTTGTGTGCTGGATTTTGGTGGGTCGTGGAAGACCATTTGCACTTGGATGAGTTTTCTTATAATAATAGTTATCAGACTAGTATTGGAATGACGCCTTTTGAATCTTTGTATGAAAGGCCGTGCAAATCACTAATGTATTGCTTAGAGATCAGAGACAAATTGGTCATTGGTCTAGATATGGTAAGAGACGCCACAGAGAAGATATAGTTAATCTGAGGTAGGATGAGAGAATCTCGATCTAGGAAGAAAAATTACGCAGATAAAAGGCTTAAAGATTTACAGTTCTTAGTTGGAGATCGTGTTTTCATTAAGGTATCACCGATGAAGGGTGTGGTACGATTTGGAAGTTAGGGAAATTGGGCACCGAGATAGGTTGGACCATTCCCTATTGTTGAGAGGATCGAAAAACTCGCGTACCATGTAGAGTTATCGAGTAGATTGGCAGGTGTACATAATGTGTTTCATGTTTCTTATCTTAGGAAGTGTGCATGATCCAGAGACTATTACTGCTCTAACTACGTTGGAAGATTTAGTAGTAGAACCGGATCTGACTATTGTGAGACAACCAGTTCGAGTTATAGCGAGAGATGAGAATAAGTTAAGGAACAAAAATGTCAGATTAGTGAAAGTCCAGTGAAGGGACAACAAGAAAGGCCGTACTTAGGAGACAGAGGACTGGATTAGGGATATTTATCCTGAGCTGTTAAGATGGGTTTATATATAGACATTATAGATGGTAGGATATATTAGCATTGTTTGCATGTTTGATGTGCTTGTTGTGTAGTCCTTACCGAATTTCGATAATGAAATTCTTTATGAAGAGGAGCTTGTAACACCCCTAATTTTAGTTTAATATTATTCAGGATATTTAATTGAATATATTAGAATAATGTAAATGGTTAAGGGAAATGAGATTTGAAAATTTATAAGGTCGAGCCATTACTAATAAACTAAATAAGATTGTTTTAAGTTTAATAAAAGAAAGAGTGCATAAGAGGGGTAAACTAGGAAATAGACCTACCCTTTACCTTAAACCCTATCCCCCTCATATCACTCATATTCTCATTTACAAAACAATCACAAAGGAAAACTTTGAGGCCGACCATTAAAACAAGGAAGAAGAGGATCGAAATTAAAAGAGATTCAAGAGCAAGCTTAGGGAAATTAAAGCAAACCAAATCTCAACTACAACAATTAAATCTAAGGTGAATAATACATGAACCATCTTGTTTTCTTATTTTAAAATTCAGTTATGGATAGTACCCGAATGATTATTGTCTGTTTTGCCAAGATATGGAGGTATAATCATTTTTAAGATAGGATAATGATTTGTGAAATTTTTATGAAATTATTTAACTAGGTTTTAAGGATAAAGCCTAAGTTTTTAGTTTTCAAATGATTCAACTCTTTGATATGAGGTATAAAATGATATTTTGGAGATGGATTTTTATTTTCGTAATTTTCCAAATTAAATATTTATGAATTTCCAAGGAGATGTGGAGTAAATTCAGGTTTTAATTATTAAAAATAATTAAATATGGTTTTTGGCCTTAAAATTTTTATTTGATGAAGAATATGATATTTGGTAATTTCTATGATTTTTAGCAATTTGTTTCGAGTGATTTCGAATTATTATGGATTTATTATCTAGATAAGCATATAAAAGGATAATTAATTAAGGATATTAATTAATTAGTTGATATATGTTTTGGAACTTGGAAAATTTATATGGCAATATTTTTTAAAAAGAATTTAAAAAAGGTTTTGTTTTATCCAATAGAAATTGGACAAAAGGTCAAGATTTGGTGAAATGTAGTTGCTTTAATTGGTAATATATCAGTTTTTATAGAATTTATGATAATGTCATGCCGCTACTATCATCGTCGAGCCTAAACAACACTGCATCCTTGAGTGTCGATATCGATGTGCAGGCAAGCATATGATAACTACTTAGGTAGTTATGAAATGTTTCCAACCGTGTCGAAGTCAACAATGGAGGTAACCTATGTTCGGCGGCATTGCACTTCGTGATTCATCAATGCCACATACTATTGTTTTTAGCTTTCGAAGTTAACTGTATAAAAGGCAGTGATGCCACTTGTTTTACTTCCACTCCATACACTAAGTGGCATAATATCCGAGTCCTTAAATATGATATTGTAACTACACCGCTTGTTTGGACGTCGACATTCATTAATGTCAATGGCCTTATTTCTTCAACACTGACAAAGTTTGTTTTTTGTAAACTAAAACTATTTTATAAAGACAATGAGGTGACTTTCTCTAATAACCATGATTTATAGTGTCGACTTCGTCTAATAGGCGAATAACCTATAAGGTATGCAAGTCGACAATGTCGCTTTCGACAGAGAGTTTTACACTTAAACTATTTTAAGTTTAAGTTTTTGGTCTTCGACCTCGGATATAGGTCAACAATGTCTTAGTAACACGTAAGTTTTTTTTATTAAAGGTGGACAGCCTTAATCCTTCTTGTCAACAGTATTATTGATGTTGACATTGTTCTATTTTAAACTATTTAATGGCGGGGAACCATATGACTTATAATTTTGACATTAAAACCATGGGGATACCAATATATACCTTAATGAGTTCGACATGTATGTCACTTTGAAATGTTATTACTTTAAGGGGAGATAACTTAATTGGGGACACCAATAGACATAGGTTAAATGTGGGTAACATGAATTAAATTGTTAAAGGATGGGTTCATAGTCATCCTAGGAAAACTATGGGATGTGAGATGGATAGTCCACATCATGATGGAGATGGATAGTCTCTACAAGGTTAATGAAGGGTTCATGGTTATCCTAGGAAAATTATGGGATGTTATATGAATAGTCCACATCAATTCTTAAATGAATGGGATATGTGTGATGGATAGTCCACATAATTTAAATAGCTAAATCATGAGTAATGGGTAGTCAACATGGTAAGGGATCGGTAATCCAAGTAATAATAACATGTGAGATGGATAGTCCGCATAATTTTGTTAATGAAACCATGGGTGGTGGGTACTCAACATGGTAGGGGATGGGTAATCCAAAGAATTAATACGTGTGAGATGGGTAGTCCACATAAGTATAAGATGGATAGTCAATGAAATTTAGATGGGTAGTCTAATAACTTAGGATGGGTAATCTAGTGTATATTGCGTGTCTGCATATCAATATATTATTATGTTATAACCATTGTGGATGCAGGAGCACAGTATATGGTTGAGATATTTTTGTTCAAGTACTAGTGAGGGGAAAACACATTCCGCATAGAGGCATGGTCTCACTAGATATCTAATTGGTTCAAGATAGTAGGTTATTATTCACACTAGACTGTTGTTTGACCCAAAGTTTTTGTTTTCCCCTTAAACTCTCGGGTACTAATTTGAGTAGGTTGGGAGTAAGGGTTTTCAGGTTTCCAGTTAGATAAGTAAGCTTTTGGAGACGTCCAGGAGGCAATCTAGCTATTAGGAGCTTTATCCATTTCCACCGTGTAGTTTGGTTTTGTCTATTTGGATGTAATGGCAAAGTTGTATAATTGCCAAGCATTTGACTCTGATCAACTAAGAGCGCATTTTCATATGTCGCTCTTGGGGTATTTTATGTTGTTATATTTTCTCTGAACTTGGAATCACAAATGGGATTATGTAACGAATATGAAATTATACTTTGAAATGGAATGTAAAAGTTATTTTTGAATTATGCTGAAATTTTTTCATATTCATGTGCTTCTGGTTGTTGATATGATTAACATAGCCGCATTTTATCGCCTGGGATTAATAACTATGGATGACCGTAGCATCCGTAGTGGTTAGTTTTAGGCCTACGAATGCCGGATGTTACAATAATGAGGTGAAACCCGTTCCACTCAGTAGTGTTGTCTCACCGTGTGTCTATTTTGATATGGATAGACTAATATTATTCACATTAGACTTTTTGTTTGACCCAAAGTTTATGATTTTCCCTTAAGCTCTCGGGTACTCATTGAGTAAGTCGAGAGTTAGTTTTCCTGTCATGACAAATAAAGCTTTCAGAGACGAGTAGGAGGCAAGATTCCATCACTCTTCGTTTATTTCTAATGTGCAGTTAACTACTTATGTATGTATGTAAAGATGGATTTTATATCCATTAGTAGTTATGACTCTGATCATTCAAGGGGCATCATAATATAATGCTCTTGAAGTTATTATTTGTAACTATTATATTTTATATGAATGTGTAACCATGGCATTATATAATGGAAGTGTGATGATTGAATGGAAAATGTTCTATGAAAATTTTGAATTCTTATGTTTTTATTGTTAATGATACACTAATTGATCTCATTTAGTCACTAGAAAATAATGCTAATGATGATTGCAATATTATTATTGTCTATTTTCGAGTCTCAAAATAGGGGATGTTATAAAATGAATCACCATCACCTAATCCAACTATTGATATTGAATCTCTCCAATCGTTCGTCAACTACCTCATTGCCTACTGACATTGTAGGTAGAGATTCAACATCATCCTACTCTTATTTTCCCGCTTAATGAAACTAAAGCATGAAGTTAATAGTTACCAAATGCTATAAAATCTAGCTTTCAAACCAAATCGGTGGCTTTGATTGTGTCTTTTAATGTAATTAGTCACTGCATTGATATAATTTCTATGGATTAAGATGATTTTTGTACCAGTATGCCTGAAAGGTGTGCACATTTTCGTTTATAATTTTAGACATGTATAGATGCATGTATATTGTTTGCACATGATAACTTGTTGATTTCATAAATTATGAATATTTTTTCAATATGATGTAGTAGGAAACCGACACCCAACATACATAACTAACAAAGTATTAGAATGCTTTTATAGTCACTATGCATGCAATATCTTATTATTACATTAAATACCAGGATTTATGAGGACTTATTATTAAAGTTTAATGCTAATCTAGAATAAAAGATTAGCATAATAAATGATCAAGAATAATGCATTAGTTAAAGATATCAAGGTGAATGTTGCATATATTAAGAGATCTAAGAACAAATTGGGAGCACGGGGAAGAGAAACAAACCCTAAAGCTCTAAAGAACATTGTTGCGTCCTTGTTTTTTCTTTAGTAAATTGTCCCACATCACAAAAATAATTGTGATTATGGTATTAAAAATAACAAGTTCTAAATGACCTCCGCAAATATTTGTGATATACTGTGTGGAGAATGTGCAACATGTATGTTTATCCTTCTATCCAAATCACATTGGATCCTTTGTATACAATTCGTATTGGATCCAGTGCCCGCTTATTGGTCAAATGGTTCATCTTTCTTCCGAAGAAAGATTTTATATTTTCTAATTGAATCTTAATTTTCATCAGAATTCAAATTTTCACGTTTTCAATTTTAAATTTTCAAATTAAAAAGTTTTAAAACTTAATTTTCAAATATAAATAGAAACTTTCAAATTCATTTTTTTCAAAATTAAAATTTTCAAATTGTTATGTGTAAACTTCCACATGATTATTTAGTATTCTGGAGACGAATGAGCCACTGAAATGTTATTCAAAACTGAACTAAGATGTATGGGGTATATTCTATTATTTGTGAAGTACAATTGGTAGTTACCATGGAGAACTACAACATATATTCAAAATATGAAATACTAGAGTGTTCCACATTGTCAATAATGTTGATATGTTTTCACTGGTCAAAGTCTTGTCTAACCCCAAGTTAGTAGAAGTTATTACAGTTTGAATAAAGAAATTAGCAACTTCTACCTAGTAGTTTGAGCATTAATTTTGGAAATTCAAATTTTGATGAGTAAATTTCAACATGAAATTCCTATGAAGCTAGAGACAAAATGAACCGTTGAAGTGCTGTTAAAGTTAGAGTTTAGACATGCAGATATAACATGTTATTTGCTAAGTATAACTATTAGTTACCATGAAGAACTACAATGTACATTCGAAATATGAAGTATCCGAGTTTTCCATATTGTCATGCAATATAGATGTAAATTCATTAGTCAAATTTCACCTAATTCCGAGTTAGTACGAACTACGAAGATATTAATGTAGTTTGAACGAAAAAATAATGACTCCTACCTAGTCAGAGTTTAGATATGAGGATGTAACTTGTTATTTGCTAAGTACAACTACTGTCACCATGGAGAGCTAAAACATAGATTCAGAATATGAAGTATCCAAGTGTTCCATATTATCTGTAATTTAGATGTGAGTTCATTAGTCAAGGTCTTGTCTGATTCAGAGTCGGTATGAAGAATTACTAAGTTTGAATGAAAAAATAGTGACTTCTGCCTAGTCGTTGTAGCACAAAATTTAAAATTTTCAGAATTTGAAGATTTAAAATCCGATTTTTGAATTTTCAGTGTTCAAATTTAAAATTTTAGAAAAAATCAATTTTTAATTTTTAATTTTTTTTTAAAATTTTTTAGTTTAAGTTTTCAATAAATGGGTAATGGGTTACCTACTTATGATGCTTTTAATAAAGGGCAATAAATGAGTATGACCCTTTTGATAAATGGGTTCATCCAATTCACTATGAAGAGGTTCGATGAGTTAGCTAAATGGGTGTCATATTCTGACTGGCCAAGTTCTTCATAAATCTAGTTACCTTATAATGAGAAGGTTTAGCTAGCCAATATGTCCTTGTGTAACACTCCGATCACAGAAGGGCGTTTTTAGATCCCAAAAGTCATGATGGATCATTTTCATTGAATTTCTATTATTAATAAAAAATATGTATTTTAATACCACAAGCATGTCAAAAATTATATACACACACATTGTGATTTATATATGTGCATACGCACACACATACACTTGAATATGTATTTGTATGAGGGCCACATATATTTGCATACTATGCGTGCTTTATAATGCATACATAGGTACACACACATATTTATTATGTGATTATAAATCCTAATAATCATGTGTGTATATACTTACATATATAATAGTATTTATAGATATAATATATATCCCCAAGATATTATTATAATATAATAATGGACAAATCATGTTCATTATATATACTATATATATTAATTAAAAATATATAATAAAATTGGTATTAATTCAAAATAACTATCATTATATAAAATCAAACATTAAATATGATTTAGTTTAATCTATATTATTCATGATAACATATAAAAAAGATCTAAGGCATAATGAATAAAAATATTTTCTTTGAAACTTTTCCTTGTTTATCCCACTGCTTGATGCACCTAATCCAACATCTTGAAGTTTTACGAAAGCGGGGTTTGATTAATGTATGTTAGTCAAATTTGAGCTATTGTGGGGGATGTGATCCTAGGAAGCATAGACACGTTTCATTTGATGAAGGACATACAACGATAATATTTTTAGAGTGTGTCCAGTCAAATGTTTAGAGACCTACATCAGCGACATCACTAGGTGGACTTAAATACTTCATTATATTTGTGTATGATTACTTGCAGAAGGTATGATTATGTTTCATAAAGATCGATGATGAGACATTTTATCAGTTTCATAAATGGATAATCTTGGTGGAGCGCAAGTCGGTAAATCAGTTAGAGATTCTCAAATTGGGCAGTAGAAATTTCATCATAAGAATTTACTGACTATTATGAGTTAAAAGGAGTTTGAAAGAGACTATATTTCATGCTTCTTCGCTAGTATTTGATTGAATTTTTGGAATGTTATTGTAGATAGGTTACTAGCTTCTGGGTGATTATTGGATTGGAGATGGGATTTGGGTAGAGGTGATATCTATGGTTGTTTATCTCATCAATCGTACACTTTCCATTGCGATAGTTATGAAGATCCCAAAGGAGGTAGGAAAGGCGAGCCTTTGAAATTTTCATTCGTTGGAGTGTTTAGTTGTCTAACTTATGTAGATGAGAGCATGGATAAGTTGGAGTCTTGAAGCAGCAAGCACGTTTTGTTAGGCTATAATGAAAGAGTGAAAGGGCATAAGCTGTGGTGCTTAGCAACAATGCATATTGTGATTTGTATGCACATGTGGATGGATGATAAGTTTTTTGTCGATAATGGAGCTTCCATTAAGGATGATAGGATAAGGATAAAATACTAAACAAGACATAGATAATCCTTGCTTTTTTTATATGTGGAATGAAAGTGATGTGGTCATGTTATCAATGTTGGCGAGAGTTATAGTACAAAGGTTTAGACTCGAGGTGGAGCTCAAGCTCATTCAAAGTTAGATGAAGAATGAATAACGCCTAGATGGTTTAATGATTTTATAGGCCTTAGACGTGAGCATGATTATGTTAGTGATTAGGTAACATGTGGACTTAATATTGTAGAGCTCAGAGGTGAGTTTGATGTTGTAGACATGGGAAAGTCGGAGAAAACTCCGTAGAGGCGGATGGTGAAAGATAGTTGTTATATCAGGTATGTTCTTCGCTCAATAAGTGAAGGAGATGTTGGTAAAGCATATCCGTTTAGCTCTTGGTTTATTCTAGCTAGAAGCGAGTCTTCTACATCAGTTAGAGTGAGGAGTTTAGTGATTCTTGCATAGTGTTTATGCATGGTTTTTCTCTTATTCGAAGGCCTTCTCATGCCATAAGTTGGCCACCTCTAACTCCTTCCTAGTGACGGTAAGGTCTTCTTTAACATCCTTAGCCTCCTATGGTGAAGCAATAGCCTTAGTCTCTAGGATAGTCTCACAACTCCTTACAAAAGTGAGGTCAACCTTAAACTAAACTATTTCCCCTATTAGTTTGGAGTAAGAAGCATCAACTAGGGCCAGCTTAGGCTTAATAAAGGCCAACTCTCCCCATTAACATAGTCAAAACGTGTCTTCATCTCGACTATTTGCTGAACGCTCTATAACAAGAAAAAAGTTGAAAATTAAAATATTAGTATCAAAATGTTTAACGAAATGTTACTCAATAATACTTACTTGGAAATAATCATTATGAAGTTTTCAAAGAGGTCTTCTGGAGCAGAAAGTGGAGGGAAAAGTGTGCAAATGATCAGGAGCGGGCTAAAGATAATGGGATATCATTAAGCAACCCAACTGCTCAGCAAGTTCAGCACCAAGTGGAGAAGTAGGGCTATGTTGGGAAAGTGGCGGCACCATTTGAGGTTGTGTAAGAGGAGGAGGAACCCCTGGGAGAGGGAACCTTAGAGGGGGAACCTTAGGGAATGGGTTCCTTTAAGAGTGTCACTTTCTTTCTTTGTTCAGTGGCATTATTGATGGGCTTCATCTTTTGACTTTGAGTCGATCCTTGAGCAGTTTCCCTAAGGCGAGAGCCAAACTTGGGCTTAAGGAAAAAGCACTAGCAATCTTATCCTTGGGTTGATAAGTGGCCATATTTTCCAACAAAATTTAAATGAAGAAAATAGATAAATAACAACAAAAAACATAAAGAGAGGAAGAAAATTACTTCATAAGGAAAAACACATAAGCATGAAAAACAAATCAATAATTAATTTTATACCCTCTACAGATGCAGGGGCAGAGCTGCTGGTTTCAGTAAAAATGTTCGAGCAGTTGCAAATGTTAACATGATGTACGTGTGCCATTCACTTTCCAAAGAAGTCCTCTCCTCTTTTATGAAAGTAGGAAGAGGAGTTAAAGAAGGGTAAAAGAGAAGAAGTTAGCTCAGCTCAGTTAGTGTTTCGAAAAGGAATAAAGTCAAAATAGGAAGGGAATGTATACAGATTAGAGAAAGTGAAGATTACGAAGAGTAGAGGGTATCCAGATTCATAGCCTGCAAGATGTATGAGCATATCATGAGATATTAAGAAGCTAAAGCTAGTTGGATAGGGGTTACTCCCTGGTTATCGATCTACCCTTTAACAGTAGGTTTCGAGGGTAGATAGAGGCCTTATTGGATATGCTCTAAAGCAAGAGAAGTATTACCTTCCTAAGAGAGGTGGATATGATCAAAACTGGAAGGAAAACCACAGGCATTCCAGTAATGCTGGAGTTGTTTAAAACATCCAAGATTTGGGCATCAGAGGAAAGAATGGAGACAATATCTATGTGAGAAGTATTTACCCTACCTGAAGTACTGGGTAACTTTAGTAGACATTGCTAATTTAGCACAAACAAAGTAAAATAAAGACAAAATTTGGAATGTGAATGTTCTTTTAAAGCTCATCAATATCACTCTATCTTGTTTAAGTTTCAACTATTTAGTAATGTGTACATATAACTCCCAATAGCATTTTGATTGCTGCACAAGTATACCAATAAACATTCAAAATGGAAAAATATCCTCCAGGCATATGATCGAACATATGGTGGATACTAGAAAATAGAGGAAAAGGTAAGCAAAGCTCTCCATAAATACACCAAAAAAGGGCAGAAAGATAGGCAAATAACAAGAAACATACCTACAAATTTGAGAGTGGGTTTGATGAAGACAATCTCTGATAACACATCAAGAAGCAATAATTCCTCAGGAAGACATGAGTAGCAACTAACAAGAGCGTGAAAAGAAAAATGGATGAAGAGGACAAGTTTATATAAAGAAAGTAAATAGATATCGACTATAGAAATTCAAATAGAATACAAATTGTAGCCACTGAAGAATAATGATGTCAAATAAAATTCTCGGAGTACGAAGATGTATTATCTACATGAAAAGACATATGAGCCAGTCGGGGCATGATGCGGTAAGAGCATTTAATTCAAAATGCGGTTGACAAGTTTGCTAAAAATTTGGGAGAGAATTTCCAAAATCTACCTCGAAATTCATTAATGTAGACTTGGTGGGTAAGTGTTACACCCATTTCTCCGTAGAAATATCTTATAAGCGGGGAAAACTGAGTAAAAAGAGCAATGCATGGAATTACATTACCAGGGTAATATAAGGAAGAGGTACGTGTAGTTTCTATCGTAGGGTCAACATAGTACATGTATTTTACATTTCGAAGCTACATCGTAAAGGACTACACAAGTTCAGATATAGCACAAAAAACACGTCAAATTTCATACTATGATATCATACATCAAACAGCTACAGCTCAACTACTAGTGCAGTACAAAACGCTCGTGGTTCAACCAAGTCAAAGGCAAGGTATGAACACAATTCAAGATAAAGAACCATAAATCAAAAGAGAAACCATGCCATGAATTATCTTACCAACCTTAGCTAAACAAGACTCATACACACACAATATGGATCTTGGGTAGGTGGAGGTTGTCTAATTGCATAACACTAGTTCCAGAAATTCAAAACTAAATTATCCCTCCTTAACCAAATTAGCCTACTTAAACAAAAATGGTAATTGTTAGTGAGATTTTTCATTCCTATAACACCAACTTAAATTTGAAGTAATTATGGTGCTGAATGCTTACATAATCATTAATTAGCAATTTTAAGTGACACTAAATTGTTGTTCAAAGTAGTAATTATATTGTTAAAGTTTACACAATTACGTTTGAGCAATTTAACCGTATGCTAAAACTTCGACTCTAATTCCAATTATAAGTTCAATTAAAATCTAGAAAAACGAGGTAATATATGCTAAAAAGTATAAGAGACAAAGCTCTACGTGGTTCGGATGTTAAGCAATCCTAAGCCCACGGGTCAATTTCTTTCTTCCTTAATTATTTTCTAGTAAAAGATATTAGACTCTAACGGTGAGAGTACAACTTTTTATAGTATAAAATTCGGAGATAATAGAATGCAATCCCCCTTCTCTACTATAGTGTCTTTCCCTTCATAGTAAGTTTGATGTTACATGGATTGCTGACATCATATCATTATCTCCTTCCTCCACCGTTAGATCTTGCTTTATGTCACCTATCCGTAAATTTAGTAAAACGTGTTTGGATTACTGACGTGGACATAAGAGGGATGATTCATTTTGGGTGGGAATAGGTGGGAGAATTTGACCTTTGGCTGCAACTTTGAATTTTGAAACATTGTTCTCAATGATATGGTTTTAAGCCGTTTTTTATGCGGTTGCCACTAGCGCAGTATGCTATATTTTATGCACATCTTTACGGGAATGCAGTTAATAAACTTTGTTCTATGTCGTTGTTTGGAATATGTTGGCATAGCTAGTTTCATTTGTGTCAGCACAGCTCGTATGTAGTAACACAATTAACACGAGATATGATGGATTTCAATTTGATCATGGTGGCAAACATTTTTCCCCTAGTATAACATCGACACAGCTTGTCTAACTGCTGTGGTGGAGCTTGTCCCTGTCGAGCCATATTAGTTTCCCGTTGGGAGTTCTGAGTTGTGCTAATTTGCTACATGTGCAATCTGCGATTAAGATGTTTGTGATGGCATGATTACAAAATTCTATGTATGGTTGCTACTTCGAATATGGCAGTGTAGCTCATCTTATATGGCAATGTAGTTTGTCTCTACGATAGCGATGCTCTTTGAATCCATGATGCTGGTGTAGTATGACTCCATGATGCCGGCGCAGTTTGTCTCTGCGACGGAGGTGCAATTTGGCTCCATAATGGCAGCACAATCATGCTTATGGATGGTGATGCGGTTTAGGAGGGGAGTCTTTGTGATTTATCTGGTTTATTTTGAATCATGCTGACCTTTTGTTGATGATAAAGTAGCTTGTTTTATTTGACCATACACTCTTTATTATATTTTCATGTTGAGCATGATGTTGTGCTAGTTGTTGTGCATGAAATTCTGTGACGTGCAGTTTTAGACGAGAATTTTTGCTAGGCTCTGCGTGTTGTATTACAGAATGTGTACGTAGTTCCTTTCTAATGTAAACACTACCCATTTAACTCCTTTCTTGACCTACATAGTCCATTAATTTCATTCATTTGAACCTGCACCCAATGTATTATAAGAGAAAAAATGGGTGTAATAGTTGTAAGGACCTGTCTTTTCGACCATCGAAAGTTGGCACTCAATACATCCATGGTATTAAAATGCCGAACATCTAATCGCTAGAATGGTAGATTGTTAGGTTAAAATAAAACGAACAACAGGGGAAATAGAATCTCACAGCAGAAATGACAACATAAAATATAATAAAGAAAGTATAAATAGTCACTCCAAGATACAAGGTACATCAGAGTTAAAAACAAACCTCATTAGTTGGACAGTTATAATTTCCTGGCCTTAAAGTTGCTAATAGATATACAATATAATTCATTTTAAAACCACATTAATTATCCCAAAGGACGGTAACTCAAATTATAATCTTTTTATATATTTTTATATATTTAAAACAACACTAATTATCCCGAAAGATAATAAATCAAATTAATAATCTTTTTATAAATTGAAAATACCATTTGTTATCCTAAAAGATAATAAATCAAATTTATAATCTTTTTATTAATTGAAAACAACATTAATTATCGGGAAAGATAATAAATCAAATTTATTATATTTTTATAAATTGAAAACAACATTAATTATCCCAAAAGATTAATAATCATTTATAAATTTAAAACAACATTAATTATCCCAAAAGATAATTAATCAAATTTATAAATTCTTTTATAAATCTTAGTCAATACTTAACCTTTATTTTCAAAATTCTCAAAATATTTGAAAATATAGTTTAAACAACTTTCTGATATGTGTCTCATCATAGCCTAAAAAAGAGGATGAGTTGGTGGGTTTCTCCTGGAGAACATGGATGTATTTACTTAGAATGTATTATGATATCTGTGGAATTTCACTAGAGATAGCGTGCAACAGATTGAGTGTGGACGTAAGATACCCTCCTATGAAACAAAAGAGGCGTGGTATGGAACTGGTGCGATCCACTATGTTGAAGGAAGAAATGGATAAGCTGAAGGCAAACGACTTCATTCGTGATGCACTATACCTAGAGTGGGTATCGAATCCTGTGTTGGTCAAGACGACTGTAATGATCCACTATTTTTAACATTTAAAAATAATTATCAATGCCGATAAAACATGCTTACAATTAATTTCTGTTCAAGTTAGTAGATCGTTGATATATAAAATTTTAATTTTTTTTAAATAACGAATTATAAAAGGGAAATCTCACTGCGGAATTTAAACATTCGCTATATATGTACATTAACTCAATAACATAATTATTATACAAGACCATCACTTTAATAATGTAAAATGTTACACAGTTTTAATAAATCAAATAACAGCAGTATTCTCAATACATTAATAACAATTAATAAATAAAAATAATATTGTAGTTTAAGAAAAATATACCGAAGCAATATCCTGCAAATACAACTTTTGATTTTGGATCTCTGCTCCACCTTTGCCCCTACCTGCAATTCTATAAATACATATTCATACATACATATATATATATATAATAACATAAAAGGTATCAACTATTCTTGGGACTAGACCAACTTCTATACACCCCGACCATAAGTGAACCGTGGGCTATTGCATAGAAAATGACTACCTATGTACCCCTTTTGGGGATCAAACCCATGTAGTTCTATTTACAGCTCTTCTTCTGCATCCAAATACTTGTTAGTACATAATAGCCCCAAAATCCATGCAACCATTGCAACTAATGCAAACAAGTAGAAAACAATATTCCTACTCATCATCAAAACAATTAATCTTATGGATAATAATAGTAATAGCATACAACCATCAGACATCAACAATTTCCAATGATAGCCCCAAATCTATCAAATAAGAAAACGACATGAATATACTTACATGCATATTAATCATCAACTTTAGTAATGCATCATTAGTGTAAGGCATCAAATGTGTACTAATCCGATCAACATTAGCAACACAACATTAATCATCAAATAGCAATAATTGACTACATATCATTTAGTAGCAATAATGGTAAAATCCATACACCCATCAAAATGTGATATCGTCTTCAAACATCAATATATGTGATAATTACAATCAATAATTAGTCACACATTCTACAACCATCTGAATAGTATATTTACGACCATTATCTTCCTTTTATGTATAAAATCAGTTTATTATTGTTTATTATAAAAATATCTTTTATTTATTACAGCTCGAAAATAACCTATTCAAAATGATAATATATTTGAAGAACTCTTATATAATCTCCTTACTTTAAATCCCTTAAACTTTTGTGTTTTCCTCGAAAAATAGTAGTTTACATCAAATTACTTCTCAATGCAGTAATTCATTTTTGACATCAAAATGAGGATATACATATTGAAATCTCTTCAATATTTCCCCAAATCAATTTATTACTCTTTATCTCAAAAATAATAATTCTTTATTTTAAATCACCAAAACTCAATTTTATTCCTACTTGTCTCAAAATAGTAATTATTATATTCAAAAACACTTTTGGAAAAAATTTCTTTACTGTTATTATTATTTAAAAATTATCTTTTATTTTACTACTCGATTAATAATAATAATAATAATTTCCAATACAATACACACTGTTGCGCCAAAAATTGACACAACATCCCAAAATCAAATAAATCTAAATATAGCAAGTATCAAAGCAAAGAAAACAAGAATAAAGACACGATATTTATAGTGGTTCAGAAAGTACTCCGGCCTACATCCATTTTAATCTTATTATCTTATGTTTTCTGTCCAAAATACATTGATTACAATCAGATCTGACTACCCTCTTGTAGATCTACGATTTTCTAAATTTTTAAGGAGAAGAAGATAGAAAATATTCCAAGGTTCCCCTCCCCAAAATTCCCCTTCTAGTTGAAGTCACTTTGCTATTTATAGACGATTCCACACACAAATCTTTCTCTCCTTGTTGAATATGTCCTAATCTTCATATTCGAAAATATAGCATAAAGAACAAGTAATCCCACGAAAATATCAAGATGGTAAACCATGTTGGTGCCGACTGGTCGACCACTTGGTACCGACAAGGCCCTAAAGTTTATCAAATTTCATCTTTTTCTTAAGCTTGAGCTCTCTTCCAAATCTTTAAGGTTTTCTAACCTATACTCCACGACTAAATCATCTCTATACATAATAGTCAACCACTCGGTACCGACAAGATTTGAGTTGTTCCAAACTTATTCAAACCTTGTTTGCTCTTTTCTTTTGTTATTTATTATATCCTTCGAGTCGATGGAGCCATTCCTTCATCACTCTAAAGCCCAATTCATCAATTTGAGTCTGTTTTAAGACTATGGAAAATTTGTCGGTAGCATTTGCCCTCCAAAGTACACCTTGTGACTATAAGGTGTGCTTTGCTCAAGAACAAGTATCCTGACTAGCAAATTGTTATTATTTTTTATCTCTAGCTATCCATCGATTCCAATTATGGCGAATAATTCAGTTCCTACGAATTCGCCTAAAAATCAAAGGTCGTTTTAGAATTTTATAGCTAAGGACTTATATCCTTTTTTAAGTATTAGTTATAGACCATAATCATTCTGGGTTCACATGGAATTCATTATATTATAAATTAATATAATCACATGTTCTCCTAGGATTATCATGTATTATAAATCAAGATCATCATATCATAAATCATTATCAGTGTCATCCCGAGTTCACCCGGGATTTAGTTATCAGAATTAATATCATCCCATATTCACCCGGGATTAGTTATCAAAGTCAATTGCTAGATCATCTCATGTTCGCTCGGGATTTATTTATCTTAGGTTAATCATATATCATGCCATCATGCATCATTAATGATAAAGGTGCATTGCCACCGACTGGAACGTAACTTATAAATCGTCTTGTATCGCCTAGTATTCTATTGTGAGTAAGTCCAACTGAATCAAAGCAATGACATTCATTAATCATTGAGTAATCATTATAAAAACATAAGGCATTCAAATCCTAAAGTTAATTTCTAATCTCTTTGAACCACATAACCAAATATCCAATTTAGTTTCTGATCTCTTCGGATTACATTATCATTAATTCAGATTGAGCCCAATCTGCTCGCTCGTCGACAATGGGACCCAATATCCGAGCAAGTCCGTTCGCTCACTCTTCGAAGAGGGGACTTACTATCTAAGCCAGTCCTACCACTCACTCTCCAATGAGAAGTCTTGTTATTCTATAAAAGTCCATCCACTCGCTCTCTTGTAAGGGAACTTGTACTTCATGGTTCATCACCATGTCTCTCTAATCAGGGAAACTAAGTCCTATCAGTCTATATGTCAGTTTTAATGGATAACTGGGTTCTAATAGCATCCATTAACAATATTAGTATTGATCATCATGTTCAAATGATTTTCAAAATCAAATATCCATCAACTTATTCATAAAATTTAAATCAAATTCATCGAGCAAAAAGTCTAATCTAGTCAGGGATTACCCTCGCACCTTAACCCAGAGCATGCCTTGGGACCAATCATGATCTCGTGTATGAGTAAGTGGCCTATTGGTAATCACTCATATCTTATTCAAACAAAATAAAGTGCAGAAATTAAATCTTAATCTAATCCATCCTGATCATGGGATTACCATCCTTGATCCTGATCTATGGCAATGGTCAGGTATATCTGCCATAGATAGTGGTCGCTCCTTCTAAACCACTACTATTTGATTCCTTACATATTATTGAAGCCGGTTACTCCAAACCCACTCCTCTATCAAGCTATGCAGATGCCTGCACTCATTAGTTTTGTGCCCATCCAGCTCATGGAATAGGCAATATTTTCTAGACCTCTTCTCCCAATTTGTGGATTCTCTCTTCATAGGTTTTGTGTATGGAATCTACCCCTAGTATCCAAAGTAGATCCTTTCTGGGGTCTCCGTCAAATCAGTGTAGGAGGATTGTCACTTCAATCCTCTGAAGCCATCTTCAGCTTTATGCTTTCCCTTGTCTTTTCCAAACCTTATATAGGCGGTCCTCTATCATCCACAGTGTTAACTTCTATATTCTCAGCTTCAGCGCCTTCTTGTCGTAAAAAAATTTCTGCTTGATAGTAAAAGTCGGCAACATCCATCGATGGATCCTTTACCAAAGCAACCCTAAAATCAGTCTTATTCACGATTCTGAAAACCACTGCCATCAGAACTACTGATGGATCCAGCTTATGCACTACAACAGCTACTGCATTAAATCTGATTAGGTAGCTCCATAAGGTCTCACCAGCCCTCTGTTTCATGTTCAAAAGTGTCATTACATTCTTTGGTCGAACTACATGAACTCTAAACTATTTCATAAAACTTTCCATAATTCGGTCCACATGCAAATGGACCCGTTCTCTAGTTGTCTGAACCACATCGCAGCTAACTCCATTAAGTAAAATAGGAAACATTGTCCTATGACTTCCTCAGAAGCACCCAACACCTTCATGTGTTAGATATATCTCATCAAATGAACTGTCGAATCTATCCTTCCATCATCGGCTCCAAAGTTGGTAGTTTGAAATCACGTGGATTCTTAATGTAGCGGATGTTTAGGATGAAAGGGATTCTATTTACATCCTCAAAACTTTGATCAAGGGGTCCACCTTTCATCCTGCTCCCCATTCCTACGGGGAACTTCCAGCTCCGACTCCTTTTGCTATATGTTCGCATTCTAGTCCACATCACTGATTCTAGCATCGCCCATTCCTGGTTTCCCCGCTCATCCATAGCCTAAATTAGTCATTCCCCCAAGGACGTTCATGTCGGTAACAACCTGATTGTGGTTGGTACCAAGTGGGTTTTATTATGGGGGGGACAACTTCATTTCATTCTGCTCCATCTCCAGGTGCACCTACTATAACACCCCGTAACTATAGAAATTAAATAATTAAATTAAAAGGGTAAAATCATAATTTTAAAATAAAGGCAGGCCAATGATGAGTGCAGTGATGATGTCAAATTTGGAAATGGTGGCTAGAGTAAGACAGGCCGACGATGGGAATTAGGGGCTGAAGGGGTTTGGGTCGAGATCGATGATGAACATCTCTTGTAGCATCATGTCAGCAATAACGATAATAATAATATTAATTTAATTATTAATTAAAAATTGCTAACCTTTAAATTCTTATAACTCTCGCATACAGAATACGTTTTACACATGGTTCATTGCATTGAGATCATGGCGGTACGAGTAACGTTTTGGTATATTATTTCCTATGTTTTAAAGTACTTTAGAAAATTATCATAGTCGGATGGGTTCATTATATGGTTTTGAGTTATGGGTTGGGGCTTGATTTGGTAGCTTCATAAACGGTGAGGTGAACATGAGCTTAATCCTAATAATGACATTGACCATGGGGCGAATGCCTAACTTGGACTTGATCTCAATAGATATGTGCGATTTCCCTGACAGTTTTGCATTCGGGCCACATGAGTTGAGACTTCGAGCTCAATAATGTGGTATATGGTAGGCATCAGGTGCACTTCGGTGGTGCTAGTAGCATCTAGTGACGATGAGTCTGGACCATGAGGCCCATAGTGTCACGGTTGGTGGTACACGAGTTGGGACTTTGAGCTCAATAGTGTACATATGATTTTGCGATAGCGGGCTGGGACAACTAGGTCTTTAGTAGCGAGTCACATATTATTTGATGATAGTGGACCGTGACACGTAGATCTTCACTGGTAAGTTTTCTATAGTTTCGGCATGTAAGTACGGGATTTAGGCTTGATCGTGTCCACATGATTAGATATTGATTAGATGCTAGTGATAATTTAGTATATAATGTCACTATAGTAGTATATTGTGTTTAGTTAATTTGTTGGGTGAAGGTAACATAGGTTAAGGTATGTTTTTCGAACATAAGAGTTGTTTTACTAGCTTATTAATATTATACATTTATATGATGTGTTTCACTCACCAGGCGTATGTCTGACCCCTATATCATTTCATTCCTTTAGTTATATTCTAATAGATCGATAGAAAGGACTGGTGGTGACTTGGTGGTGCGATGGTGCGACAGAGGCATGTATATCTTTGTCTATTAGCTATCTACTATTTTTATTTCATTTTTTCCTAGACATTATACAATTTCCATGATTTTATATAGAGGGATGTGGCAGTTGGAATTTAATTGATTTTGTAGTGTAATGCTTGTTTGGGATTGTATTATTGATCATTATTATATTTTATTTCTTCCACTGTGAGTTTCAAAAAAAGTGTAGAATATTGTAGATAGCTCTTTGATCTATTTTATATTTATTTAAAAACATCGTTTTCTATAAAGTCCGCGATGCTAGTTTCACTGCTATACGTTGGTCGAGACATCGTAGATGTCGGGTTATTACATTTGACATCAGAGCTAGGTTAGGCAATTCCTCCTAAATTAGGGTGTATGAGAGAGCGTACTTGTAATTTTAATTATTTAAAAAAAATTAAGTGCAAGGCACATTTTTACGCTTATGTTTTGATGCGTACCTTACTTTTGACAAAATTAACTTTTGAAAGATAAATAAAAAGTAAATAAGGTGCATCTTTTTGAACATCTTTCATTTTGTCATACTTTGAAAAAAAATTGAATAGTAAATTTTCTTTACAATTTTGTGAAAAAATTTCTAATTTACAAAGGTGAAATTTAAAATAGGATGCTTAACATGTTTATTTTTCTAAGTCAAATTTTAAACACTTTGGATAGAATTTAAATTGAAAAGGAATTTAACATTTTTAGAAAGAATTTGAATTGAAAAAAATGTGGAAATTTTCAGTTGTAATATATATATATATAAATATAAAAGAGTTTATGGTGGAATTTAACATAATGGAATTTAACAGAATGAGTTTATGTTTATTGGTGCAGGTGCTTTATATTACCTTCTGCTCTTTTAGCTAGCATCGGGAAAGCTATGAATCATTTTCTATGGTCTGGGGATATGTATTCTACAAAACTCATTCTTATTGCCTTTGCAAAATTGGAGAAACCTCAAAAATATGGTGGATTGGGAATAAAATGTATGAGGACTTGGAATCAAGCTGCATTTTCTAAGCACTTTGACAATTTGATTAATGAAAAGCCTAATTTGTGGGTTAAATGGGCTAGGCATCATCATCTTGGCAATAAGAACTTCTGGAAAATTGAACCCTCTCCTCTGTGTGGTTGGGTGTGGAGATCTATCCTTAAACTCAGGGGCAGTTTACTTCCTCATGTCTAGCTTGTGCTTGGTCCTGATAGTAAAGCTAAATTCTGGTTTGAGCCATGGGTAGGAAGAGGAATTATATTGCATGATTTGCTCTCCTATGAGCAGAGGAATCAATCTGGCATCCCTTTAAATGCCAAGGCTGTTGATTATTTTTATAATGGTGAAATTGTATTGCCTCACTCCTCCAACCCTATCATCAATCAGCCGTGGGCAGTTGTGCAAAGCAAGAAGTATCCTACTGGTGATGGTGGGTATGTATGGACTGCTAATCTTGAGTGGCACTCCATTTCAAGAATTTATAAAGCATTGATAAGAAATGAGAATAGCCCTATCTTTAGATGGCATGCTAGAGTCTGGAATACAAACACTTCTCAAAAACTGAACTTCCTTTTATGGAAAGTCCTAAGAAATGCTCTCATGACCAAGGATAAATTATGTAGGAGAGGTTTTGCTGTGGACTTGATGTGTAACTTCTGCAATAATCATATTGAAGATGGCTCTCACCTTTATTTTGATTGTATGGTTACTAAAAGAATCTGGAAAGCTATTCTCTTGTATGGAGGATTTTCTGAGCCAATAATGAATGGTAGTGTTGAATGGAATAGAGTCTTTAGAAGAACAAGATGGAAGGATGCCTCATCTTATAGGCTGTTACTGATTCTGAAAGTTTATGTGGATGTGATATGGACTGAGAGAAATGCTAGAATTTTTGAGAATAAAATGAAACTTGAAAGTGCCTTGATAAACAACATAATATCTAGAGTCAAGGAAAAGTCTTCCATGAATGTTTCATATGGCACTCTGGTTTAGGGTTATTATTGCCTTTCCTTGTGCTGTCTTGTTTGGTTTGTTTGAGTCTTTCTTTCTCATTTCTTCTTAGTCTTCCCTGTTTGCTTTTGAGAGCTCTAGCTTGTTATTGCTCTCTTTTTGTTTTTGTTTTTGTTTATGTGTGGTTAATAAATATGGTAAGGGACCATTCAACCCTGCTTGCCTTTCAAAAAAAAAGAGTTTATAATATAAAATTTTGAAAATATGCATTAGTAAACGATTTAAAGATTTTGGAAGTTATTTTTGAATTCGATATGATTATAGTTAGTAATCAAAGATGAGTTTCAAAAATATAATTTTATGTATATATACGATGTATTAGTTAAAAGGTGTTAGAAATTTACTAATTACAAAACCAAAAGAATTTTAGAATATATTTTTTGTATAGACATTAATTATTATTTAACGATGATTGAAATTGACTTGTTTTTAAACAAAATGATATATACTTATACACACACATGATAAAATGGTTTTAAATTATATGAAATGTTGCCGTAAAAAAAGAAATGAAATAATGTTAAAAAAATAAAGTGTGAGTATTTTAGAAAAATAATCGAAATTATTCCGAGATTAATTTTGTAACGACCCGGAATTTTGGACCATTCGCGTCCATTATAAGTGTATAGGTAGACACACATGCCGGAGTTGAATTGCTCAAAATACCGCGTTGTTAATTTAAATTTGGCAAATCTGAACATATACAGTAAATAAATATAATCACAGATCACAGACACAGAGTAATAAGTGCAGCGGAAATAAAAGAGATAGTAGTTCATGAAGCTACTATATGAATATATAAAATACATCAGAGTTTACAACAGAAAAATAATACAATACATCAGATACAAATCAGAATACATCACTGGAATCATCGAATACTGAAGCAGAATAGATGACTGGATCTTCAAGCAAAGCTCCAACTCCAAAGGTGAGTCTCGAATGCTGGTACACTCAGTCTGACCCGAGCGTAAAGCAAAATACAAAACACTCGAGTCAGGATTAACATTCTTATATTAATAAATCCAACTCAAGTGAAATAGCAATTGAAATACAAGTAACTCAAAGGATGTTTGGAATAACCATCCTTTAAGGATCCGTTAAACTATCTACTATGTAGTAGTGTACGATAAGTAGATAATGTCTATCAGTAATATAAAGATATCAAAATAGCGTTAAGTCATGGCCCATTCCACCCTTAACACATTTTTATTCCCAAAAGCATATACAAGACCGTAGTTTCCCCAAAACCGGAAGTCACCAGAGGGCAATCCATATACTAAAGGTACAAATCAAAATCGTAGTGGTCGCGTATAAATGGAATACAAGTATGACAAGGCACATGAGGCAATACCCAATGTAGTGATACTACCGTTCGCCTGATCCGGACTGGTGAGAACACAACGCCGCAGCGCCCGCAACACCGTGAAACAACACTCCCAAAATCAAGGGTGCACCAATCGACAACATATAATGAGTAGTTCGAAGAAGTGTGTCCACTTGAGGTAGCTAATCCTCCATTGGCCCGGCACAGCTCCTGTTTTAGTCATTTCCAATTTGACACAAGTGTCAAGGCTATCCATTATCGTTCTCTTTCTTCAATCATCACGTACATCATTCCAACCACTTCATTCTGGATCATCACTCCGCGTATAGTTATTAAAGTGGTTTTCGGTTTAGATAGAGAGTATATCCATAACCGATTCCGGTCTCTTTAATAACTTCCGAAATTATTTCACCGATTGGTCGTTTATTTATTTCAAAACCAAATCAATTTCAATTTCAACCAGAGTTTTATAAATCAACATTTCGTTTCTCTTTCTAAACCAATTTCCATAATTTATGTTTCAATACTTCTAAATTTACCATTTCAAAATCTTATAATTCAACTTCAATCTCTATTTAAAACAATTCAAATATTGGTTCAAGTTCGTATATAAGTTTCATTCCGAAATCATTTAAATTAATTTAATTTAACATTCAAATCAATTTAACTTCATTTATCGATTTCATTAAATATTCGTTAAGTAGATTTTTCATTCAAACAATTTCTATTAAATTTCCAATACATTAAATCCATTATTTAAATTCAACTTCCTTATTTCAAAACTTACAATTTGAATTAAATTAAATTCATCAAACCAAATTCTTTAAAATTCAAGTCTTACATTAATTTCAATAAATCGCATTTTTATTTCTTGTTAAAGAAATTCAATTTCACTTATTTACTTACTTAAATAATTTCCAAAACTTAATTAATAAGGAAACTCAATTTCAATTATTTACGAAGTAAAATTCACTTATTCAAAAGTTCAATTTTTCTTATTTAAAGAAATCCAATTCAATTTAATCATTAAACAATTCAATCTTATTTAATTATTAAATAAATTCAAAACTTAATTATTAAATAATTTCAAGGTTTAATAAATTTCAAACTTAATCATACTTTCAAACTTAATTATTAAGTCATTTCAAACTTAAATTCAATCATTTCTCAAATTAAACAACATTCTTCCATCAATTACATTGTTAACATTTTGTTTCAGATTATTAAATATTAACATTTTCCTTTCATTAAAAATTCAAGTTTCAACTTCATTTCAAAACCATATTATTTATTCAAATAAAATCTTTATTAAATTTAAATCAAATTATTGACCAATCGGGTTTTTATTTAATTCTCTATCCTGGGTCAAAGTTCAATTTGGGTATTTATCATTTCAACCCAATTCATCAAAACATAGCAAAAAGGGAACTTGCAGTGTGATAACTGGGATGGTGTCAAAGTAAATAAACAAGCAATAACAACAATCAATAACAATAAAATAATCAATTCAAATAATCCCGAAATAACCGTATTAATTCGCATTGTTATTTGTACGAATTAATAAAATTATCTCTAGAATCTACACTATCATTTCATTTAGATTAAAGATTATATTACACTAATATTTATACGGTTCTTCAATTGTCATTCGATTTCAATTTTAACACTACAACAATTAATCAAATATACGTTCAATGGTTCAAAGTGTAATTATCACTATTCTACATGTCAATTAATTTAACAATTAAAAGGGGTCATACTATACAAATGTCAGTTAATCAAATTTAACATTTAATTATCCTATATCAAGTTCAATTTCATACTGTTTATCATTTTAACATTAACAAATTAACGTCCACTAGAAACATCAACAATAAATCAATTATCAGCCAAACTGTATTATCATTGCATAAAAAAAATTAACAGATAATGGTGTCAGATGTCACAGGTGAACTGATACAGGCAATAGCATATATAACAGTGGAATTAACTAACAGCAGCATATTTCAATTGTCGTTACAATTGAAATCAAATCTAATAAATAAAAGAACTTTAATCGTGAGTGAGTGCTCACCTTCCGAGGTTAGAGGAATTTGATACGGAAATGAGGTACGAATCCAGAGCACGGTGAGATGGGCATGAATTCGATGAAGAAAACAAGCACGACGGACCAAAAGCTGATGAAATGGAAACCGATAGAACGAACCATAATCAGTTTTGATAAGACAGAAACAAAACGAATATTATACTATTAGTATTACTTAAAAAAAATCAACACACCAAATATTAGTATAATATATATATGATTCAACTTTTTATATTTAAAACTAATTAAGACCCAAGATATAAACAACTTAGCTAAACTTATATCAAAAAAAAAATTATAGTTTAAAGTCTACGTACATTTTGAAATTAAAAATAACCAAATATGTAAATAGTTTAAAATCAATAGTTAAGAAGCAAATATACTGAAACCATATCTGTACTTTATCATTTCAAGTCAAGCATATCTGTTGTTTAAACTAAAACTCGAATATTAAAGTTAAACTTATATATATATAAATAATAAATCTTTGAATCGATACATCTAATCTTAACAGTTTAACATATACTTTTATTCAACTTATATAGAGTAACTTTATACAAATATAGTATAACTTATTTACACCTGCAGATTCGTACATAACTCCTACACTAAGTATAACATCTAACTCACCTATCACTACATACCTTATATAACGTATACAACTCAGTTTCATTTTTGTAAGCTTATATTGGAACGACTAGCATATATGTGACTTAAGTAAATTTGTATATAAATCAACAGTTTATATTTATAACTAATAAAACTTATAACTATTATAAGTAAACATTCCAGATATCGATGCCAATACATATACTTTATCAAAATCCTAGACCAAAATGTACTTGAAACAGAAATCTGCAGACTCACCAAAAACGTATAAACAGAAGTATAAACTTCCTATGCGTACAGACCACACACACCCATATATATAGCTTAGTTAGATATGTAAATATAATAGCAGATTTATATAAACAACTATATAAACTATTTCAAATAATAGAACACAAATGGTAAAACGTTAAAATTTATTAAGAACAGATCTACATACCTCACGAGAAGAGAGAAAAAGAAAGAAGAAGGGTACTCGGCCGAAGCTTAGGGAGGAGGAGGAAGCACTCGACGGCAACTGCGGATGAGGATGGGACAAGTGCGGCTATCGGATCAAGTACATGGAGGACTGGGTTCGCGGGAGCATTGCAGTTACAAGCGAGGGATGGAAAGGTTATGGAAGCTGGAGAAGGCTTGTAGTTGCTGTGGCCTGGTCGCGTGAATGGGAAGGGATGGCTTCGGTCTGGGTCTGGAGGTGATGAAATGAGGGTTAGCTGTACGTGTTGTGGAGAAGCGTGGGTGGATCTGGGTGGGGCTGACTAGGAAGAGAGGGGGAATAGGCGGTCAGCGTTTGTCATGGTCTCGGCCATTAAGAAGGAAACATAGAGAAGGGAAGGAATAGAGGGCGGGCGGCTGCTTTGGCTGGGAGGTGGGCGCAGTCAGGTTGGAAGTCTCGGCTGGCATTTGCATGGGTAGGTGATCGGAGCAAAGGCGATGCTTGGGGGTTACTCAGCTGCAGGTGGAGATAAGCGGGCGGTGAAGGTGAAGGGACGGTGATGGAAGCAAATTCAAGCTAAACGTGGACGAGCAGGAATATAATGTTGGATCTGTTATACAAGGTGAGCAGGCGAGAAAAAGAATGGGAAAAAGGAGATGACATGATTCTGGAAATAATATATGAAAGCAACTTTATTTTTATCTTTTTTCTTTTCTTTGTAAAGCAAGATCAGAGAGAAGAGAAAGGAAGAGAATAGATTGTAATGCGGAGAAGAAGAAAATGGTTTCGGCAAATAACATTATATATGTAAATGAACTGTTTCGATATATGGGTCTTGTAGAACATTTTATATGTAATATATTTCCAATAACTAGAGACCCAATATCAAGAACACGAACCAGCATAAAATAAATATAACTATAGGAATTACAAAAGTCAAAAGAATTTAATTCAGGGAAAACAAAGAGGTACGTGGCCATTTAGTTATATCGTGGATAATGAATGAACAAGAATTCAAAAAGGTGAAACGATACCGATACGGTGAACCGTTTCCCAAATTCCGATGTGCACCGGACATCAAAACGTAGAATTTAATATACCGTAGAGATCAGCACGACGAGACGATCAAAACGGTATACAGATATTAGTGGTACGATCATCCGATAAAAAGTCGATATCGGTACCGAAAATGTTGCTAATTAGCCGAGAATAAGATAAACGGAGCAATAGAAGTCCAAATTTTGAAAAACGAAAAATGACGTCTTGCTCAGGAGATGGTTTAGAATTTTTCTATGTAAAATATTTGGGTTTCGAAATATTTTATTTTCATCGCTTTTTAACTGATTAAATTGAAGTAAATTTACGTGCGAAATAAACTTTCATATTTTCGGACGAAAATTTACCAGTTGCTATGTTTAACTAGACGCATTCCAAATATTATATTTTTATTTCAAAATTTTATCGTTTAAAATTTCACAAAATTTCAACTAATTACGTTATTAAAACAGTTGAAATTTACGGGTCGTTACACTCTCCCCCACTCAAAACTTTTTGTCCCCGAAAAGGAACGAGGTAGGAGAATAGAAACAACCAGGAAGAAAAACAGATTTGAAATACAAAATAACCATTAATTTAAACCATATAGATTCAAATTTAAATTAATTGATATTCTATAATTGATTTAATCCATTTGATTTCACTAAAATCAATCTCAACTATTTCTAAATTCATTATCTTATTATCCAATTATCTTCAATTTACAATTTCTAAAACCATAAATTTGAATAGTCTATTATTATAATCATATATTTTTCAGCAATTTTAAATTCTTCTTTATTCAAATTACTGTTAAATTTATTCTACTTAACATATCTAATCACATATATTTAAACCATATAAATTAATTTATACCATATAAATTTCAATTTAAATTAATTTATATTCATTAAATTTTTTAAATTCAAGGTATTTCCATAAGTTGATCTAATTTCAATTTATTAATTCTTTCAAAACAAATTTGTTTCATTATTAACTGAGTTTACTTATTATCCTATCTAACTCTATTAACATCTTTATAATCAAAATTTAGTGTATAACATTTATTATAACACTCAAATTTTATTTATAAATTCAATTTATCTTATATATTATCCAATTACATATTCAACTTCTGAATAATTTAGGTAAGTCGTCTTAGAATGCAGTTGAACAATATACAAATAAAATTTTCCAATTCAATTATTCAAGTTTAAATTTTTATTCCAAATTTTGGTTTTTATTTATAATTAAAATCATCCTTTAACAAAATTTAAGAATTAGATTTCCGATTAACTTTAAACAACTTAGAGATTTATCTAATATATTTATATCAAATCAAATTAAATTTTAAAATAAGACACCTATATATATGTAAATCAAAATATACTGAAGAAATTCAAACCGAAATATTTTTCAAAACCAAAACCGTAGCAAAGCTACAGAATGGTTCCTCCACTTCGAAACTCGAAAATGAATGTCGATGATGCGGCCGCCATCACCGAAATTATTTTCCAGCGACAAAGAGAAGAGTACTGATTTCAACATTTTAAAATTCTTTGAAAACGATTTATATTCGAAAATATTTTAAATACTATACACTTTAAACTTTCCAATCAAAGTTTGAAATCACTGGAAATTAAATTCTCAAATACTTTGTTTAAATTCCTTTCAAATCCCAAATCAAATTATAACCAAGTTTCATAAATTCATTTATTTATATTATGCAATAGTCAAGGTTTACAAAACAATAAATGAAAATCAAATATTATCATTTCTGACAACAAATTCATTAAGAATTTAATTTCAGAAAACTTATATTTATATATAATATAATCATCCAAAACTATTTTGTTTACCAAATTTGAAAACAACATTGTGTCGGTTTGTTCTGTTCAAGTGTTTTGGAAATCCTATCGATAGCGTTGATCAGACGAATCGATCGAAAATCCAAATCAACATCAACAACTCAAACAACACAATAAAATATTTAAAATTTATTTACAAATACACTTCCTCACTTACCGATACAATAATGGATTTTTAAGCAAGGATAGAGATTCAAATTTTTGATAGACACAAATCAAAGAGAATTTCGATTCGAAGATAGGTTTGAAACAAAACAAAAAAAAAATCAATTTCCACAATCGGGAGATGGATGAGTTTATTTAATTCACGGGCAACCTTAACCGGGTCGTCCGTAACTTCAAGAATAAGATTGTTGTAGAATTCCAAGGTAAATCAACACTCGATCTCAAGAGATGGAATTCAGGTATAGCAGGAGATAGATAACATCGTGAACCAAGGATACTGAAATCTCCGGTAAATCGATGCCTATTATAAAGGAGTTTTGCTCCTTTACGAATCATTCGAATATTGGCGAGACCGCCGATCCATTATAGATAACATTCAGAATGGAGTTATGGGGTGCTCCATGATTGAAAGAAGACAAATAGTGAAGGACACGAATGAATTTCGGAACCGAGGGGAACGTTCCAAAATTCAAAGGAATTGAGTCGAATGAAGAGATTGAAACTCGAATGAGAATGATTCTGTAAATACATTTACCCTATATGTTAAGTTTTGCCTAGAGCTACCAAAGCTCTGATACCAACTGTAACGACCCGGAATTTTGGACCATTCGCGTCCATTATAAGTGTATAGGTAGACACACATGCCGGAGTTGAATTGCTCAAAATACCGCGTTGTTTAAATTTGGCAAAACTGAACATATACAGTAAATAAATATAATCACAGATCACAGACACAGAGTAATAAGTGCAGCGGAAATAAAAGAGATAGTAGTTCATGAAGCTACTATATGAATATATAAAATACATCAGAGTTTACAACAGAAGAGTAATACGATACATCAGATACAAATCAGAATACATCACTGGAATCATCGAATACTGAAGCAGAATAGATGGCTGGATCTTCAAGCAAAGCTCCAACTCCAAAGGTGAGTCTCGAATGCTGGTACACTCAGTCTGACCCGAGCGTAAAGCAAAATACAAAACACTCGAGTCAGGATTAACATTCTTATATTAATAAATCCAACTCAAGTGAAATAGCAATTGAAATACAAGTAACTCAAAGGATGTTTGGAATAACCATCCTTTAAGGATCCGTTAAACTATCTACTATGTAGTAGTGTACGATAAGTAGATAATGTCTATCAGTAATATAAAGATATCAAAATAGCGTTAAGTCATGGCCCATTCCACCTTTAACACATTTTTATTCCCAAAAGCATATACAAGACCGTAGTTTCCCCAAAACCGGAAGTCACCAGAGGGCAATCCATATACTAAAGGTACAAATCAAAATCATAGTGGTCGCGTATAAATGGAATACAAGTATGACAAGGCACATGAGGCAATACCCAAGGTAGTGATACTACCGTTCGCCTGATCCGGACTGGTGAGAACGCAACGCCGCAGCGCCCGCAACACCGTGAAACAACACTCCCAAAATCAAGGGTGCACCAATCGACAACATATAATGAGTAGTTCGAAGAAGTGTGTCCACTTGAGGTAGCTAATCCTCCATTGGCCCGGCACAGCTCCTGTTTTAGTCATTTCCAATTTGACACAAGTGTCAAGGCTATCCATTATCGTTCTCTTTCTTCAATCATCACGTACATCATTCCAACCACTTCATTCTGGATCATCACTCCGCGTATAGTTATTAAAGTGGTTTTCGGTTTAGATAGAGAGTATATCCATAACCGATTCCGGTCTCTTTAATAACTTCCGAAATTATTTCACCGATTGGTCGTTTATTTATTTCAAAACCAAATCAATTTCAATTTCAATCAGAGTTTTATAAATCAACATTTCGTTTGTCTTTCTAAACCAATTTCCATAATTTACGTTTCAATACTTCTAAATTTACCATTTCAAAATCTTATAATTCAATTTCAATCTCTATTTAAAACAATTCAAATATTGGTTCAAGTTCGTATATAAGTTTCATTTCGAAATCATTTAAATTAATTTAATTTAACATTCAAATCAATTTAACTTCATTTATCGATTTCATTAAATATTCGTTAAGTAGATTTTTCATTCAAACAATTTCTATTAAATTTCCAATTCATTAAATCCATTATTTAAATTCAACTTCCTTATTTCAAAACTTACAATTTGAATTAAATCAAATTCATCAAACCAAATTCTTTAAAATTCAAGTCTTACATTAATTTCAATAAATCGCATTTTTATTTCTTGTTAAAGAAATTCAATTTCACTTATTTACTTACTTAAATAATTTCCAAAACTTAATTAATAAGGAAACTCAATTTCAATTATTTACGAAGTAAAATTCACTTATTCAAAAGTTCAATTTTTCTTATTTAAAGAAATCCAATTCAATTTAATCATTAAATAATTCAATCTTATTTAATTATTAAATAAATTCAAAACTTAATTATTAAATAATTTCAAGGTTTAATAAATTTCAAACTTAATCATACTTTCAAACTTAATTATTAAGTCATTTCAAACTTAAATTCAATCATTTCTCAAATTAAACAACATTCTTCCATCAATTACATTGTTAACATTTTATTTCAGATTATTAAATATTAACATTTTCCTTTCATTAAAAATTCAAATTTCAACTTCATTTCAAAACCATATTATTTATTCAAATAAAATCTTTATTAAATTTAAATCAAATTATTGACCAATCGGGTTTTTATTTAATTCTCTATCCTGGGTCAAAGTTCAATTTGGGTATTTATCATTTCAACCCAATTCATCAAAACATAGCAAAAAGGGAACTTGGAGTGTGATAACTGGGATGGTGTCAAAGTAAATAAACAAGCAATAACAACAATCAATAGCAATCAAATAATCAATTCAAATAATCCCGAAATAACCGTATTAATTCGCATTGTTATTTGTACGAATTAATAAAATTATCTCTAGAATCTACACTATCATTTCATGTAGATTAAAGATTATATTACACTAATATTTATACGGTTCTTCAATTGTCATTCGATTTCAATTTTAACACTACAACAATTAATCAAATATACGTTCAATGGTTCAAAGTGTAATTATCACTATTCTACATGTCAATTAATTTAACAATTAAAAGGGGTCATACTATACAAATGTCAGTTAATCAAATTTAACATTTAATTATCCTATATCAAGTTCAATTTCATACTGTTTATCATTTTAACATTAACAATTTAACGTCCACTAGAAACATCAACAATAAATCAATTATCAGCCAAACTGTATTATCATTGCATAAAAAAAATTAATAGATAATGGTGTCAGATGTCACAGGTGAACTGATACAGGCAATAACATATATAACAGTGTAATTAACTAACAGCAGCATATTTCAATTGTCGTTTCAATTGAAATCAAATCTAATAAATAAAAGAACGTTAATCGTGAGTGAGTGCTCACCTTTCGAGGTTAGAGGAATTTGATACGGAAATGAGGTACGAATCCAAAGCACGGTGAGATGGGCATGAATTCGATGAAGAAAACAAGCATGACGGACCAAAAGCTGATGAAATGGAAACCGATAGAACGAACCATAATCAGTTTTGATAAGACATAAACAAAACGAATATTATACTATTAGTATTACTTAAAAAAAATCAACACACCAAATATTAGTATAATATATATATGATTCAACTTTTTATATTTAAAACTAATTAAGACCCAAGATATAAACAACTTAGCTAAACTTATATCAAAAAAAAAATTATAGTTTAAAGTCTACGTACATTTTGAAATTAAAAATAACCAAATATGTAAATAGTTTAAAATTAATAGTTAAGAAGCAAATATACTGAAACCATATCTATACTTTATCATTTCAAGTCAAGCATATCCGTTGTTTAAACTAAAACTCGAATATTAAAGTTAAACTTATATATATATATAAATAATAAATCTTTGAATCGATACATCTAATCTTAACAGTTTAACATATATTTTTATTCAACTTATATAGAGTAACTTTATACAAATATAGTAAAACTTATTTACACCTGTAGATTCGTACATAACTCCTACACTAAGTATAACATCTAACTCACCTATCACTACATACCTTATATAACGTATACAACTCAGTTTCATTTTTGTAAGCTTATATTGGAACGACTAGCATATATGTGACTTAAGTAAATTTGTATATAAATCAACAGTTTATATTTATAACTAATAAAACTTATAACTGTTATAAGTAAACATTCCAGATATCGATGCCAATATATATACTTTATCAAAATCCTAGACCAAAATGTACTTGAAATAGAAATCTGCAGACTCACCAAAAACGTATAAACAGAAGTATAAACTTCCTATGCGTACAGACCACACACACCCATATATATAGCTTAGTTAGATATGTAAATATAATAGCAGATTTATATAAACAACTATATAAACTATTTCAAATAATAGAACACAAATGGTAAAACGTTAAAAT
Source organism: Allium fistulosum (assembly GCA_030737815.1). Lineage (NCBI taxonomy): Eukaryota > Viridiplantae > Streptophyta > Magnoliopsida > Asparagales > Amaryllidaceae > Allium > Allium fistulosum. The sequence continues at coordinate 142,029 of JASFAW010000040.1, forward strand.
TTATTAAGAACAGATCTACATACCTCACGAGAAGAGAGAAAAAGAAAGAAGAAGGGTACTCGGCCGAAGCTTAGGGAGGAGGAGGAAGCACTCGACGGCAACTGCGGATGAGGATGGGACAAGTGCGGCTATCGGATCAAGTACATGGAGGACTGGGTTCGCGGGAGCATTGCAGTTACAAGCGAGGGATGGAAAGGTTGTGGAAGCTGGAGAAGGCGGGTAGTTGCTGTGGCCTGGTCGCGTGAATGGGAAGGGATGGCTTCGGTCTGGGTCTGGAGGTGATGAAATGAGGGTTGGCTGTACGTGTTGTGGAGAAGCGTGGGTGGATCTGGGTGGGGCTGACTGGGTAGAGAGGGGGAATAGGCGGTCAGCGTTTGTGTCATGGTCTCGGCCATTAAGAAGGAAACATAGAGAAGGGAAGGAAAGGAGGGCGGGCGGCTGCTTTGGCTGGGAGGTGGGCGCAGTCAGGTTGGAAGTCTCGGCTGGCATTTGCATGGGTAGGTGATCGGAGCAAAGGCGATGCTTGGGGGTTACTCAGCTGCAGGTGGAGATAGGCGGGCGGTGAAGGTGAAGGGACGGTGATGGAAGCAAATTCAAGCTAAACGTGGATGAGCAGGAATATAATGTTGGATCTGTTATACAAGGTGAGCAGGCGAGAAAAAGAATGGGAAAAAGGAGATGACATGATTCTGGAAATAATATATGAAAGCAACTTTATTTTTATCTTTTTTCTTTTCTTTGTAAAGCAAGATCAGAGAGAAGAGAAAGGAAGAGAATAGATTGTAATGCGGAGAAGAAGAAAATGGTTTCGGCAAATAACATTATATATGTAAATGAACTGTTTCAATATATGGGTCTTGTAGAACATTTTATATGTAATATATTTCCAATAACTAGAGACCCAAAATCAAGAACATGAACCAGCATAAAATAAATATAACTATAGGAATTACAAAAGTCAAAAGAATTTAATTCAGGGAAAACAAAGAGGTAAGTGGCCATTTAGTTATATCGTGGATAATGAATGAACAAGAATTCAAAAAGGTGAAACGATACCGATACGGTGAACCGTTTCCCAAATTCCGATGTGCACCGGACATCAAAACGTAGAATTTAATATACCGTAGAGATCAGCACGACGAGACGTGTAACGACCCTGAAATTTAAATTTATTTAAATTAATAATTTATTGAATTTTTGAATTAAATTTAGTAATTAAATAAATTTTTGGATAAAAATTTGTAAATTTAATTAGAAAATTAGAGCGAGTTTCCCCGACTCGATTTCGAGTGAATTTGAAAATGATAAATATATATATATATTTGAATTGATGGTTAAAGATGGTTTGAGTTTATAAAATAAATATAAGATAATAAATATTAAAGTAAAATAAATAATTGAGTTTATAAAGAAATACAAAATAGTTAGTGGTAAAGTAAAATAATTCAACAACAAAATAAAAATATGGAAATTCTAGAAATAAATGTTTAAGTTAAATTAGAATTTAATATATATGTAAAATGAACTACAAGACAAAGTATATTCAAACAAGTAGACAAAATATGATAAGTGTAGACTTGAAAAACATAAAGGACTTAAGCATTGAATGCTTACATCTCAACAAAAATATAACAAAATATTTTCTCCAGCCGAAATGAAGATAAAGTAAAAACAAAAGAAAATATAAACAAAGTACAAAAGGAAATATCAAACAAGCTCATAAATGCAGCCCCCAAGTTTGTTATCTCAGCCGAGCCAGGAGATACAAAATCAAGTATAGGCAAATTAAAATAAGTATAGATTTGAACAATGGCATTTAATGTTTACATCTCTGGAAACCTACCTGCCTTACCTCTAGTCCATGTCAGCCACGCCTATAACTAAATAATAGAATCACTTGTACAAACAAAGACATCACCTGTACAACTACGATTTTTATCTATACCAACCTCACACATATCAGCCCTCCATTCATTTTAGTTTGTTCCTTTCAAAACTAAAACGAGAAATAAAGTAGCATCATCTCAAAATCAATACAAACCAGAAAAGATTATAGCAAGAATTCGAAGGCTGCTTCAAACTTAAAGCAGATCATCATCAACAAATAGGGAAATCAAAACTGCAGTTTCAAAATCAAAGCTTCCCAGTTCTTTTTCAAATAAACTCTGTCTTCATTCTAGGAAACAGGTGAGCAACTTTAATTTTTCTTTTAGACCTCTTTGTTCTTTTATCTGTGAGTAACACTTTACTTTTAAAATTTAAACTTGATTTTGGTTGTTTGATCTCTTCTAGAAACAGTATTGTTGTGTGTGTATTTACAAGTACATATATGTGGATAGTTGAAATGCTTTGTGCATATCTGTTATGGTGATATGTCTATTTTATTTCCAGACCCAAATTGCAAAACAAATCACTATCTGTTGATTTACTCATTTTTGAACTTAGGATTTAAAGTGAAATTTGTTTGTCTTAGTATGAACAAAAGTCTAATAATTTATTTGAGTCAAAATATTGGGTAACTTATCTGGAAACAAAGTTTACAGTGAGATTCTTATTTAAGTCAAAAATTAAAACATGTTATTTTTAATTTCCAGGATTATAATTCGAATACGTATATCAAAACATGATTTTTGAAACGAGAATTACAAATTTTAGTGGATGGGGTTAAGAGCAGTTCGAAGTTGAACTGGGAACAGGTTTTCACTGTTTTCTGGCGATCGATGGTCGCGGAGCTCTCGAGATTCAGTCGAGACGTGGAGGGATGAAAGGAGACTCGAGGAAAAATAATGGGAGAAGTTCCAATTCGCCGTGGCGAGGGCGGCGACCCAATTTAAAATTTAAACCTAGTTTTTAATGCAATCATAAACTCTTCTCGTTCGTCATCACCAAAGGATCGAGTGGTGCGGGAGTTTGGGAAGGGGTAGCTGGGACATAGACGCATCGATGACCGGAGTTTCGTAGGTTCTGATGGACGGAGCGTGGTGAACGAGGTGGTAATAGGCTTCGCGGTGATGGGTTAAACCATTCCAGCTTTGAGTTTAAAACTCGATTTCGAGTCTGGGTGTTAGGTCGAAGTCTGATGGTTGGAGAGGGATGCGAGGTTGGTCGATGACGTGGTGAGGCCAGCGAAGTTGATCGGAGTTGGCCGAGAGCACTGTGCACGTGCACAGTCTGGAAATGGTGTCAGTGATGTTATCTGGGGAAGAAGGGACTTGGACTCGAAGGGGGACTCGGGGAATTTGTGGGTTGGCTCGGGTTCCCACTCGAGTAAATTTGTGTGTGTTAAGGGGGAAAGTTTTAATACTTAGAAAAATTTAAGGTTGAATTTTCATACGGGTAAATTATTGGGAAACTCGAAGCAGATAGCTTAAATCCTCGGGTAGGACTCGAAGCGAGTCTCAGGGCTGGGGTAAACAGTTTTCTTAAAATAAAATTCAACTTTAACCAATTTTAATTCATGTTTTTAAATGATGACTTTGGGTTAAGTTGTAATTAATTAAGAACTTAGAAGTCTTTTCCAAAGAAGAAAAAAATAGAAGATGTATTTTTATATTTACCTAATTAATTACTTGATATTAAAGGTTAAATTAACAAATAAATAAAGGGTGATTAGTTAAGGGTTGATTTATTATTAATTGAATAATGATTTGAAATTTGTGTGAATTTATTAGTTAATACATTAAAGGATTAATTAATAATGGAAATTAATTAAGATTAATTCAATAATTAAAGATTTAATCGATTCATTAATTAAGAATGCTTAGTTAATAATTAGAGATTAACTAATAAATTTGAAAGTAAGATTTACTTAAAATAATTTGTAATTAAATTATGATAATTAACCCGGATTAATAAATTGATACATCTGATTTAAATTAATCAGTTGATTAATAAATTCACTTGTGAATGTTTAGATTCTATTGAATGTTAAATTGTTTGATATTTCCTGATATGTGATGATTGTGATATACCCTGATTTGTGTTTTTATCTGTGATGTAATTTATTATCTGTGATATTTATATATCTGTGATCTATGCCTAAACGATAAGCGATATAGTTTATATTGTTTATCAACTATATTTCTGTATTCTGATCTGTGATGATTCATTGTGTGCACTATTGTGTAAAACCCCTGGACTACACTTTACACACACAAATATGGATTTCACGTGGAAATCGGTTAAGTCACAGATAATTTAAATTTGATGTTTTTGAAATTGAAATTGAAATTTCAATTGATTTTGAAATTTGAAATTTGGGTTTAAAATAAAAAGTGAAAAGCTTTTGAAATAGAATTTCAAAGATAAAAGTCATTTTGAATAACTTAACCGAGTTTTTGAAAATTTAAATAATTAGATTTAAATTTGAATTCAAGTTTGAAATTAAATCTATGATTTGGAAACTAGGGATAAAAGATGATATAAATGTGTTTGTATGAATTAAACCATTTTAAAGTATTAATTTGGGAACTTGAATTTAAACCAAGGATTTCAACTCGTATGAATGAATCAGATTTCCAAATTGAAAACTGTTGTTTTCGAATGATAAAAGCTTTTAGATAAGAAAAGAAATTCCAGTTTAAATTAAAGGAATTTCAAGTGAATTGAAAAATGGATTTTCCAAGTTATGAATGAATTCTTTTTGGAAGCTATGAATTAAATCTGTCTATTTTTAACAGATTTAAAATGATGATTTGTTTAACCCATTCGAAATGAAATTGTTTTGAAAACTATAAGTTAAATCTTTGATTTAAAGATTTAACGAATTAATCAAATTGAAAGGGAAATTGATTTGGAAAATCTATGAATGAATCTTTGTGAAATTAAGTGAACTTTGTGAATTGAATCTTTTTGTTTAAAGGATTAAAATGGTAATTTGATAAACCATTTGAAAAGAAAGTTTGGGTTTAAGTTGTGACTTAATTGAAATCCCAATATCCATATGTTTTTAAATATTTCGCTCACTATTCGGGTTAGCCGGGAAAGGACCTTTGGGTCGTATAACTCATTCCGAATAGTGATACGTCGTATATGGATAGCATTTGAAGACCGGTGTTGAAGACCGGATATTTTTCGAAAATGAAAGGACAACCTGTCGAATGTCTCTACACTGAGTCGCGCCGGTATAGAGATTTATATCACTCTTTTGTGACGGGAAGTCCGGACGTGATTGAAAGTTATCCGGAATTGCAAGGGCTTCGTGAGAAGTGCCTTCGGTTCTGTTCGAACCCGGAACAGACTTGTATGGATACATGTCTGACATTACACTTTGAGATATAAAGCCGATTTCTTTCAAATACATTTCTGTTGGTGGCGGAGAATTTATTCTCTTAGCTTAACACCCTTCTCTGAGACGTACGAGCTCAGAGGTTATGTAATTGAAATTTATCAGCGATATATCCCAATTTGGTAATGTGGCATGCTGAGTGTTGCTGTGTGATGATCAGTGTTTGATCATTTGCGATATGATCATTTTTTTGATCTTATATCTTTGTGATCATAGGTTGATCATCTGTTTGACCCGAAGCATGGCTTTGTGACAAAGCGTAGCTTTGTGGACGAGACTTCGTCGAGCCTCACACCCCAGAAATGGTCAAAACAGGAAAGATGCGGCAAGGTTCTAGGGAGTAGCGCCCCTTAGTGTATGTCATTCCTTTTGGATAAAGGTGGTATCATGGTATGGAGCCCAGATACTTAACCTCTGTGGTTGCTGCAAGTTTATTACTTTGTGGTTGTTGGAAATCGGGGATCCTCGGGAAGATCGGTGACGATCGGGGGATGGCATACGCGTGTCAGTAGTTACCTACTTTTGCAGAGGTAACCCGGCCTTGTGTTGGCAGAGATCTAACCGTAATGTTAGGTTATTTCTCGGGTCGTCTATTCCAGGGACGTACCCATTGTGGAAAATAAAGTTCCTTAGCCTGACCATTTGTTGGAAATCCAAAGAAACAATACGAACCTTGTACGGTTTTAGTTGTATTACCTGCCATGGAATGTGGCGGTAACCTGCTATTGAACATGGTAGCTATAGTAGGCATAAGTGCGGAATGCCTATGCTGGCTAAGATTGATATTCTATTTTCGAAATGTTTTCTACACTATGCACTAATAATAATATCAAAAATGATTTGATTTTGCGTAGTAAGCATCTTTGACTATCATAAGAAGAAATCTCCTCCAAGTCTGCGTTTGCATTGTGTGTGTGGTGGGAGGTCTTATGGTAGTTTCATTTTCCAAAAGCATTGCGAATTGACTTTAAAAATCTCTGCTATTTGTTTTTAAAGATAAACTGTTTTTGTTGCTCACACCAGTCCCATGACTGATCCGGAGTTTATTGTTCCCTTCCTAAACTCTGGATGCTCAAAATTTTTCTACACGAGCAGTCTAGAGTTTGGTTTTTCAGATATTCAGATTTAGTAGGTTTTCTGGAGCTAGTTCAGTCTTTGGATCGGACTGCACTTGCTTATCTTTGTGCATCGTTATTGGGAGTTCGAGCTATATCTGGATTGGTGCTTTGAAGATGGAGATTATCCGCTGTTGATGTTATCACTTTCTTTTCCGCTGCTATATCTTTGTATCATATCTCTGATGTATATTGATATTCATTGTATCACTCTGTTGTATCAGATATTGTATATCAATGTATTATTCATTTCTTCCGCTGTGTTATTTACTTAACTGTATTATAAGCTCCGGCGACTCGGATTTGAACGGTCGAATCTATGGCATTCGAGTACGATGTAAAGTATGGATGTCGATTTTCGAACGCGAAAATCCAAATCGTTACATTTGGTATCAGAGCTAAGGTTGAACTTTAGCTCAGGAGTATAACACGTTAAGTAGCTCGTTAGAGATAGAGTGAAGTAAACTCTAGAATGAGTATTCTCAGATATCCGTCTGAACGTCTCAGTAAATTCTCTTACTATCCACTAATAGTGAGTATGAGTGCAAGAAGAGGACGAGATAGGGGACAGGGGAATACGACTATAAATGGTCAATACCCTGCAATAGTGGAAACAATCTTTCTCTATCAATTTTCTTTGATTCGTTTCCAAATTCTTTTCATTTCTTCGTATCAGCTACAAGAAGAAGTTTCGGTGTGATGATGGCTCTACGAACCGTTGTAGGAGATTCTTATTTCGTATCTTCGTCGACTTCTTATCAGCTTTTTGGATTTAAACCTTAATGAATTTGAAATTGGAATTTTAAATTGAATTAAATTGACTAATAAAATATGAGGGTAAATTTGAATTTAATCAATAAAACGATTTTGTTTGAAAACCAAATTTTGAAATTCTATTGAAATTTCTTGTGAATACCAAAGTCCGAAGAGGGATAAATTGGTATGTATTCTGAGATATTCCTACTTGTATTCGGAATCCGTATCTTGTGTTCGAGGAGTTATAGGAGATCACCTCTGTCTATCTCTGTGTTATTTTCGCGCCTGCGAATTTCGAGGACGAAATTCTTTTAAGGGGGGAAGTTTGTAACGACCCTGAAATTTAAATTTATTTAAATTAATAATTTATTGAATTTTTGAATTAAATTTAGTAATTAAATAAATTTTGGATAAAAATTTGTAAATTTAATTAGAAAATTAGAGCGAGTTTCCCCGACTCGATTTCGAGTGAATTTGAAAATGATAAATATATATATATATTTGAATTGATGGTTAAAGATGGTTTGAGTTTATAAAATAAATATAAGATAATAAATATTAAAGTAAAATAAATAATTGAGTTTATAAAGAAATACAAAATAGTTAGTGGTAAAGTAAAATAATTCAACAACAAAATAAAAATATGGAAATTCTAGAAATAAATGTTTAAGTTAAATTAGAATTTAATATATATGTAAAATGAACTACAAGACAAAGTATATTCAAACAAGTAGACAAAATATGATAAGTGTAGACTTGAAAAACATAAAGGACTTAAGCATTGAATGCTTACATCTCAACAAAAATATAACAAAATATTTTCTCCAGCCGAAATGAAGATAAAGTAAAAACAAAAGAAAATATAAACAAAGTACAAAAGGAAATATCAAACAAGCTCATAAATGCAGCCCCCAAATTTGTTATCTCAGCCGAGACAGGAGATACAAAATCAAGTATAGGCAAATTAAAATAAGTATAGATTTGAACAATGGCATTTAATGTTTACATCTCTAGAAACCTACCTGCCTTACCTCTAGTCCATGTCAGCCACGCCTATAACTAAATAATAGAATCACTTGTACAAACAAAGACATCACCTGTACAACTACGATTTTTATCTATACCAACCTCACACATATCAGCCCTCCATTCATTTTAGTTTGTTCCTTTCAAAACTAAAACGAGAAATAAAGTAGCATCATCTCAAAATCAATACAAACCAGAAAAGATTATAGCAAGAATTCGAAGGCTGCTTCAAACTTAAAGCAGATCATCATCAACAAATAGGGAAATCAAAACTGCAGTTTCAAAATCAAAGCTTCCCAGTTCTTTTTCAAATAAACTCTGTCTTCATTCTAGGAAACAGGTGAGCAACTTTAATTTTTCTTTTAGACCTCTTTGTTCTTTTATCTGTGAGTAACACTTTACTTTTAAAATTTAAACTTGATTTTGGTTGTTTGATCTCTTCTAGAAACAGTATTGTTGTGTGTGTATTTACAAGTACATATATGTGGATAGTTGAAATGCTTTGTGCATATCTGTTATGGTGATATGTCTATTTTATTTCCAGACCCAAATTGCAAAACAAATCACTATCTGTTGATTTACTCATTTTTGAACTTAGGATTTAAAGTGAAATTTGTTTGTCTTAGTATGAACAAAAGTCTAATAATTTATTTGAGTCAAAATATTGGGTAACTTATCTGGAAACAAAGTTTACAGTGAGATTCTTATTTAAGTCAAAAATTAAAACATGTTATTTTTAATTTCCAGGATTATAATTCGAATACGTATATCAAAACATGATTTTTGAAACGAGAATTACAAATTTTAGTGGATGGGGTTAAGAGCAGTTCGAAGTTGAACTGGGAACGGGTTTTCACTGTTTTCTGGCGATCGATGGTCGTGGAGCTCTCGAGATTCAGTCGAGACGTGGAGGGATGAAAGGAGACTCGAGGAAAAATAATGGGAGAAGTTCCAATTCGCCGTGGCGAGGGCGGCGACCCAATTTAAAATTTAAACCTAGTTTTTAATGCAATCATAAACTCTTCTCGTTCGTCATCACCAAAGGATCGAGTGGTGCGGGAGTTTGGGAAGGGGTAGCTGGGACATAGACGCATCGATGACCGGAGTTTCGTGGGTTCTGATGGACGGAGCGTGGTGAACGAGGTGGTAATAGGCTTCGCGGTGATGGGTTAAACCATTCCAGCTTTGAGTTTAAAACTCGATTTCGAGTCTGGGTGTTAGGTCGAAGTCTGATGGTTGGAGAGGGATGCGAGGTTGGTCGATGACGTGGTGAGGCCAGCGAAGTTGATCGGAGTTGGCCGAGAGCACTGTGCACGTGCACAGTCTGGAAATGGTGTCAGTGATGTTATCTGGGGAAGAAGGGACTTGGACTCGAAGGGGGACTCGGGGAATTTGTGGGTTGGCTCGGGTTCCCACTCGAGTAAATTTGTGTGTGTTAAGGGGGAAAGTTTTAATACTTAGAAAAATTTAAGGTTGAATTTTCATACGGGTAAATTATTGGGAAACTCGAAGCAGATAGCTTAAATCCTCGGGTAGGACTCGAAGCGAGTCTCAGGGCTGGGGTAAACAGTTTTCTTAAAATAAAATTCAACTTTAACCAATTTTAATTCATGTTTTTAAATGATGACTTTGGGTTAAGTTGTAATTAATTAAGAACTTAGAAGTCTTTTCCAAAGAAGAAAAAAAATAGAAGATGTATTTTTATATTTACCTAATTAATTACTTGATATTAAAGGTTAAATTAACAAATAAATAAAGGGTGATTAGTTAAGGGTTGATTTATTATTAATTGAATAATGATTTGAAATTTGTGTGAATTTATTAGTTAATACATTAAAGGATTAATTAATAATGGAAATTAATTAAGATTAATTCAATAATTAAAGATTTAATTGATTCATTAATTAAGAATGCTTAGTTAATAATTAGAGATTAACTAATAAATTTGAAAGTAAGATTTACTTCAAATAATTTGTAATTAAATTATGATAATTAACCCGGATTAATAAATTGATACATCTGATTTAAATTAATCAGTTGATTAATAAATTCACTTGTGAATGTTTAGATTCTATTGAATGTTAAATTGTTTGATATTTCCTGATATGTGATGATTGTGATATACCCTGATTTGTGTTTTTATCTGTGATGTAATTTATTATCTGTGATATTTATATATCTGTGATCTGTGCCTAAACGATAAGCGATATAGTTTATATCGTTTATCAACTATATTTCTGTATTCTGATCTGTGATGATTCATTGTGTGCACTATTGTGTAAAACCCCTGGACTACACTTTACACACACAAATATGGATTTCACGTGGAAATCGGTTAAGTCACAGATAATTTAAATTTGATGTTTTTGAAATTGAAATTGAAATTTCAATTGATTTTGAAATTTGAAATTTGGGTTTAAAATAAAAAGTGAAAAGCTTTTGAAATAGAATTTCAAAGATAAAAGTCATTTTGAATAACTTAACCGAGTTTTTGAAAATTTAAATAATTAGATTTAAATTTGAATTCAAGTTTGAAATTAAATCTATGATTTGGAAACTAGGGATAAAAGATGATATAAATGTGTTTGTATGAATTAAACCATTTTAAAGTATTAATTTGGGAACTTGAATTTAAACCAAGGATTTCAACTCGTATGAATGAATCAGATTTCCAAATTGAAAACTGTTGTTTTCGAATGATAAAAGCTTTTAGATAAGAAAAGAAATTCCAGTTTAAATTAAAGGAATTTCAAGTGAATTGAAAAATGGATTTTCCAAGTTATGAATGAATTCTTTTTGGAAGCTATGAATTAAATCTGTCTATTTTTAACAGATTTAAAATGATGATTTGTTTAACCCATTCGAAATGAAATTGTTTTGAAAACTATAAGTTAAATCTTTGATTTAAAGATTTAACGAATTAATCAAATTAAAAGGGAAATTGATTTGGAAAATCTATGAATGAATCTTTGTGAAATTAAGTGAACTTTGTGAATTGAATCTTTTTGTTTAAAGGATTAAAATGGTAATTTGATAAACCATTTGAAAAGAAAGTTTGGGTTTAAGTTGTGACTTAATTGAAATCCCAATATCCATATGTTTTTAAATATTTCGCTCACTATTCGGGTTAGCCGGGAAAGGACCTTTGGGTCGTATAACTCATTCCGAATAGTGATACGTCGTATATGGATAGCATTTGAAGACCGGTGTTGAAGACCGGATATTTTTCGAAAATGAAAGGACAACCTGTCGAATGTCTCTACACTGAGTCGCACCGGTATAGAGATTTATATCACTCTTTTGTGACGGGAAGTCCGGACGTGATTGAAAGTTATCCGGAATTGCAAGGGCTTCATGAGAAGTGCCTTCGGTTCTGTTCGAACCCGGAACAGACTTGTATGGATACATGTCTGATATTACACTTTGAGATATAAAGCCGATTTCTTTCAAATACATTTCTGTTGGTGGCGGAGAATTTATTCTCTTAGCCTAACACCCTTCTCTGAGACGTACGAGCTCAGAGGTTATGTAATTGAAATTTATCAACGATATATCCCAATTTGGTAATGTGGCATGTTGAGTGTTGCTGTGTGATGATCAGTGTTTGATCATTTGCGATATGATCATTTGTTTGATCTTATATCTTTGTGATCATAGGTTGATCATCTGTTTGACCCGAAGCATGGCTTTGTGACAAAGCGTAGCTTTGTGGACGAGACTTCGTCGAGCCTCACACCCCGGAAATGGTCAAAACAGGAAAGATGCGGCAAGGTTCTAGGGAGTAGCGCCCCTTAGTGTATGTCATTCCTTCTGGATAAAGGTGGTACCATGGTATGGAGCCCAGATACTTAACCTCTATGGTTGCTGCAAGTTTATTACTTTGTGGTTGTTGGAAATCGGGGATCCTCGGGAAGATCGGTGACGATCGGGGGATGGCATACGCGTGTCAGTAGTTACCTACTTTTGCAGAGGTAACCCGGCCTTGTGTTGGCAGAGATCTAACCGTAATGTTAGGTTATTTCTCTGGTCGTCTATTCCAGGGACGTACCCATCGTGGAAAAGGAAGTTCCTTAGCCTGACCATTTGTTGGAAATCCAAAGAAACAATACGAACCTTGTACGGTTTTAGTTGTATTACCTGCCATGGAATGTGGCGGTAACCTGCTATTGAACATGGTAGCTATAGTAGGCATAAGTGCGGAATGCCTATGCTGGCTAAGATTGATATTCTATTTTCGAAATGTTTTCTACACTATGCACTAATAATAATATCAAAAATGATTTGATTTTGCGTAGTAAGCATCTTTGACTATCATAAGAAGAAATCTCCTCCAAGTCTGCGTTTGCATTGTGTGTGTGGTGGGAGGTCTTATGGTAGTTTCATTTTCCAAAAGCATTGCGAATTGACTTTAAAAATCTCTGCTATTTGTTTTTAAAGATAAACTGTTTTTGTTGCTCAAACCAGTCCCATGACTGATCCGGAGTTTATTGTTCCCTTCCAAAACTCTGGATGCTCAAAATTTTTCTACACGAGCAGTCTAGAGTTTGGTTTTTCAAATATTCAGATTTAGTAGGTTTTCTGGAGCTAGTTCAGTCTTTGGATCGGACTGCACTTGCTTATCTTTGTGCATCGTTATTGGGAGTTCGAGCTATATCTGGATTGGTGCTTTGAAGATGGAGATTATCCGCTGCTGATGTTATCGTTTTCTTTTCCGCTGCTATATCTTTGTATCATATCTCTGATGTATATTGATATTCATTGTATCACTCTGTTGTATCAGATATTGTATATCAATGTATTATTCATTTCTTCCGCAGTGTTATTTACTTAACTGTATTATAAGCTCCGGCGACTCGGATTTGAACGGTCGAATCTATGGCATTCGAGTACGATGTAAAGTATGGATGTCGATTTTCGAACGCGAAAATCCAAATCGTTACAAGACGATTAAAACGGTATACAGATATTAGTGGTACGATCATCCGATCAAAAGTCGATATCGGTACCGAAAATGTTGCTAATTAGCCGAGAATAAGATAAACGGAGCAATAGAAGTCCAAATTTTGAAAAACGAAAAATGACGTCTTGCTCAGGAGATGGTTTAGAATTTTTCTATGTAAAATATTTGGGTTTCGAAATATTTTATTTTCATCGCTTTTTAACTGATTAAATTGAAGTAAATTTACGTGCGAAATAAACTTTCATATTTTCGGACGAAAATTTACCAGTTGCTATGTTTAACTAGACGCATTCCAAATATTATATTTTTATTTCAAAATTTTATCGTTTAAAATTTCACAAAATTTCAACTAATTACGTTATTAAAACAGTTGAAATTTACGGGTCGTTACAAATTTTCAGTAATTAATATTGAATTGCTTAAACTATAAAGAATTGAGTGTGGAAAGTTAAATGTTTTTAGAATTATATTAGCTTTGGAAATTAGAACTATATTATTTGTTTTATGTGGAGACTTAGGAATTGATATGAAGTAATTAACTTGAGTTAAATTTTATTTATGATTGCCTATGAAATGATTTTAACATGAAATGCCGAGTAGAACTTTTAGAAAATTGTTTAAGCATAAGTTAAAGAATATTTTTGAATAAAAATGTTTAGTTTGATCGAAATTAAACGTTGGATGAAGTTAACAAAGAATTTTATGATTTTCAAATCTTATTAGTTCTGTGAATAATAAGATTTGAGATCCATGATAGTGATTTAAAATCTAAATTGGAAAGTTACTAATATTTTCGATTAAAATTTAATTTGGATTTAGGAATGAGTTGCATAGCCTATAAAATTTAAATTGAATATGGTGAACTAGCTAGGATAGTCAATATGTAGTGTGCTTAGGACTAGTTAGAAACAAACGCCACGGAGTTGGGACATGGGGATTTGTACTGAAAATTTATGAGGATATTGTTTAAGAATTTTGAAAATAGATTTGAAATAATAAAAAATGTTTATTTTGAATTGGGAATTTACTATTAGTTATGTAGTGGGGTGGAATTAAATAAATAGTAATATGATTTTTGGGAAGATCATCTAAATTTTATGTAAATAATAATATTACTATTTATAGAGTTTATGGGAAAAAAATTATTACTCTTATTATTTAAGTAATAAAAGCCAGAGGTATTTGAGAATAATAATAAAGGGATATTTTCCATGAATATTTTTGGAATAAATTATTACTATTTTTGGTGTAAATAACATAAAAAGGATTTTTGGGATTTCATGTAGAATAATATTATTTTTGAATTATATAATAATAAAGTTATTGTGACAAATAGACCGATTTAAATAAATATTATTATTTTGATGTAAAATGATAATAATATTTATTTTGAAGGAAAATATTGGTTTTGGATTAGATAATGGTATTTGAGATATTTAAATTAATATGTTGAAAACAAAGGATTTATAAAGTATATTATTGATTCGGAAAGAAAGTATACCATTTTGAGAGTATAGAAAAAAAGTATGCTTAGAATAAACAATATTGAGATGATATATACTTATGAATGAAATAACAAGTTTAAATTATTATTTTGAATTATTAAGATATATGTGACTAAATATTGTTTGAAATAATTTTGACTATTTAAATATGAAAAAGATACTTCATAAACTTGCACTGAAGTCTATGGTTAGGCTTTGTAAAATAATTTAAATGATATTTTAAAAGCATGATGTTTTAATTTTTCCAAGTTTATTTGTTGATTTATGTTAAAATTTAAAGAAAAGAAGGAGTTTTTAGTATTAAAATTCTTTGAAAAGGGATTTATGGATTTTGAACTTCAAATTTTGATATGAATATTTTATGGGTTTTGAAACAAATATGATTTTGATTTGAATGAAGATTTTAAGTATAAAGAATATTTTAATTATAAAACTTGAATTTTATTCAAGTCATTTGGATCTGAAGAAAGAAGAGGGTATTATACTTAATTTCTTTGAAAAAGAATTCTATGGAATTTTATAGCTAGAAAAAATGATTTTGAACTATTTTTAAATTAATAGAATTTGAGTTTTAGTTTGTTATACTGACATTGTGTTTATCGAAATTAAGGAATCGTCCATTTGTGATATTTATAAATTAAATGGTGATGGAGTTAAGTCGGTAATGCAATTTATTTAAATATATGCTAACTTGGATATTATATGATCAAAAACACCTCGGATGGAAACCGTATAGAATAGGCGTGCATAGAGAGTTTGCAGTGGCCAGCTAGGTAGTGAAGGACTCACTATTGAGATATTTTTATGGGAAAGCCAGTGCCATAAGTTGTTGGGCCTTTTCCGATTTTATAGAGAGTAGAAAAGTCAGCACGTTGAGTGGGCTTCTTAATAAAGTTGACTGGAGTTTACACATTTTCTGTTTATCCAATCTGGGGACGTACATCGATGATTTAGCAATTATGGTAGAGATTAGTAAGCTTATGAGGTGAATGTAGAGATGGATTCTAGAATATTCCATAGGACTTGATATGATGCAGAATAAATATGAGGAAATGAAGTTGGTCCAAGTACGGTGAGGAAAAAGTTTGGATAGGATTGTGATGGAGCCCAAAGAGATGTCAGAGTTTCCCATCCCAAGCTCTTTTCCAAATAAGTTCCTCTATTGGTTAGTGTATATGTTAGTTTGCTCGTATGTCGTTGTTTGTTTGCATGGTTGCTTTAACTAGCTGGTTAAAATAGGTATGGGTGTATGAATGTTAGGATTGGTTGTATGCACATCCTTATGATGTGTTTTGGTTACTATGGTTGTATGCTAGATAATTTTATATATGCTATTTAATTTTCCTTTATATACGTGTTTAATGATTGTGTTTATGGATGTGTTTATTTACTTGCACTGTCATATGGATGTTGCATATGGATGTATGCATGCATATAGAAATATATATTTGCATATAATAGGATGTTTGCATACATTTTGGTTGCACTGCATTTGCATTCATATCGGAGGCCGATTTAGTTGCATTTGCACTCATCTCGTACCATATCATCATATTTTATCTATCATATATAAATTATACTCTTGGCTGTATTTTGCTTGTATTGTAAGTTGGATGCTAGATGGATGTAACTATGTCTGTTTTGTATGTTTATATAATGTCAAGCGAGTTGCATTGTCCGTCTATTGTAATTTCAAGGACAAAATTCTTTTAAGGGGAGAGAATGTAACACCCGTAACTTTATGAAATTAAATAATTAAATTAAAAGGATAAAATAGTAATTTTAACATAAAGGGCAAAATCGTAAATTGCAGCAAGAGTTGGAATTAGACTTCGAAACATATTCCATTACGTGCATAATGTTGTTTACAGTCTAAAAACGTATATAATTTTCCGATTTGGTTAAATGGGTTAGAAATTATAAGGAGGTAACCCTAGTGGCATTTTCGTAATATATTGATTTAAAAAATATAGCCTAGATATTATTATTTTTAGCCTATAAATAGATTCTTAACCTCATTCTATTAATTGCAAAAAACGCGCCTCCACTTCTAAAACTCTAATTCCTAAATTAATTATAAGTTCTCTAAATGAATTCTTAATATACTAAATCAAATTCAAATTAAACAAATTAATATATGGAATCGATCATCGCGAAGAGAGCTATGAAAATACATGGAAGCTATCAAGAAATTTGCAGTTTCGAAGGCATGTAAATTCTGGATAGCAATGGAGAAGGAGAATCTATATCAAATCGAAGAAGTTGCACCGCTAATCGATGAGTGAAATTTATCATATTTGTGTATGTATATTAGTAAGTCGTAGTAACTCACCTCTTATAATCTTAAACCAATTTATAATGATATAATTAATAATTAAAAATTGATTTATATATACACACACACCCCTAAATAGGATGTATGCCATGGCTAGATGTTTAAAAATGTAATTTTTTAGATTGTAATTAGTGAAGGATAATCTTTGTTTAATTTAAAAAGTGCAAAAAATATAAGTGTTCCAAATTAGCCATGTTTTATATCAAAATTATACTTCTTGTCAACATGAATCTACTGGTGATGTTCATTCGTCGATTGGGTGTATGGATTGATTAAAAACGCATTGGAAGTTCAAAAAACGTGGAATGTCCTTTTCGACCCAATGGTGAAACTACAATGATACGGTGATTGGGAAGCATGGCTCTGTAGAGGAGGATGAGTGAGTCACTAGACTGGTGCCTGATCGATCAAACATAGTTGGAGATGGCCAGAATTTGCTGAAAAAGGGGCGAAACCCATGTATGGTGGTGGGGATCTAAGAGGTGGCAGATGAGTTGGCGCTAGGTTAGATGGCACAGCGTTTGAAGGCGAGTGCAACAATGATGTCAGTTTTGGAAATGGTGGCCACAGCAGGGCAGGCCAATGATGGCAATTGGCAGTTGTAGGGGTTTGGGTCGAGATCGATGATGAACATCTCCTGTAGCATCATGACAACGATAATGATAATAATATTATTAATTAAATTTATTAATTCAATAATTAGCATACGGACTATGTTTTACACACGGTTTGTTGCATCGAGATCGTAGTGGTATGAGGAACGTTTTGGTATATTGTTTGCTATGTTTTCAGGTACTTTAGAAAATTATATAAGTTAGATAGGTTCATTATACGGTTTTGAGTTGCGTGTTGGGGCTTGATTCAGTAGCATCGTAAATGGTAAGGCGATAATGAGTTTTGGGCTTGATCCCAATAGTGACGTTGACCATTAGACGAATGCCTAACTTAGACTTGACCTAAATAGTTACGTGCGACTTCCATGACAGTGTCGCATACGGGCCACATGATTTGAGACTTCGAGCTCAATATGTGTTATATGGTAGGCATTAGGTGCACCTCAGTGGGGCCAGTGGTGTCTAGCGACAACGAGTTGGGACCTTAAGCCCAATAGTGTCGCAGTTGGCGGTACACGAGTTGGGACTTTGAGCTCAATAGTGTACATACGATTTTGCGAATTGGGATGGGACACCTAGATCTTCAGTAGCGAGTCACATATGATTTGATGATAGTGGACTAAGACACGTAGATCTTCGTTAGCGAGTTGCCTATAGTATCGGCATGCAAGTATGGGATTTAGGCTCGATCGTGTCTATATGACTATAAATTGGTTAGATGTTAGTGTGACTTTAGTATATAATGTCACTACAGTATTACATTATGTTTAGCTGACTTGTTGGGTGCCGGTAACATGGGTTAAGTTTTGGTTTTCTAGCATAAGTGTTGTTTCACTAGCTTATTAATATTACACACTTATATGATGCGTTTCACTCACCAGATGTTTGTATAACCCCATATATCATTTCCTTCTTTTAGTTATACTCCGATAGGTCGATAAAGAGGACTGGTGGTGATTTGGAGGCACGATGGTGCGACGGAGGCATGCATATCTTTGTCTATTAGCTATGTACTATTTTTATTTCATTTATTCCCAGACGTTATACTATTTCCATGATTTTATATAGAGGGATGTTGTGGTTGGAATTTAACTGGTTTTATATTGTTATGATTGTTTGAGATTGTATTATAGGTTACTATTATATTTTATTCCTTCCACTATGAGTTTCAGAAAGTGTAGAATATTGTAGATAGCTTTTTGATCTATTTTATAATTTATTTAAAATAGTCTGTTGTCTACGAGATCTGTGATGCCAGTTCCACTTTATATATGGGTCAGAACGTCGTAGATGGTTGGTTTTTACACTTGCATTACCTTTTGGCTTCTTATTCCGGACAGCTACTTCGACTGTCCTTTGCTGCTCCATCCCTTGGAAAAATTGATTAAGCATTTCTTCTTGTTGTGCTACCAATCTTGTCTGCATCTCTGTGATCATCCCTTCCATCTCCTTTCTAGTAGTATAGATAGAAGGTTGGATTGAACTTAATGACACCTCTTGGCTACCCCATGTCCTTGTTGGCTTCCTTCAGCAATCGCTCTTCTCATTGATGGCCACTTCATCATCTTCAAATCAGGTTTCAAACCCTCAAATTCAAGTCTTTCGATCTGCCTTTCTTACACCTAAAGACGATACTTAATACATCCTCAATATTCATGTGCCGATCATTTAAGTGTCTGAAAGACTGTTCGTTTGGGGTTAAAGAAAAGACAAAATAGAATCTCACAAATGTGATGAGAAATATAGAATATAACTAAATCCTTACAAAAGGAAATCATCTTTATTTATACACAACATCAGAGTACAATATCATATTATCAACCTGGATAGTTATAACAGCCTGTCCTTACAATTGCCGATAAATATAGACAAAAACAAAATAAAACATAACAGCGAAAGAATATAAGGTATGTGAATATGTCTTGGAGAATCCAGCTCGTCTCCTGAAGCTTCCAAGCATCCAGATAAATCTGGAAAGTATGCTCGAGCTGACTCGAGCATTATAAAAAAATAACGTCTGGATCAGTCTGGTAAACCAGCATTAGAAAGCTCAATCAAATCAATTATATTGATTTCTACATTAGAAAATCCTTTTTAAAATAAAGGGTATCTCGTAAGACCATGCTGCACATAAACACGGATGGGTATTTCCTTACAATAACCAAAATATTTTATATTATAAATTCAATGATATTATAATAATGTCTAGGGATTAAAGTATTCAATAATCAAGTAGCTGTGACGCGTGTACATCACAACAATAATAGGTATACAATACAAACCTCGAAGACGCTTATTAGAAAATGGATTCCAACAAATGGCAAGGTAAGGGACAACCTTCAGAAAAACAGTACATCTCTAGATAAAATGTACTGTGGGTCACAATTACTTTACAACCCTACCAACACATGACCTCCTACCTCTGACCGGATAGTATCGAATATGTCATCACATCGGTTGTTCCCAACCTTTATAGAGAGCTATTATGCACAACCAAATCCATAATATGATAATCTAGAAAGGCGATGACACACCCATATGGGAGCGACCCACACAACTGTGTACATCTACCCTGTTTTAGCCATTTTCGGGGTGCAAAGCTCATGAGGTAACGATTTACCTTCCTTTAGCAATTCCCACATAGAATTCTAACACTGCCCTCTTGGAAGAAATGAAATGCCAGCATTCATCCATACAAGTTCGTTCTGGGTCTGAACGAAACCGAAGGCACTACCTCTACTACATCCATTTTGGAATCACCCCCAGGATTAGTAGCAAAGCCCTAGCACTTAAAAGAACTCTATCTTCGAAACTTCATCAAGGTATCTTCAATTCGAATGCATATGTTGGTTCGAAGCGGTTTTCAAAAATAATATTTGATCCAGTTCTCTCCGAACCAACAACTGATAATTTCGATTGACTCATTTTCTGTTATTTTAGAAGTAAGCGGACTACAACAGAGTCCTAAAAAATCTCTAATATATCCCTTAAAGCTGGAGATGTTTCATCCAGATGAGTTCTCCCGAGGGAACTCAACCTGTATGAACACGTGAAGCTTTTATTAACTTCCTAAGTCAAAACTGGTCAAGATTTGATAGTCGATTATTTAACTATCAAATAAACAAACAACAACAATTTAGAGATTTAATTACTCATAGAAACACTAAGCCTCAAAACAAATCTTTCATTTATTAAATCTCTTTAAAAATATTTACCAAAATATTCATATATATATCCTACTGGTAGTATATTTACAAAACATTATGAAAGATTTCTTACTTCAAAATCATATTAAAAGGATCAAAACAAAAGTTATTTAAAAAAAGAAACAGAGATAACGATAAACCCCAAACACTATTCCTTCGACGTTAAGTATGGAACAACGTCCACGCCATAAAAATTAAAAAGGTCAATCTAGGGAAATCCGATCTTAATTTTTTTATAAATTTCTTCAACAAATCCTTTTAATAAATCTCTTTCATTTATTAAAATCTCCTTTACTAAAATTCCAAATTCATTTATAAAACTTTATAAATCTCTAAGTTTATTTATAAAACTCTTTTATAAATATTTAAAATCATTTATAAAACTTCCTTTATATACCAAAATCATTTATAAAACTCTTTTATAAATATCCCCAATTATTTATAAAACTTCCCTAAATTTCAAGACAACCTTTCAAATTTATAAAACTCCTTTTTATAAATTTCCCTTATTTAAATAAAACTTCTTTAATAAGCTCTAATCAATAAAGTTAATTTAATAAACAATCAATTATTTAAAACACCTTTAGATAAACAAGTTATTATTTAAACATCCTTCATTTAATTATCCTTAAATCTCATTAACAAAGTAATAATTTTAAATAATCATTGTTAAGATAAAACAATTTCTTACTTATCCTTTAAATATCTTATTTAAAATGGTAATAAAATTTAAACCATTTTTAAAAAGGATAAAATGTAAATATTTAACTTCACAGGTTCAGAAAGAGGCTTAACGACCATAATGGTTCACATTTAATTAAGTCTAACTTGCTAAGTTATAACATGGGTATTTACATAACAAGCGGATATGTAAAAGGGACCTACCAATTACAACCAATCTAAATGTCCAAGTTGCCAAAATAGCAGAACTGGATTTTTATTCTGCTTAAATAGATGTCAACATAATCAACTAGGTGAATTATGGCAGAACTGTGATTTATTCTATCAAACAGCTGTCCAATATAACTTAATTAGTAGAACGGTATTTTATTCTGCTAAACAAATGTCATTGGGTTTCATATTCAATTGGGGTTACTTAAAGGTAGTCGACAAAGAGATACCTTGGATTTGAAACACCCTTAGAAGAGAGTTGCTTCAAAAAAATCGATCTTTAGAAATAAAGCGGTTAAAACTTTAAAAATTTTATTTAATAATTAAATAACCGTTAAACTCTTTATCTTAATAATAATTAAACCTTTAATTATTAATTAAACAAAAATTAACTTTTGATTAAATAATAATTACACCTTAAATAAATAATTAAATAATGGTTAATCTTTAAATAAATAATTAAATCATAGATTAAACCCTTATTTAATAATAATTAAATATTAATTAAGGCTTAATTAAATCTTAACTTAATTAATAATTAAATAAATATTTAAACCATTCTTAAGTAATAAAATAAAAATTAACCCTTAATTAATAATTAAATAATAATTAATCCTTAAATAAATTATTACATAAATAATTAATCTTTAATTAATTAACTAATTATAATGAACCTACTTGGTGAACACTTAAGTACTAATTACGCTTGTTAACAATGATTAAGTACTAATTACCTTACTTAATTAAATAATCATTAAATATATAAATAAATAAATAAATACTTTTAAAATACTTATAATAAGTTTAGAAAACGCTTTTCAAAAATATCCTTAAGTAAAAACATTTTAAATTTGCACAAAGAGTTCGTTTTACAAACTGCATCCATAGCGACTATCGCTATATGACCCGTAATTTCAAATTTTGATTTTTTTTATATCAAATAGCTTTAACATCCTATCTTTTATACTTTAACCACATTATAAACATAGTATAAAGTTTTATAAAACAAAAGTAAGGTTTTTGAAACTTTATAAAAACATTTTTAAAAAGTAAGTAAGGAAAACAAGTTTTTTAAACCAAAGGATCTCGATGTCGCAACTACGACTCCAAATTCTAACTTTTCATTTTACATATAACCACACATACGTGTAACACCCTATATACATGCCATCACAACATTCAACAAGTAAAGATTCTAGCTTTCAAACTTTACTAACATTTAACTTCCATTTTCAAGTTTATACTACATCACATCCAAGCACATATATACACATACAAACCAACATCAAATCCATCCAAACAAGTATCAATTTTAATAACCAAGATAAGCAATAATTAAAGTTAAAAAATTTAAATAAAAAGGTGACCTTTACTCATCAAAAAGCTAACCAAAAGCTTACTAACTCAACCCGAACCTCCACTATGTTATAGATCTACACTAGCACTTGAACTTGCCTTAGTAAAAATTGGATTTTGGAGGGCTAAATGATGGTTTATGGTTCGGCCTAGGGTATGCATGGCTCAGCCATAGGGTGCTTGAGGGGTTTTGGGTTTGCTTTGAGAAGAAGGGGGTTGTAGGAAGGGAAGTAAGGTGTTTAAACAATGTTTTCAAGGATTGAAAGTGGAAATAAATATGATTTTTAACTTTGGAAAATAAAATGGAAGCCATGGAAATGTGTTTGGAGCTTGGAACAAAAATGAAGTTTTGGGAAATGGAAATAAAATGAAATAAGAAGGAGAAATATTAGGAATTTAGTTTTATATAAAATGATACAAGGTAAATTACCTTTTTGCCCATTTCCTTTACCCTTCTTAAACTCTTGCCACATAATCATGCCCCCGCCACCTCATGTACCATTCGCAAGACCGTGTTTCCCCTCCCTCTTCTTGATCCAATATTCATTAACTTTATATGTATGTTTCCTAAGGTGTTTTCCACTTTAAACATCTTTTTAAAACTTATTATTATCTTTCATTAAGAGTCACGCCAATATTATATTAACTTAAGTGTGTATATATATATGTCAAAACATATCCTAATTGTTTTATAATGTATGTTTACATATTTACTCTAGAGTTTACAATGTTTCCGATAACTTTTACCTGACGAAAAGTTGAAATTCAGAAAACGATTTCCAGTCACATTTTCAATTTCTCTTCGAACTAATTATTTTGTAAACAAATTTGAAAAACTATTTCACCATCACTAGTTATCATTTAAAAGAGTTTTATCTTTAATTATAAAAATCTATTATTTTAATATTTAAAATAAATTAGATATTCACAAATCAAAACGGTTAAATTTCGGGTCGCTACACTCTCCCCCCTCAAAAGAATTTTGACCCTGAAATTTTGCCACATTTCTAATCCAAAAACACTTAACACTACTCATCGGTCCATATGGTGGACACAGATCATTCCTATGAAAAAACTGATTTGATCACTCACTCGAATACATAGCTTTACTTTCGAACTAGAATCGCTCACTCAATTCATTAGTGCGGACTCCGATCAAGCTTCTTAACTAGAAACCTCTGTTCCCCTTACGTAGCTATATGCTATGATAGAAAACTTTTGGTTCCATATTCAGAATCCTCACCAAGTGTTCATCATCAAAAATCGAGTGATAAATCCCTATCAGAACAGTGTGGAACACCTCAATTTATGTACTCGAATCTTGGATCGAGAACTCTGTGAGAAAGAGGAAGGATCTACGTACATCTTACGTACTCATCTAAAAGTTTATCTACCCAATTACCTTTTACCCTCCCACAAATATTTAAGAAAACTTTTCATAAAAATTACAACTAAGGTTGATACAACTTTAGTTATGAAACCTTTTCATAAAATCATTTTAATTTATTAACTTGTATAATACTCTCCTACATCCTAAGAGTATATACAAAACATCCATTTTTAATTCTATTCCCTAATAACTATTCAAATGTAGACCCAAAAAAATTTATGTCTCAAAACCGAGTCAACCAATTCAACCTCTTTACCCATTCGATCTGGTAAGTAGCTAAGAAGAGTAGGATGCTGGTATCCAAACTCCATCCTATAATCTATTTTTTCTTAGACACTTCTAAGGTAAAAGTGTTTATTAGCCAGCCCAACAACATCAAATAGTTTTTCACTTCCTAGATATTAAAATCAAAAGACACGGTTTAATAAAACAAAGTTTATTAAACCTCTTTATTAAATTAATTCAAATTTAGAACTTCATTTATTAACCCATTCTTGATCGATGTACCTTTACATTTTCACTACGCCATAGATTGCATACTGCAACACCCAAGAAGTGATGCAGTAAGTGCCAAAAAATGTTGCTGTAGGCTAAAAAAGGGCAAAGGCAACACTTTCTCGGTGATACATTTTGCCGCGTTGCCGCAGACCTCAAAGGCAACATTTTGACTACTAAGGCAACATAAGAAATATTGTTGCAATAGAACCCTATTTGGGTCTATAGCAACACCCATAGGTGTCTGTACCAACATTCCAAAATGTTGCTATAGATATTAACTTTCTGAATTTGTGGGGCCCACAATATAGAGCATATTTGATTTTTTAATAGAAATAAATATTTATTCAATAAAATGCTATTGCACAGAATTTGATATTCAAACAATAATTTATTTAAATAAATATTTTATTTCAACATTTAAAATAGTACAAATTCCTGACTCCACTATTTTACAATTCAATGATAAATAACACTGATATTCACATATACAGATATTCCTCACTACATCACTCAGTTCACTCATTACATATGCAGTTTCAACACAGAATTTGAATGGTACAAATTTTGAATGGTACAAATTCTGACTCTCACTATAACTGTACAATTTCTGAATACATCACAATTCGATTTTACAGTAACAACCTCACTACATCACTCAATCACTCGTCTGCATTGTCCAGCTTCAGTGTTCGTCTTGTCTCTTGTGTACCTGTATAATTGACAATCTACAGCAGTAATCTGAACAGAAACAAATTTAATTTGCAAAAATATAAAATTTGTTTTTAAATCTGTCTCAGATATATGGGTTAAACGTCATCATCTTTGATTGTGTAGTATCTGTGCATATCAGTATTCATATTAGGGACAGGGAATTACGAGTGGCTGCAGTACACACGTATGCACGTGTGCACTGCCTCGCCAACTCGAGTGCACAAGGTCAAATCAAAATTAGATTCAACACAAGTGCCAATAGAATCGATCAAAATTCAAAGTGTAACTGCAACAAAAGCCACCAAGTAAGCAAGCATGGATCAGAATACCAAATGAACAACAAGGAAATCAAGCAGGCAGTTCACAATGCTAAATGACCACAGAATATACATGATGCCCCCAGACCAGGTCACAATAGTATGGAAGGCAAACATACAGAAACAACCACAAAGCATGAATGCAGTGACAAAGTGATACAAGAACCAGGTGACTACAAGAACCAATGATCAAGGCAGTAGACAAAGAAAAATGATCAAGCTACAATATACAGAACTACAAGTAGATGCAAGCTAACTGGGATATGAATAACTACAGCATGCAGTGGCAACAAGCATTTTGGAAATAACCAGTGTCATCATCTATATGGAAGCAAGGCTACAAGATATGATAGTGAAGACTCAACAAATATCACAAACTACAAGTGAACACATGAACACAGCAGTGCAACAATATCAACAAACTGCTTCACAGTACAACTGAATGGAATGTGATAAAACAATGTAGTACAGGTCAGTGAAAATGGTCAGAGCATACATCTACATACAGTTACGCCAACACAGCAACAATGAAGTACAACAACTACAAGACCGAACTCAAAACAACAATACAAACATTATCACAACAGGTAAATCAACCAAACAAGGTCATAGTGAAAAGATAACAAATGCAATGATCAGATACACATGCTAAAGTGAAGCACAACAGTGAAGTGATAATGTAGCAATATCAAAATTCAAGTTGGAAATACTTTGATTAACAGTGATCAAGACGCGGCCAGGATGTCACAAAACAAGTATGCAGAGTAGTCAGAAGTCAGGTGATCAGAGAAGTCACAGTGAAGTCAACGAGAAGAAAAATATCAAAGCCGTATGTTTTTTTGAAAATGTCAGATTTAAAAATTAGGAGAGATTCGACTTTTCAAACAGAGGAACGCACGTTCAAAATTGAAGCCGTGTGCATAAAGAATTTCCAAAAATATCAAAGATTAAATCAGGAAAGTTTCAAACAGAACACGTAAATCAAATCAGACGCTTATATAAAGGATCCAAAATCATCATTGACGAGGTGTGGTGAAAATCAGAGAAAACCCAATCATCACTGACAACAATAAAGCAAAAGTATTCAAGTTCAAATCGAGAGAACAACAGAGAAATACATACCGAACCCAACAGTCGAGATCGCAAGCAATTTCTCACAGAAGCAAAAGCAAGGTCGAAGACCTAATTTCATAAGCAACGAAAAGAAGAAGCTGTAGCTTCAATTCCAGACTAAACGAAGACGTCAAGCCAAAGTCAAAGCAATTCGAGCAATCAATCAAGGAGAACGAAGGAGCAAGCTACCAGGAACGTTTCTCACACTAGATTCGATCAATCAGAGCATCAAAGCAACTGGAATCGCGTGCCCTAGTTTTCACAAAGAGGAACGAGAAAGAAAAATCGCGTGCCCTAATTTTCACACAGAGAGGAACGAGAAAGAAAAGTAAAGCGGGAAATGAAAATTGCTAAGGTGTGGATTGATGGTCGAGATTTTGTTTTAAATGATGGTGTGGATCGCTGAGGTGTAAAATTTTGTTAATTTTTTTAATCTGAATATATTTATAGCTACTGCAACATTTTGTTGATATCAATGCTAACACATTGAAGTGAATGTTGCAATAGACAAAAATCAGCATAGCTATCGTTACATTGTAGCTAGCAACACCTTGTAATTTCGTTGCAATAGGCCATCTATGGCGTAGTGTTTGGAACCTTAGGAGCCAAATACCCGGGTTTTATTTCGAAAACTTTTTGAAACGATACTTTATGTTCAACCCTTATAAAATATGCATATAGCCCAAGTGACTAAAAAATGATATCAAGGAACTGGGTACTACCAAATAGTATCATATATCCCTTTACCAAGAAGGGTAATACTTAAGAGAAGTGTTTACCATCCAAACACATCTTTTGCCCATTTTTAGTCACTTTCGAGTCATTCAAACTAGTTAGTTATAAAATACTTCTTCTTTTCAAATCCCTTTTTGAAATAATACTATGCATATTTCAGCTAAATAGTTTTCAACAAAATATTTATCATCCACTTACTTTGGATTCATTTGAATTCGAACTCGTTTCGATCGTACATGATAAAGAGAAAATTTTACTAAGTGCGCTACCAGATCCGCCTGAGCAAACATCCGATAGTCACTTAGAAGATTATTCTGATTATCATCAAATAGATCAAGACTAATTTTCCGAACTGTCCAAAGAAAAATCTTACCCTTAAATTTCCTTTCAAAATATTTATACCTTAAAGTATTTTTAAGTAAAATTATACAACTTTTCCAAGAACCTTTTAAAAACTTTATCAAAGCCACCAAGATTTAAACTCTCTGAAAATCCATCTTATTTTCAAAATGTATTTCATAATCCTGATTTATAAAATGAACTTTTTATAAAATCATCTGAAGTATTTCATTTTATAAACACCTTTTTTTAAATCCCAATTTTAACTCAACATTATCAACGAATGCCCTATTAATCAAATTGTGAAACTTAATTCACAAGGTGTTCGTTACAATGTTCCCACAAATTCTATCTACCCAACGTATGATTTAAAAAAGAAAGATTGCAGATGAATCTACAATCCATAGCCACTACTCAAGACTAGGAGAGCATAACTAATAAAACCCTATATGATAATAATTAAATATTATCAACTCCTAACAACAATCACATCATAGATAACTATATAATTTTTGAAAATTCTTCTTTTATATATAAAATATATTCATAGGTAAAATTAATTCATTCACCATTTTTAAAACAATATTGTGTTGGCTTGGCCTTGTTCAAGTGTTTTGAGATCCCTATTAGTAATGTTGGCTGCTCGTACTGACCAGAATCTAAAATTCAAACTTAATAGATCAAACAACACAATATAAAATATTTTTATAGCATTGACAAATACACGATCTATATATACACTCAAACTCATTCTAGAATGTTACTGACCCTATCTCTAACAAGTTACTCATTCTAGGGCATTACTGACCGTATCTATAATGAGTTTAGCCCACCAAGGCCTAGGTTTTCGCTCAACCTAAGCTCCGATACAAAATTTAATGTTCCTCCTAAATGGGTGGTGCCAAAAACTGGTACATCGAATCTAATTTTACGATCAGCCTCTCAACTGTAAGCACGAAGCAAACTAACCCATTAATTTCAGGGACGTGTAGGGGTAAGAGTCTAAGCTTCAGCACAGTTCACAAAGCGAGAACCCCCTATCACGTTAAAGCAACTTAGCAAACAGATATGATCCCAATCTCTCCGAACCAATAACCGATAATTTCGGGTTGACTCATTCCCTGTTCTTTCAGAAGTAAGCGGACTATACCAGAGTCCCCAAGGATCTCTAATACATCCCTTAAAGCTAGACATGTTTCACCTAGATGAGTTCTCCCATGGGAACTCAATCCATATAAACACACAAAACTTTTATTTACTTCCTAAGTCAAAACTGGCCAAGATTTGATTATCGATTATTTAATATTAAACAAACAAACAACAACAATTCAGAGATTTAATTACCCATAGCAACCACTAAGCCTCAAAACAAATCTTTCATTTATTAAATCTCTTTTCAAAATATTTTCCAAAATATTCATATACTTATCTCACTGGCTTAAATATAATCGCAAAACGTTGTGAAAAATTTCTTACTTCAAAATCATATTAAAAGGATCAAAACAAAAGTTATTTAAAAAAGAAACGGAGATAAGGATAAACCTCGAATAATATTCCCTCGATGTTAAGCATGGAACAACGTCCATACCATCAAACTTAAGAAGGTCAGTTTGGGGAAATCCGATCTCAATTTCTTGTAAAAATTTCTTCAATTGATCCTTTTAATAAATCTCTTTCATTTATGAAAATCTCCTTTAGTAAAATTCCAAATCCATTTATAAAACTTCTTTATAAATCTCCAAGTTTATTTATAAAACTCACTTATAAATATTCAATATCATTTAAAAAATTCCTTTATAAATATCCAAAATCATTTACAAAACTCTTTTATAAATATCCACAATCTTTTATAAAACTCTCCCCAAATTTCAAGATCTCCTTTCTAATTTATAGAACTCCTTTTATAAACTTTCCTTATTTTAGACAAAACTTCTTTATAAACTCTAATTAATAATGTTCTTTTGATAAACAATCAATTATTTAAAGCACCTTTAAATAAACAAGTTATTATTTAAACATCCTTCGTTTAATTATCCTTAAATCTCATTAACAAAATAATGATTTTAAATAATCATTTAAAAAGTATTAAATTAACTTCAAACATTATTGATAATATAATTGCTTAATTATCCTTTAAATATCTTATTTAAAATTGTAACAGCTTTAAACCATTTTTACAAAGGATAAATTTAAATATTTGACTTCACAAGTTTGAAAAGAGGCTTAGCGACCACAATGGTTCACATTTAATTAAGTTTAACATTCCAAGTTATAACATGGGTATCTACATAACAAGCAGATATGTAAAAGGGATCAATTAAAAACAACCAATCAATATATATATAAATGTCCAAGTTGCCAAAATAGCTGAACTAGGTTTTTATTCTACTTAAATAGATGTCAACATAATCTACTAGGTGAATTATGGTAGAACTGTGATTTATTCTATCAAACGGCTGTCCAATATAACTTAATTAGCCGAACGGTATTTTATTCTACTAAACAAATGTTATTGCGTTCCATATTCAATTGGGGTTACTTATGGGTAGTCGACAAAGAAATCCCTTGGATTTGAAACACTCCTAGAAGAGAGTTGCTTCAAAAACAAAACCGATCTTTAGAAATATAGTGGTTTAAAACTTTAAAACTTTTATTTAATAATTAAATAATAATTAAACTCTTTATTTTAATAATAATTAAACCTTTGATTAATAATTAAATAATAATTAACTTTAATTAAATAATAATTAAACCTTAAATAAATAATTAAATAATAGTTAATCTTTAAATAAATAATTAAATCACAGCTTAAACCGTTATTTAATAATAATTAAATCTTAATTAAGTCTTAATTAAATCTTAACTTAATTAATAATTAAATAAATATTTATACCCTTTCTTAAATAATAAAATGAAAATTAACCCTTAATTAATAATTAAATAATAATTAATCCTTAAATAAATAAATAAATAAATAATCTTTAATTCGTTAACTAATTATAATTAACCTGCTTGATTAATACTTAAGTGCTAATTACCCTTGTTAACTAATGATTAAGTACTAATCACCTACCTTAATTACTTAATTAAATAATCAATAAATAATCAAACGATTAGATAATAATAACTTTTAAAATACTTAAAATAAGTTTTGAAAACAATTTTCAAATATATCCTTGAGTAGAAACATTTTAAATATGCAAAAAGAGTTTAGAAAACAGGTTTTTCAAACTAAAGGATCTCGATGTCACAACTACGACTTCAAATTCTAACTTTTCATTTTACATATAACCACATAAGCATGAAACGCCCTATATAAATGTCATCACAACATTGAACAAGTAAAGATTCTAGCTTTCAAACTTTACTAACATTTAACTTTCATTTTTAAGTTTATACTACATCACATCCAAGCACATATATACACATACTAACCAACATCGAATCCATCCAAACAAGCATCAATTTTAGCAACCAAGATAAGCAATTAAAGTTAAAATCTTTAAATAAAAAGGTGATCTTTACTCACCAAAAAGCTAACCAAAAGCTTACTAACTGAACCCGAACCTCCACCATGTTTTAGATCTACCCTAGCACTTGAATTTGCCTTGGTAAAAAATAGATTTTTGAGGGCTAAAAGAGATTTTATGGTTTGGCCTAGGGCATGCATGGCTCGACCATGTGGTGCTTGAGGGGTTTTGTGCTTGCTTTGATAATAAGGGGGTTGTGGGAAGGGAAGTAAGGTGAATACAATGTTTTCAAGGATTGAAAGTGGAAATAAATACGATTTTAACTTTGGATAATAAAATGGAAGCCATGGAAATGTGTTTGGAGCTTGGAACAAGAATGAAATTTTGGGAAATGAAAAACTATTTCACCATCACTAGTTATCACTTAAAAGAGTTTTATTTTTAATTATAAAATCTATTATTTGAATATTTAAAATAAATTAAATATTCACAAATCAAAGCGGTGAAATTTTGGGTCGTTACACTTAGTGAAAGCATTAAAAATCATGCACCAAAAACTGACATAACACTCCAAAATCAAATAGATCAGAATGTAGCAAGTATCAAAGTAATGAAAACAAGAATAAAGACATGATTTTTATAGTAGTTCAGTGAAAACTCCAGCTTGTGTCCACTTTAATCTTATTATCTTAAGTTTTCTCTCCAGAATATAATGATTACAATCAAATCTGCCTAACCTCTTATCAATCTCGGATTTTCTAAAGTTTTTAAGAGAAGATAGAAAATATTCCAAAGTCCCCCACCCAAAAGACCCCTTCTAGTTGAAGTCACTTTGCTATTTATAGACGATTCCACACACAATTCTCGCTCTCTAGTTTTGATTATGTCTTAATCTTCAGATCCAAAAATATAGCACAAAGAATCGGTCATCCCATGAAATTTTCAAGATGGAGAATCATGTCAGTACCGACTGGTCGACTACTCGGTATGGACATGATCTTGTTGCCTAAAGTTCATCAAATTTCATCTTTTGCTTGAGCTCGAGCTTTCTTCCAAGTCTTTAATGTTTTCAACCCATACTCCACGACTAAATTATCTCGGCACCGAATGGTCAACCACTCAGTGCCGACATGATTCGAGTTGTCCCAAACTTATTCAAACCTTGGGTGCTCTTTTCCTTTATCATTTTTGATATTCTCCGAGTCTCTAAAGCTATTCTCATCACACTGAAGTCCAATTCATTAGTTTAGTCTATTCCGAGACTGTGAAAATTTTGCTAGTAACACACAACATAATATCCATTACATTGTTACTTACTCAAATCAACATATTTTTTGTAAAACAATATTATTATTTATGAAATATCACTTTATTTTATAAATAAGGATAAGCTTCCTTAATTCAATTTAAAATAGATTATTTATGAATTTAGAAATACATATCATATGAACTTCATCATAAAACAACTAAACCGTAATTAACATAAGCGAAAATAACCTAAAAGAAATGATATCACTCACCTTTTATCTTTGTTCTTACTAGATTTTTAATCTTCTTAGGTTTCCATACCATTTCTCCTTTTCTTCTTCTTTTCTTCTTTTCTTCTTTTAATGGCAGTTGGCTAAATATTTATTTTTTCATATTGTTTTTCTTTATGTAGAATGAAATGAAAAATCTGAGGAGGAAGGTATGTTTGGTGTTATTTATATAGTAAGGGTTTTGTTTTGCTTATTTTATTAATTTATTTCCTCCTTTGAAAGATCCACTCTATTCAAACATTAATTTGATTACCTCATATGTAGCGTGGGTAATTCTTTTCCATTCACATATTTAAATTAATTACCATTTTATATGCCTAATTTTGGTTATATGTAATTACCCTTAATATAAGATCTCTAATATTCAATCCTTCCTCGCCTAATTTATTTCCCTTAATAAAAATATCCTTCATTCAAATGTTTATATTTCCTCTTTATAAATACGACCAAATTTAATTACCTTTAATACAAGATCTCTTTTGTTCAAATATTAAATCTTATTCTTACATATTTACAACTGAATTTAATCATATCTAATTGCCTTTAATTATAATTTACTGATTTCCATTATTCATGGCCAAATCTAATTACATCTTATTTAAAGATGCCCTATATTTTCATTCAATCCCATATTCACAAAGTAAATAAAATGTCCCCAATATATTTAACTTGTTTAATTCGTTCATTTCCTCATTTAGTCAATTAATCTTTATTCTTATAATTATTTTCCAATCTATGAGGAATCGATCTCCATAAATAAAAATATTAATTTACCTATATGAAATGAAATTAATTTCCCACAATATATGAAATTGACATATATAACCAAATATATATATAATAAATAATTAGAATATATGGAATAAAATTCATCGCATTGAATATATGTATATTCATAGACATATACATATTTATATATCCATAATTCATACAATTTAAATTTGCGCATACATACCAAATTTATATTTTATTACATCAGATTAACTACATATACATTGGAGTGCAAATACATACATTTTTTGCTTACAAAAGAAATGTATTACTAGCCAGGATAGAATCCACAACCTCTCTAACTGAAGTTAATACTCTTAACCAACTACACTAAACCAATTTTTTTTCAAAATTAAGAGAATAGTTACAAAATGGATATCTAGATATCCATTTTGTAACTATTCTGAACACTGAAAATTATTTATCATAGGTGCAAATCTTTTAGACTTATAAAGTCATATCTTTTATATTGTAACTCTAAATCCATCAAAATTATATATCAAACTGATTAGCTTGAAAAGGCCTTCTACACGATTATAAAAACGATACCTTATCCACCCTTTATTAAAATTTATTTTTAATTACTTTATTCTTAGAAGTGTCAAATATGCAGGTCTTTACATTCTTCCTCCTGAAATGAATTGCACCCTCACAATTCCCAAAATTCAACCTTCAGCCAAATTGATAATGTTTCATCATGGACTTAATCGCTAATGTAGGAAACATATTAATCACAAATTAACTACTTACAAAAATAGCGTATAACGACTACATCACACTACCAATCATGACACAATACAATTTATTCACAACAATGAATATAATTTTCTACATATCCATACCATAATAACACATGCATTTTCTCAATCCAACTATAATATGCAAAAAAATAACACTCCATCAACTAAGGATGAAACAATCTCAATCGTAGATTAACCCTTGTCATGCATCTCAATAATTTAACCATAATTGACCATAATAGAAGTCCACAACAAAACATAGGCTGATCAAAACAGGCATGTGCAAATAAATTAATATATATGAATCAATAACCAGTATAGGCCATCAAAATAAACACACATACTCAAAGTTATGGTATCACCACCATACTAACCTATCAACCAATAACATCCGTGTGTTAATTCCAATATTGACAACACATCCATCATAATATGTGTATCCTCAAAATTGATAATGAACTTCCTGATAGTCTCATCTTCATAATAATTGGTGTACCATTCCATTTTAAAACCATCCAGAATATCTCGTGCACCCACTTATGGTCACATCCTCAAAATAATATGTGCCTTATAACAACCCGCACACCAGTAGGCTTGAATTTTCATGAAATCGAAAACCTAAGTCCACTAAAGTACGAACCATTGGTTTGGTATCCTGTAAAATAAATAAATAAATGCATATTAGACCACTATCGATATAGCTCACAGTGGAATAGCAAAGTATAATAAATCATATAGTTACTGACCAAGGTTGACACTCCCAATATCTAGTGTCCCTGTTAGTGTCGAGCATGCATAAGAAAACCTATTCTTTCACTGTTCACACCTTGCACTAGTACCTGTTCCTCTAAAGCTATCTTGTAGGTTGTAATGAGGAGCGGGCAAAAAAACAACGTTCCGGTGACTGGTAAATTATTCATTTTACACATAACACTAGTCTATGCCAATTGCCTACCATCACATGTTATGTCTTTTTTTATTTACTTAGTTGTCGTGACTCCACGTACACATACAATACGCCCCATCTACCTAAAGTAGCCCATGACTACTTATGTATATATAAGTACCATAGTCCCCCTTTCGACAAAGATACTAGTCACGCTAATATCCATAACCCAACACCCATTCAGGATCCATCATCAATGCAATATCACATCCTCGTTTAAAACTGCTTTTATCTAATTTGCTTATGCTTATATAGTTTGCCTCTCAATTGGTTGTCCTCTCTATCGGACCACTACAGTGCATTTGTCTACTGCTTTGTTTTTGGGTTTTAACCTTCTTTCCCGTTCCTTTTATCTATTTAAAATATATACCACTTCCTATTGTCCACCCCTAAAGAAATTTACAACTTAAAATTTTCTTTCATCACAGAGAAACCAATGACTAGATACGCTTTACTATTTTTTTTCAAATGAGTAACTTTTTTATAAAATCCCATTTATGGAAATTTCCAATTTAACTAATTTTTAATCCCAAATAAAGCTTTTTGTTTAAATAAAATTTAAATTTTTATTCCCCAGAAATTTACTGTTTGCTTACTTTTTCAAAAATAGAGTTTTTCTACCTTCAAACGATTCTTTTGAAAAATTGTATCAGTTATTTACATATTACATTCTTTCATTTGGGGTTGGACTTAGGGTGGATTTTTATTTATCCCTTCTTTTGGATTTTTCTTTCATATATTAAAAATCCGGCTATTATCATGGAGTGACTACTTCACACCTTCCTTCTGGAACTTAATTGCGTACGGATATCTACAATATATGGACTTTTATTTTCCCTTTATCTGCACCAACTGTACATCATCAATCGACAATCATGCGGGGATCTACAACCATTACGCTATTAAGGACCCAACTAGGGAATCATGTACTATCCAGCTTCAAGGACTTTCCATATGCAGCACTCATGCTCTACATCAACGCTTTTCCCATATGACCCATTTCCCGTAGGGTAATCGATGTAGGTGTACATCCTCAACTGCTTCCTTTGTTCCAACTCACAATCGACTTATCCATCTTTCAGTGTATGGTTGTGACTATTCTATACTTGGAATTCTTAGGATTTGGCATATAATATATTTATATTTATAGGCAACATACAAATACGTTCACTCAACGTTTCCTAATTTTTCCAAATCGACTAACCTAAGCTCTGACACCAAATGTAACATCCCGCACTCCGGTAGGCTTGAATTTTTGCTAAATCGAAAATAGAAGTCCACTAAAATACGATCGTTGGTTTTGGTATCCTGCAAATAAACAGTTGCATATCAGAGCACTACTGATATAAACTTACAACAGAATAATAAAGTATAAAAATATATATAATTACTGACTAAGGTTGACACTTCTGAGATCAAGTATCCTTGTCAGCATCGAGCATGCATAAGGAAATCTATCCTTCCATGGTTCCTACCTTGTACCAGTACATGTCCCTAAAAAGCTATCATGTAGGTTGTAATGAGGAGGGGATCAGAACAACGTTCTGTTTCTTAGATCGTTGTTATTTGATTTATGTCTTACTTATATTGCATAGATATTAATTCTTCTCTTAGACTGTTATTATTATCACATTTATAATTCTTTAATTTATCCTTAGGGATTTATGCATTTTAATACATTGGAATTACATCTCATCCAAAAGGAAAGGCTAATGGTGTAAATTTCTATGTTTTATCCAAATGGAGAATTTGTGTTGTGATTGAAATTCCAAGGAATTATCTTTTTCATAGTTATTGAAGTAGACAATACAAAATACGAAAATTATCCATATTTTATACATCTCTTTCTTTTAGGCCTATTTCTTGTTATATCAAATGATACACTTTTATTCATGAAACTTGATAATCTATAGAAATTTACATTGCAACCACCCACATTCCAATGAATTAAGATACTACTTAAATCCTTACAATTTTATTGTGCTATCTCTAATTTACATTTTACTTGCATAAGTCATTTAAATCTACAAATCTGAAACTACACATAATTTATCAAATTCAGGGACTACTACACAATACTTTCTAGATTCACATACATGCAATATATAATTCAAGATATCAATCCTAGAATATGTAGGTGTGACGATCGGCCTTTTCGACCCACAAAAGTTGGCACTAATACATCCACGGTATTCACATGCCGAGCATCCAAGTGCTAGAAAAACAAATTGTTGAGTGAAAGAAAGAAAATATAGAACATAATCGCACATCGTGACAAATAATATATAATATACAACAGATTTTTACAAAAGAAAACTGTAATATACATACATCAATCAAAGTAAACTAACATATTATCAGCTTGGACGGTTATAACAAAATGTCCTCACAAATGCTATTAAGTACAAACAAGAAATGAAGTGGAAAATAAAATACGTGAATACATTTTGGAAGCATCCAGCTCGTCTCTTGAAGCTCCAAAGCATCCACAACTAAATCTAGAAAAATGCTCGGGCTTACCCTAGCATTATAAGAAAGTAACACCTGGATCAGTCTGGTAAACCAACATGAGAAACACAAATCATATGAATTTTAAATATAAAACCATTCAAAAATAAAGGTATCTCGTAAGGCCACGTCGCACATAAACATGTACGGGTTTTACCTTACGATAACCAAACCATTTTTATCAGACAATGCAGTAATATTATAATAATGTCTAGAGTTTAAAATAAATATATAACATAGCTAAAATGCTTGCTTCTCACATTCCAACGTATTTGGTATACAGCTAAGTCCATAAGGCACGTATTGGAGAATGGATTCCAATAATGACAAGGTAAGGGACCACCTTCCGTACAGTACACCTCTAGGTAAAATGTACCAAGACTACAAACATTGCACCTCTACCAACACAGAACCGGCATACCCCTTCCTAGATAGTACAGAATATGATCACCACCCCGGTTGCAAAATTGATAAACCGTTCTGAGGGCCCTGCGTACATAATCGATAAATATCGATCTAGATACAAGTGATGATCAAACTCTAATAGTAGGGAACCACATAGCCCTACTGTATCTCCCATCTTTTAGTCATTTCCGGGTGTGAGGTTTGAGGCTACGTTTTACCTTTTAGCAAATCCCTCTTGGAATACTAACACTGCCCTTCAAGCAACAATGTAATGCCAACATTCATCCATATAAGCTGTTTAGGATATGAACAAACCGAAGGCACTACTTCTACTACGTCCTTTTTGGAACCAACCTCAGGATTAGTAGCAAGTAGCAAGTAGCCATTGCACTTCAAAGAACTCTGTCTTTGATCATCTTCAATATGTCTCCAATTCGAATGCTCATGTCGATACAAACTGGTTTCCGGATAACATATCTGATCCCGGTCTCTCTAAACTGACAATAATAGTTTCAAAACTAGCCAAGATTTTATACTCGCTTATTTAACAATCAAATAAACAAACAATCCAACCAGAGATTTAATTCTATATATAGAAATCAACCCTGCTTAAGCACATAAGCAACCGTTAAGCCTCTTTAATTAATCCTTTCATTAATTAAAACCACAATGTGATTCCTTGTATTAAAATACTTTACACAAGATATTCACATGTATACTACTCATTCACTATTCATTTATACTCTTTTAATTCTTCAAAAAAATATCCATATAGTTATCTCATTGATATAAGTATATTCGCAAACCACTACACTTTCAACACTTAGAAAATGTGACCATATACCTATCTCAATCGTATAAGTATATTCACAAAACCTTAAGAAAGATTTCACTTCCAAAACCATACTTATTTGGGTTAAAACAAATGTCATTTAAAACATTGATAACAATAAACCTAAAAACACTTTCCTTTTTGGGTAAGTAAAGGGATCATATGTAAATTAAACAAGTATACTTACCACTACTTCCCAATTACAAACTTGTGGTATCCCTCAATTAACATTAATGTTAGACAAGTTAGCGTATTATCCTTGCCTCGACATACATTCTTAATTCTCAGGATAGGGACGAGTTTCCCTACTTCGGATTTTGGTGTTAAGTATGAAAAGAATAGTTTCCATACCACCATAATTTAAAATGATCATTTACAAAAATCCAATCTCATTTCTTTTATAAAACTCCTTTTTATAAATCTCTTTCCTATTTATAAAACTCCTTTTTATAAATCTCCTTTCTATTTATAAAAATTATTTTATAAATCTCCAAATTTAATTATAAACTCTTTTGATAAACCTCTAAAATTATTTATAAAACACCTTATTGTAAGTCTCATATACTTATCGCCAAACTTTAGTTTTTAAGATATGACCAAATACTATCCATAAAACGATCATTCCATATATCACAACAAATTACAAATATGATTTATTTTCCAATTTATCAAAATGATATTAATTTCCCTGTTATAAAATATCATTTATAAATCTATTTTTTTGTTTATAAAATGCCATTTATAAATCTATCTTTATATACAACATTTTATATAAAGCATTACACAAATATTTATCCCAAAATATTTATATCTTCCTTCAAAACAGAGTTGCTAAATTATAAAAGATAAATCCCTTGTCTTTATAAGAAACATCCCTTGTCTTTATAAGAAACATCCGTTATTATATTAACTTTGTTG
The DNA here is from genome assembly GCA_030737815.1 of Allium fistulosum. Taxonomy (NCBI): domain Eukaryota; kingdom Viridiplantae; phylum Streptophyta; class Magnoliopsida; order Asparagales; family Amaryllidaceae; genus Allium; species Allium fistulosum. The sequence goes on from JASFAW010000040.1 coordinate 182,311, forward strand.
TGACATAAATACTTCCCAAAATACTTTATAAACATTACCATATAAATTTGAAGAGACTATAAATAAGGGTGGAGCAAAATAGAGAAGCTCAAAAACCATTTTAAAACAAAATGCTATAGAAAATTTCAAAAATCGAATTTAAAATAATTCCCTGAATCAAAACCCATTTTCGAATCAAAACGGCAAATAATAGTATTTCCAAAATACTATAACAAGGCCAATAGCTACAATAGCACTTAACCAATGCTATTACTACCATTATCACTAAAAAAATCAACTTTTTTTTATCAATGTCACATCCAATACTCTTAGCATTGAACAATTAATACACCAAGTATATAAATGAAACTAAAAGCAACAATGGTGAGGAACCTGGATCCCCCTACAAAATTCCATGTATTTCATTTTATATGTCAATTGCTTTCCAAAGTGGGAAATCAACCAAATCAACCAAAAAAATCATTCAAGCATGCAAAGCATAATTTATATATACACATATATCAAATATTGTTCATCCAAAGGTGTGTTAACTCACCAAAATTCCATCTAATGCTTATACGTTCCAGTTCGATCTAAAATTGAATGACATTTGATTTTAGCTCAAAATCCTACTTGCTCCAAACTTGACGAAATCAACTCCAGTGCGTAGATAATGCTCTTTCGAGCGCAATTCAGAAGACCGTGTCTCGATTGAACCTTGTATGAAGAAGTTATTGATTTTATATTTTTGAGATTAAAATATTGATTAATTAACATAATTAACTAATCACTCAACTAGTCACCTTTCCAAATCCATCTTCACCAATTTAAACCCATGCACATTGATACCCTATACATGAACAAAGCCATCCCCTTCTCTCCTCCTTATCTCTCTTTAGTCTACGGATTCGCACGAAACCACCTCTGGTGACTCTCTCCTCGCAAATGCTCCGCCATGGACCTGACGATGTCAATCTCGTATCCTTCCCAGAAAACGCGATCTGCTCTTCGACTTCCCACCCAAAAATGTCGCACCTCCCTTTCCTTGACCGCATCCCCCCAAATTTCGGGAAATGGTACTCCTTGATCAAAGAAACTCAACCGCCACCTTCAATTTGCCCCTCGCCTTCTCTAGCTCCGAATAGGTGAAACTCTAGCTCGGCCTTGCAACGCCACTCACGACCTAGCAGGACCGCTTGTAATGAAATATATATGGATTCAAAGATCTCACTCATACGAGCACAACAGAGCCAACAACACTCGATTTCGTCAATCTTAGCTCTCGATTTTGATTTTTAAAGGAGTGGCTTCATTTTTCGTTCACCGAAAGAGAGAGCAAGAAGGAAAATTGAAAAGTAAAAGGGGAGAAATTGAAATGAATAACAGTCTTTGAGTGTGGGTTTGTTTAAGTTATTTTTCAGTACTTCGCTGTACAATATCTCGTTCGCGTACAAACCGCGAACGATAGAAATAAAATACAATCACGCACAACAATTCGACATGATCATAAAACAACAATAAAATACATTGGTTATACTTATCGTATGAAATTTCAAAAATACCAACGTTTGCCGCAAAATACATCAAACGATCATTTATATATTTTCCAAATTAAAAATTATGGAAAAATCTAATAAATTCATTTAAAAATACATCATTAAAAATCAAGTCATTTTATTAACAATTCATGTTATTATTATTTATTATATTCGAACCGAGAATATTTAAATAGATTAAATATTCCCCTTTGAAACATTAAAATTTTTGGGTCGTTACATTCTTCCATCCTCAAAATAATTTAGTCCTCGAAATTTTCAAAGGAAGAAAAATGTCCACTAACCCTTAAGCTTTAAAAACTAAGCATCCATTCTATTCGGCGGAAATCATCTCACTTCGTATTCCTTAGCGCCTTTCGAAGTTTGAGCATGATTTTGACATGCTAGATTTAGATATAGGTTTCTTCCTATTGCCTTTCTACGCTAAAAAGTCTTATCTACACGTCCTAGATGGGGGACCTTGGGTCTTCTCATCCTTAGACTTACAAAATCAATCAATTAAAATGATTTATTAAACTTTTAAAGTTCCATATGTTATGAAAAATTTCGGCAGCACCTCCTTTGCGTTGTAGGTCCGAAAAATTCATAATATCAATATAAGCACATATTTAGGACCTTCCACATCTAGGGCCAACATAACAACAGTATATACTTATGATATATCTTATAGAGTGTGTATGTCACATATCAAACACACCCGTTAAGCATAAACATGTACCTATTTATCAAGTAATCAAACTATACTCATGAAACAAAAAGCAACTAGCAAGCCTTTTCTTCCATGTACTTGTATCTGACTTACATAACCCAAAAAAGAGTTAAACAAGACAAATGAAATAATACAACAACTCATTCATCATGTATCATGAACCTAAGCATGCTAATTTATATATATCAATCATCTCACATAAATATGCCATATCAAATCATGTAACTTGCATTTCTAATGTAAGAAGCATACAACTACATTAAAGCCCGTACGATGTACGTATGTCATCCGTACGCAATATCAAACCGATCACTTGCTCAATCACATAAACTTCTCTTCTGAACTATTATCACTCACTCGACTTTCATAATGCTGACTCCGATCAGGATCCTTGATTAAAAACCTCCGTTCTCCTTGCATAGCCATATACTATGATAGAAAACTTCAGAATCATATCAAGAATCTGTATCAAGTGTTTTCCGTCAAAATCTAGTGAAAAATCCTTGTTCAGACCAGTGTGAATCACCCAAAGGTCATGTACTAGAATCTGGATTATTGAATAATTATGCGAATAAAACGATCTACATACAACTTATGTATTTAGTCCATTAGTTTTTAGCTACATCAACTCTTTTTTACTTTAAATTACATTAATTTTTACTCATGGTATATTTCTTTTAATACTACAATCATTTATTAACCATTTTCATAAAACATTACTTAAGTTTTTATAAACATTTCATAAAGACTTCTTTTTATTTTAAAATCATTCCATACTTAAGTTCACATCCGTATAGCACTCTTTTACATCCTAAGATTATATACACCGTATAAATTTGCTTTACTTAACCTGAATGTTTAAAAAATTTAAAACTTGTTTTTATCTTACTATCTTTCCATTCTGGAGTTCCAAAACTCTACTTTTATATTTTCACGAATACATAGCTTTATGTTCTCAAATAATTCGAAAGTTTTCGACTTTCCAAAATCGCCGAAAACACCATTCATTTCAATAAATGAAAACTACCAAAGAATTTATCATAACGAGATGAACAAACCAAACTACCCAACTGCACAGGATACATGCATCCATAAAATAACTTAACTAAAACTTCAGAATTAAACACCCCGGTTTTATTTCAACTTTATTTGAAATAATAATATATACTTATAACTTTAATATATCAAATCATAATTTTGGGATTAAATCAAAATCCAGTTTACCCAAAACAACCATATAGCAAATTACCATGGTAGCATCCCCCACTTAGGAACTTGAAAATGGACGTCGATGATCTACAGCCATCACCAGAATTATTTTCAAGCGATAGAAGTGAGTTTAGTGCTTTCTACCCCCTTTAAAATCATTTTAGAATATTTCTATTCATAAATACTTTCAAATAATAGTATTATTATTATTCCCAAAACCTTGGAAAAACCATTTCAAAACACCGGGATTTAAGTTCTCAAATTCTCAAATTTAAATCCTTTTCTATTTATAAACCATACTTATATAATTTCCCTTTCTTATATAAAAAAATTTCACAAATGTTTATCTTTGTTTATGTTATAATAAAAAACTTTTCTCAAAATTGAATTTTTAACCCAACATTATTACCGAACGCTTTATAGTTGAACTGTGAAGTTTAATTCACTAGGTGTTCGTATTTAATATAACCAAAACAAAAAATGCTTATAAATTAGCTGAGCATAAATAATCAATCAACAAACAATAGTCAATGCTCCTAAACTGGCCAAGCAAGACTAGTCAAAGAATAAATGATGATAACTGAATATTTTCATTTCCTAACAAACAAACATATCATAAAAAACTATGTCAAATTTGGAAAATAATTCTTTTATATATAAAATATAATTCTAGGTAAAATTGTTTCATTCACCAATTTTAAAAAATAATACTATGTTGATTTGCCTTGTCCGAGAGTTTGGTAATCTCTATCAATACAGTTGCTCCTTCTTTATCGACCAGAATTCATAAACCACTCAACATATCAGTCAATACAACATAAAACATTTTTATAGCACAAACAAATATGCACTCTCATATATATAACACACTTAACTCATTTTTGGGTATTTCTAACCCTATCTCTAATGAGTCTACCCCACCAAGGCCTAAGTGTTCACTCAACCTAAGCTCTGATACCACATGTGACGATTGGCCTTTTTGACCCTCAAAAGTCGACACTAATACAACCATGGTATTCAAATGTGGAGAATCCAATGCTGGAATGACATATTGTTGGGTGAAAGAAAGAAAAGACAGAGCATAATATCACATCATGACGAGTGATATATAATATACAACAAATCTTTACAAAAGAAAACTATAATATACATACATCAATCAGAGTAAACTAACCTATCATCGGCCTGGACGGTTATAACAGCCTATCCTAACAAATGCTAATAAATAAATAAATAAATAAAAGAAATGCAATAGACACTAATATACGTGAATACATCTTGAAGGCATCTAGCTCGTCTTCTTAAGCTTCAAAGCATCCATCACTAAATATAGAAATATCCTCGGGCTGACACGAGCTCATAAAATAACGCCCAGATTAGTCTGGCAAACCAGCATGAGAAGCACAAATCATATGGATTTTAAATGTTATAAAACCTTTTAGATATAAAAAAAAGGTATCTCGTAAGACCACGTCGCACATAAACACGGACGAGTTTTTACCTTATGATAACAAAACCATTTTTATCAAAGAATGCAGTGGTATTATAATAACGTCTAGGGTTTAAAATAAATATATAACACAACAGAATTGCTTACATCTCACATTCCAACATATTTGGTATACAACTAAGTCTATAAGGCACGTATTTGAGAATGGATTCCAACAATGACAAGGTAATAAACTACCTTTCGTACAGTACACCTCTAGATAAAATGTACCGCGATTGCAAACATTGCACCTCTACCAACACAGAACTGGCCTACCCCTTCCTAGGTAGTACCGAATGGTAGCAAATCACATAGCCATGCCGCATCTTCCCTATTTTAGTCATTTATGGATGTGACGTTTGAGGCTATGTTTTACATTTTAGCAAATGTCTCTTGGAATGCTAACACTGTCCTCCAACCAACAATGCAATGCCAGCATTCATTAATACAAGTTGTTCGAGATTTGAACAAACCGGAGGTACTACTTCTACTACATCCTTTTTGGAATCAACCTTAGGAGTAGTAGCAAGTACTCCTTGCACTTCAAATAACTTCATTTCGATCATCTTTAAGATATCTCCAACTCGAACGCTTATGCCGGTTCAAAGTGGTTTTAAAAAAAAATCTAATACGATCTCTCCAAGCTAACAACGATGGTTTCAAAACTGGCCAAGATTTGGTAGTCGATTATTTAACTATCAAATAAACAAACAATCCAACCTGAGATTTAATTCCATATGGAAACCAACCCTAGTTAAGCACATAAGCATACACTAAGCCTCTTTAACTAATCCTTTCATTAATTAAAAGCACTTTTTAAATTCTTGTATTAAAATATTTTTACACAAGATATTCATATGTATACTACTCATTTACTATTCATTTATACTCTTGCAATGCTTGGAAAAAATATCCATTTACTTATCTCATTGGTATAAGTATATTCATAAACCACTACACTTTTAATACTTAGAAAATATAACTATATACTTATCTCAACGGTATAAGTATATTCACAAAACCTTAAAAAAGATTTCACTTCCAAAACCATACTTATTTGGGTTAAACAAATGTCATTTAAACATTGATAATAATAAACCTAAAAACACTTTCTTTTGGTGTAAGTAAAGGGATCATATGTAAATTAGACCAAATATACTTACCACCACTTTGTGATTTCAAACTTGTGCTATCCCTCGAATAACAATGAAGTAGGACAAGTTAGCGTACTATCCTTGCCTTGACATACATTCTTACTTCTCAGGATAGGGACGCGTTTCTCTACCTCAGAATTTTGTGTTAAGTATGAAAAGAATACTTTCCATACCACCAAAATTTAAAATGATCATTTACAGAAATCCAATCTCATTCCTTTTATAAAACTCATTTTTATAAATCGCTTTCCTATTTATAGAACTCCTTTTTATAAATCTCCTTTCTATCGATAAAACTTCTTTTATAAATCTCCAAATTTAATTATAAACTCTTCTTATAGATCTCCAAAACTATTTATAAAACTCCTTATTTTAAGTCTCATATACTTATCGCCAAACTTCGGCTTTCAAGATAGGACTAAATACTAACCATAAAACAATCATTCCATGTATCACTACAAATTCACAAATGTGATTTATTTTTCAATTTATCAAAATGATATTAATTTCCCTTTTATAAAATATATTTTATAAATCAGTTCTTTTATTTATAAAATACCATTTATAAATATCTTTCTACAAAACATTTTATATAAACCGTTACACAAATATTTATATCTTCCTTTAAAAAAATTGCTAAATTATAAAAGATAAATCCCTTGTCTTTATAAGAAACATCCGTTATTTTATTAACTTTTCTATTACAAATACTTCCCAAAATACTTTATAAAACATTTCTATATAAATTAGAAGAAACTAACAAAAAGGTTGGAGTAAAATAGAGAAAACCAAAAACCAATTTTGAATAAAATGTCATATAAAATTCCAAAAGTTGAATTTAAGATCATTCCCTGAATCAAACCATTTTCAAATCAAAATACTATAATAAGGCCAATAGCTACTATAGCACTTAACCAATGTTACTGCTACCTTTATCACTAAAAAAGTTCAACTTTTAACACATATCAATGTCACGTCCAATACTTTTGGCATTCAACAATTTATACAACAAGTATATAAATGAAATTAAAATCAACAGTGATGAGGAATTCAGATCCCTCTACAAAATTTCCTGTATTACATTTCATATATCATCCACTTTCCAAAGCGGAAAATCAACCAAAGAAATCATTAAAGAATGCAAACCATAATTTATATCTACATATATATCATATACTATTCATCCAAAGGTGAGTTAACTCAACAAAATTTCAGTTGATGCTTATGCGTTTCGGTTCGATCTAAAATCAAATGGTGTTCGATTTTAGCTCAAAATCCTGCTTGGTCCAAACTTGATGAAATCAGATCCAATGCATAGATAATGCTCCTACGAGCATAATGCAAACCTCGTCTGGATTGGACCTCATATGAAGAAGTTATTGATTTTATAAATTTTTGAGATTAAAATATTGATTAATTAACTTAATTAACTAATCACTCAACTGACCACTTTCCCAAATCCATCTTCCCCAATTTTAACCCTTGCGCACGGATACCCTATACATGCACAAAGTTATCCCCTTCTCTCCTCTTTCTCTCTCTCTAGTCCATGAAATTGCACAAAATACTCTCCGACCACTCTCTCCTCGCAAGTGCTTCGCCATGGACCCGGCGATGTCAAGCCCGCGCCCCTTCCAGAAAACGCGATCTACTCCTCGACTTCCTGCCCAAAAATGTCTCACCTCCTTCCCCTCAACCGCAACCCACCAAACTTCGAGACATGGTGCTTTTTGATCAATGAAACTCAATGGCAACCTTCAAATTTCCCCTCGCCTTCTCTAGCTCCGACCAGGTGAAACCCTAGCTCGGCCTTGCAATGCCACTCATGACTAAACATGAGCGCTCATAATGAAATAGGTATGGATTCGAAGACCTCACTTGTACGAGCACAGCGGATCCAACGGCGCTTGATTTCATTGCTTCTAGCTCTCGATTTTGATTTTTAAAGGAGTGGCCTTATTTTTCGTTCACTGAAAGAGAGAGCAAGAAGGAAAATTGAAAAGTAAAAGGGAAAGAATTGTAGTGAAGAATAGTCTTTGTATATGGGTTTGTTTATGTAATATTTTTCGGTACTTTGCTACACAATATCTCGTTCACGTACGAACCGCGAACGACAGAAATAAAAACACGATCGCACACAGCAATCCGACACAATCACGGAACAACAATAAAATACGTTTTGTGAGATTTCAAAAATAACAACATTTTCCATAAAATACATCGATCGATAATTTAAATATTTTCCAAATTAAGAATTATGGAAAAATCCTATAAATTCATTTAAAAATACGTCATTAAAAATCAAGTCGTTTTATTAACAATTCATTTTCTTATTATCTATTATATTCAAATCAAATTTGAATATTCAATTAGATTAAATATTTTCATTTGAAACGTTAAAAAATTTGGGTCATAACAGTAGGCATGGTTTATAAATTTATTACACATATACAATTTTAGCCTACAACTCCAGCTTACATTTTAGGCATACAGGAATAGACTTACAGTGATACATATCTAATATTATGTAAAAATATATAATTTCTCACTCATAATTTTTTCTTTTCCAATCTCCAGATCTAAATCCATTCTCCTTGTTTGACTCCTTTTTCCTTCTACCAAAATATGTATTAAAGAAAATACATATTTTTTAGAATTATAGATCTGAAAGGAGATTTGAATTAAACGTAGTTGTAAAGTGATGCAGCCCAAGTCTTAGGTCGCTCACGACCTAGTGACATTTTAGGTCGCTCACGACCTAGTAAGGATGATACAGGCCAAGTCTTAGGTCGCTCACGACCTAGTAACAATTTAGGTCGCTCACGACCTATGGAAGATCGCTCACGAGTTAACGGAATCGTTGTTAAGGCATGTGAACGAGTTAACGAGTTAAAGGAAAAGGCGCTAGAACGACCTAACGAATTACTCATCTCTTTAGGTCGCTCCAATCTTTCGAATACCAATTTTCACGAGTTACGACCTAAGTTAGGTCGCGGAGAGGAGCTACGACCTATGTTAGGTCGCAAAGAGGGGTTACGACCTATGTTAGGTCGCGAAGATGTCCTGAAGCAATGTTTTTAGGTCGCTCGACCTTATGCACTGAAGAGTTAGGTCGCTGCCTTGTATTTTTAGGTCGTTCAGGTTTTAGGTCGCTGCCGCGTTCTGCTTAAAGTCATTTACGACCTATGATAGGTCGCTGAAGGAGGCTGATGTGTTGTAATATGTAAGTCGTAGGTCGTGTGCATTGTATTTTTAGGTCGTAGGTCGTTTCTGTGTTAGGTCGTTGCCGACCTAAGTGTTGTGTTGTAAAGTGTGTGTTATAAGGTCGTGAACGACCTAGTGATGTGTGAGTTGTACGTCTATAAATAGACATGTTGGGTCATTTGTAATAGTTAGTTGATTTTGAATAAAACTTTTGTTTGTTAGCTTTGTGCTTTCATTAAATCGGTAGTTGAGTGTAATCTCCTATCTCCTCTTTCGGCATTCGAGTGCGCTCGAATCAACGATCGTAGAAGCCAATTCACGGTATCAAGTGCGCTTGATCAACGTCTGAAGAATTGCAGATCTTCTTTCACGGTATCGTGCCCGATCAACGTGACGAAGATAGCTAGAATTCGGTATCTTCGGATCAACGAATTTGGGCCATTCAGTATTCTTCATTCCATCGATTGCTACTTTCACAGAATCAACATTTTGTTATTCCGCTGCTGCATCATTTGGTATCAGAGCTAGACTTAGCCAATCATAGCTAAGCCGAGTCTTGGAGCCAATTTATTCGAAGAGTTTGAGGAGTTAATTGAAGCCGTACATCATTTGGTATCTTTTGATTTGTACAAGTCGAGAATTGAAGTGTTTGTGACATTTCAAATCATGCCGCCGAGAAGAGCTAATCGCCATTAGAACGTAGAAGCTTTGTATAGAAGAGAAGAAGCTGATGAGATGGAGCAAAGAATAAACGAAAACTTTAGTGAAAAGCTTAATGAAGGGATTGGCCGATTAGAGAAGATGATGTTAGAAATGAATCAAAATCGGAGAAGGGTTTCACCTGAATCTAACCATGGGGGAAGTAAAGTCTCACCACATTCCAATCGAGAAAGAAGTGTTGATAATGATCATAGAAGTGTGAGTCGAGATTGTTATAGAAATGATGATGATCGAAGTAGGAATGTGAATGATCGTGATCGGAGGAATGTAGAGAGAAGGGATGTTAGTGGAAGACACGATGGTAGTAGAGATGTTGGTGGTCAGAATCGACATCGATATACATTAGATTTCGAGGAGGAGTTTGATGGTGGTAGTGTTCATGGACGAGGACGAGGTCAAGGGAGAAATCATTCGGAGTATGATCACAAGTGGGAGTCTGGGATGAAAACTGAAATACCGGAATTTAAAGGAGGTATGCAAGCCGAGGAATTTCTCGATTGGTTAGCTTATGTTGAGGAAATATTTGACTTCAAGGAGGTTCCGGAAGATCGTAAGGTGAAGTTGGTTGCTACTAGGTTGAGGGGGAGAGCTATGGCATGGTGGCAGCAAACCAAACTTACTAGAGAGCGGATAGGGAAGTCAAGGATTGTTGCTTGGGAAAAGATGAAGAAATTGATGAAGGCTACTTTCTTACCTACAATTACCAATCATTAATGTATCAGAGATTACAAAACCTGAGGCAAGGGACGAAGGCTGTTACTGATTATGCAGATGAGTTCTACCAGTTGATTGCTCGAAATGACATTATGGAGACAGAAGAACAATTGACCGCTAGGTTTGTGGGTGGACTTAGAACACAGATCCAGGATATGGTGAACATGTTCGACCCTAGATCTGTGGCAGAAGCACATCAAAAGGCGTTGGCTTGGGAGAAACAAGGAAGACGTGGGGGAGGTGTGTTTCTAGGTTTTACAGGGCAGACCAAAGGAGCGGGTTGTAGTTCTAATGTTCCTAAGGCATCGAATAAGCCTGTTGTTCATGAAGTGGCTAAGCCAAAGGTCAACACTAATTTCAAATGCTATAATTGTTAAGACGTGGGACACAAGAGCAGCGAATGTCCGAAATCAAAGAAGAGAACTAAGATTGCTGAGGCAGAGGAAGATGAGGTAGAGGCTGAATGTTCTAATTCACTACATGATGAGGAGGAAGAAAATGTGTCGGGAGACGAAGGGTATTCATTGATGATGAAGAGGTCGTGTTTAACACCAAAACAGGAGGAGGAAACTAGCTGGTTGAGGAGTAACATCTTTCAATCAACATGCACTATCTTGGGAAGGGTTTGCAAGTTTGTCATCGATGCGGGAAGCTGTGACAATATTATCTCTATAGAAGCTGTGAAGAAGTTATCATTGAAGACAGAGAAGCATCCGAAACCTTACAAGTTGGCTTGGTTGAGGAAAGGTGGGGAGGTGAAAGTTGGACGAAGGGCTTGTGTTAATTTTTCAGTTGGGAAGAAATACAAGGATGAAATTTGGTGTGATGTTGTGGACATGGATGTATGTCATCTGTTGCTGGGGAGACCGTGGCAGTATGATAGGGCTGTGCAACATGATGGACGTACTAACAGTTACAATTTCATGTTTTAGGGTACAAAGATTACTTTAATTCCTAAGAAGCGACAACAAGAAGAAAGCAAGTTGGAGGAGATTGAAGAACTTAAAACTTTGCTATCTTTGAAAGAGTTTGTTAAGGAGGTAGAAGAAGAACCTAAAGTATTCTTGTTGATTGGACGTGAGAGTCATGAAGTGGTTGAGATCCCTGAAGAAGTAAAGCCAGTGCTGGGAGAGTTTGACGATGTATTTCCTGAGGAGCTACCAACGGAGTTATCGCCGTTGAGAGACATTCAACATCAAATTGATCTTCTTCCAGGATCTATGTTACCTCATAGACCACACTACAGAATGAGTCCAAAAGAACATGAGGAGTTGAGAAGGAAAGTGGAAGAATTACTTGAACAGGGGCGTGTGCAGGAAAGTTTAAGTCCTTGTGCGGTGCCAGCTTTGTTAGTACCAAAGAAAGATGGAACGTGGAGGATGTGCACTGATAGTCGAGCACTGAATAAGATTACTGTGAGATACAGATTTCCAATGCCGAGACTTGATGATTTGTTGGATCAGTTGAGCGGGGCTACTATCTTTTCGAAGATTGATTTGAAAAGTGGTTATCATCAAATTCGTATAAGACCAGGGGATGAATGGAAGACAACATTCAAGACGAGAGAAGGATTATATGAATGGCTGGTTATGCCGTTTGGTCTTTCGAATGCACCAAGTACATTTATGCGGGTGATGAATCAAATCTTTAGACCATTCATTGGGAAGTTCGTGGTGGTGTATTTTGATGATATATTGATATATAGTAGAAGCTCAGAAGAACACTTACAACATCTAAGAGAAGTGTTGATGGTACTGCGACAGGAACAATTTTATGCTCCAACGAAGAAATGCATGTCATGACGCATAGTGTTTTATTTTTGGGGTATGTTATATCGGGAGGAGTCATACAGGTGGATCAGAATAAAGTTGAAGCAATCAAAAATTGGCCACAACCCAGGACGATTACAGAAGTTAGAAGCTTTCATGGTTTGGCGTCATTCTACCGGAGGTTCATTCCACACTTCAGTAGCGTGATGGCTCCAGTTACGGATTGTATGAAAGGGAAGCAATTCTCATGGTCGGAGGAAGCAGGATTTGCTTTTGAAAGGATCAAGGAGCTTTTGACGACAGCACCAATTCTAGTGTTGCCGGATTTTCAGTTGTTGTTTGAATTACATACTGATGCATCGAAGGTTGGAATTGGAGGGGTGTTGAGTCAGAAAGGACGTCCTATTGCATATTTCAGTGAAAAGCTATCGGGAGCAAAGATGAGATATAATACATATGATGTCGAGTTTTATGCTATCGTGCAAGCTGTGAAACATTGGAGACATTATTTGTTTCATAAAGAATTTGTTTTATATACTGATCATGAGGCGTTGAAGCATATGCAGGGACATGACAAGATTGCATCTAGGCATGCTTTGTGGATTGCATACTTACAACAATTTACATTTGTGGTGAAGCATAAATCGGGAATTACGAATAAAGTGGCAGATGCATTGAGTCGAAGGAATCATTTGTTGACTACAATGAAGGTTGAAGTATTGGGGTTTGATGTGTTGCCAGAAATGTTTGTTGATGATCCTTACTTTGCAAAGTGTGTAGATAAAGTCAAGGAGGGAAAAACAGATGAGTTTGTATTGGTGGATGGTTTTCTTTTTAAGGGAAATCGATTGTGCATACCAGAGTGCAGCTTACGTATGAAGATTGTAAAGGAGTTGCACGAGGAAGGTCATGTAGGCCGAGATCGTACTTTGCAATTGATTTCTCAATCTTATTATTGGCCTTCGTTGAAACGGGAAGTTGGGAGGTTTGTAGAGAGATGTCGTATTTGCCAAATTTCCAAAGGGACAGGGACGAATGCGGGATTGTATATGCCGTTACCCGTGCCGGTTAGACCATGGGTTGATATCAGTATGGATTTTGTGTTGGGATTACCGAGAACTCAGAGGGGGAATGATTCGATATATGTTGTAGTGGACAGGTTTTCAAAGATGGCACATTTCATCGCTTGTAAGAAGACAGCTGATGCCGTCCGTGTTGCCGAGTTATTCTTTAAAGAAGTGTATCGCTTACATGGTTTACCAGAATCCATTGTTTCTGATCGGGATACTAGATTTCTAAGTCATTTTTGGCTGAGTTTGTGGAAGATGGTGGGAACAAAGCTAAATTTCAGTAGTGCTTACCATCCGCAATCCGATGGTCAGACTGAAGTTGTTAACAGGTCTTTGGGAAATTTATTACGGTGCCTAGTGAAGGATAATCTGAAGAGCTGGGATATGAAGTTATGTCAAGCGAAGTTTGCTCATAATCATGCTATAACCCGTAGTACGGGTTTCAGTCCATTTCAGATTGTATATTCAAGCTTACCAAAGGAACCGTTGGATTTGACGATAATACCACAACCAAAAGGGACAGTTAAACGGGCTGTTGATTTTGTTGATGGATTGGCAAAATGTCATAAAATCGTTCAGGAACGATTGGAGAAAGCAAATGAAAAGTATAAACGATATGCGGATTTGAAACGAAGAAGCGTTGAATTTAATGAAGGTGATTTAGTATATGCTGTACTAACGAAGGATCGTTTTCCAGTGGGAGCAGACAACAAACTTAAAGCTCGAAAGATTGGTCCGGTAAAGATTGTAAAACGGATCAATGAAAACGCTTATAGATTGAAGTTGCCGGAGGATGTGTACACTTCTGACGTGTTTAATGTTAAACATCTTATTCCTTACTGTGGGGACGAACCTGTTGTGGAAGAGCAAAGCACAAATTCGAGGACGAATTTTTCCCAACCAGGGGAGGATGATGCAGCCCAAGTCTTAGGTCGCTCACGACCTAGTGACGTTTTAGGTCGCTCACGACCTAGTAAGGATGATACAAGCCAAGTCTTAGGTCGCTCACGACCTAGTGACATTTTAGGTCACTCACGACCTAGTAAGGATGATACAGGCCAAGTCTTAGGTCGCTCACGACCTAGTAACAATTTAGGTCGCTCACGACCTATGGAAGATCGCTCACGAGTCAACGGAATCAGTGTTAAGGCATGTGAACGAGTTAACGAGTTAAAGGAAAAGGCGCTAGAATGACCTAACGAATTACTCATCTCTTTAGGTCGCTCCAATCTTTCGAATACCAATTTTCACGAGTTACGACCTAAGTTAGGTCGCGGAGAGGAGCTACGACCTATGTTAGGTCACGAAGAGGGGTTACGACCTATGTTAGGTCGCGAAGATTTCCTGAAGCAATGTTTTTAGGTCGCTCGACCTTATGCACTGAAGAGTTAGGTCGCTGCCTTGTATTTTTAGGTCGTTCAGGTTTTAGGTCGCTGTCGCGTTCTGCTTAAAGTCACTTACGACCTATGATAGGTCGCTGAAGGAGGCTGATGTGTTGTAATATGTAAGTCGTAGGTCGTGTGCATTGTATTTTTAGGTCGTAGGTCGTTTCTGTGTTAGGTCGTTGCCGACCTAAGTGTTGTGTTGTAAAGTGTGTGTTGTAAGGTCGTGAACGACCTAGTGATGTGTGAGTTGTACGTCTATAAATAGACATGTTGGGTCATTTGTAATAGTTAGTTGATTTTGAATAAAACTTTTGTTTGTTAGCTTTGTGCTTTCATTAAATCGGTAGTTGAGTGTAATCTCCTATCTCCTCTTTTGGCATTCGAGTGCGCTCGAATCAACGATCGTAGAAGCCAATTCACGGTATCAAGTGCGCTTGATCAACGCCTGAAGAATTGCAGATCTTCTTTCACGGTATCGTGCGCGATCAACGTGACGAAGATAGCTAGAATTCGGTATCTTCGGATCAATGAATTTGGGCCATTCAGTATTCTTCATTCCATCGATTGCTACTTTCACAGAATCAACATTTTGTTATTCCGCTGCTGCATCATAAAGTTTTAGATTTAGAACTTACCTCTTCTTCGCAGAGTTGATTCACCCCTTGTTCTTCTTCTCGTTTATTTTTCGCTATTCTCCACATATACATATATATTAAACTATTTTATAATTTCCCTAGAATTTATGGAGAAAAGTAAATGGTGGAGTTTCGCTCCTTAATTCAAAAAATATGAGAAGAAGAGTGAGGGATTAGGCCTGTATTTATAGGCATACAAATTAGTTCCGTCGGTCGCTTGCATATACATTAAGCATTTATTTCATTCTTTTTATTTCGTGTGACTAATTTTATTCCATCTGATTTGATTTACGTTAACTTACTTAGTGGATAAGTATTTGTTCAGCGTTAATCAATATCGTTTATTTCCTAGTTTTCTTGCCTTCAACTTGTTATTCATTAATGTTTGTTTAATATTAATTAATTCTTATTTATTCTCTTCTGCGTTCAATTTATATATTTCCTTCTTTGCTTTTTTAATTAGGTTTAATTTGATTGAACGCTATTTATTTACATGCATATTTAACGGTTGCTTAAACGCTAAGTTGATAATAATTATTATCACTGTTTACACGTTAAATGTTCATATTTATTTAAACATTGAACGTTATTTTAAACATTAATATTTATAACATTACCCAAATCAACTCTAATTTAATTCCGTTTTAATGCTTGTGTAATTAGATTCACATATCCATTTCCTTTAACGTTAACATTTATATTTAATGTCCATTCTTATGTTAAGCTATTAACATTTACTTCTTCATTGGCTTTGAATTATTTCTGATCCGAAAGCTTCAAACGTTAACAAATTTTTTGTTTGAACTCCAATCGTGAAACTTTATATATGAAAATTGATCAGCAAATCGTCCTGAACACAACGGTATGAGTTTCGTAGTCAAATTCTAATGTTTGTAAACATTCCATTTTTGGGCTTTAATAATTATTTATCAATTCTCTTTAATTAGTTTCCTTTTATTTTACAGGGTGTTACATGTCTAGTCATGGTTGGATCCTCAAAATAATATTTTTGTAGTCATGGCTAAATCTTCAAAATAACTTGGTCATCTACTCAAACTACAGCAGCATTAATCCTCGATCTTCAGACCTACATCATAAGGTCTCTTCCAAATGACCGCCATCATAAGGTCAATGAATTCGCACCATCATTAGAGTATTGTACTTTGGTATATATGAGTACTCATCATCATTTTGTTTCTTTACTCAAATCCATGCATCTTAGAGGGCCAGGAACTAAACCGCATATCCTCGCAGTCCAGGGTAAGACTGATCTCCTGTTTGAAGAATGGGGCACGTCCTCGCCCATGTGAGCATCCTTACATACCCCTTCTTTCATACATCGAAACCTTCAAGTATCAACGATCTCTTAACATACATCATATATAATAGAGCATGTCCTTGCTTCACTTCACAAGTTCACGTCCTCGAACTTGTCCTTACGGATCATTATCACAACTCCCATCATTGAGTCATTGAGTCCAAAGCATCAACATCGTATCTCGTCTCTTCTAACCTTCGGATCACATCAAAAATTCTGATTTCAAAATCCTTTTATAGTAATTTTTTCATTTGATGACAAGGATAACCCACCTAAAATGCCAAAAGGGATCCACTGGCGAAGGGTGTTCCAATATATCTTCAAAGTAAAATATTTTTATTTTCCAGTCAAAGCTTCCCTGTTTGTTTAAAACCAAAACCCTTTTTCTTCTTAAAATATCACCACCATTTTACAAAATATTTTCACATTTTAAATAAATTTTAAAACAATTTTTGTGAAAACATCATCTTATAAAAATTTCAAAATGGAAACTCTATGTCCAAAATATTTATGGAAGCTGGTATTTATTTGAAAAAATGTAGATTTCGAAATGCATATTTTGATAAATATATATATACTTAACCTCCCCAATCATCATTTTGACTCCTCAAGGGTACTCATCAAGTCTTTAGTCACCAAAATACCTTAATTACTAACCTCATCTTCAAGGAACATTATTAAATTTCTTAGTCATTATGAATATCCAGTCTTCAGCTTGGGAAACTTTGCCATCCCACGATGACTAAACTAAATATGTCCCTAATCAATCTACTAGTTTCTCCAATATACATCACATAAAAAGTTGACATGGGATACTACCTCATCCTACATTTATCAACATAGCAATCAAACAAACAGGCAAGCAAATAAGCAATCAAGTAAACAAATACGTAAATAAACAATAATCAAAATAAGTTGTAGCAATTAGGCAATCAATTTAATACAAACAAGAGGAAACAATTCAAACAAACACGACGTGAATGATTAAAATAAACAGTCAGACAGTACAATACAAATAGGGAATCAAACGTAACATAACAAGAGAAAAAATAGCGCATACAATTCAACCAAAACAAACAAATACAATAAAAAGGTTATATCCCAAATATTGAAATGGGTAGTCCAAACACAATACCCTAACCCCCTCTATGAAAGGGAATAACTAGATATTCCCATAACTCCTTAGGGAAAGTCACACATAACAGTCATAAAGGTGACTTCGTCATAATGAGTGTTAGGTAAACTCAAAACCCATTTTACCTCTTCATCTTACATCCTATTTTACAAAGTCTAGTTTTTATAGTTTTTAGTTAAAGTTCCCAAATAAAACATCTTTTTAAGAAAATACATTTTTAAAAAATACCCTCCAAGTTTGTTATTAAATTTAATACTTTACTTTTCATCCATTTACTTTTCAAATCAAATCATCCTCATCTTAGTAGAGTATTTTCTCAAGGTAGTGTAAAACTAGATTTTACGATATACATATTTTCTCCATAATATATTTCCAAATATATCTTCAATATAACAATCTTCAAATTTGGTTTTTCAAACAAAACTCTTTACACAAAAATGCTTTTCTTTTTAAAACATCATTTATATATTTTTTAAAGAGTACCCATTAAGTGAAAATCCTTACAACTAAAATTAATTTACGAAAAAAAAGTTTGTGAAATCAATTGTACTCCTTTTCAAATTTACAAATAAAAAGTTTCCAAATAAATATATTCCTTTTCAAATAAAAGTTTTGAAATCAAATAAAAGTTCCAATATCAAATATACTCCTTTTCAAATATACAATCAAATATACTCCTTTTCTGAAATCAAATTTACAAACAAAATGTTTTCAAATAAATATTTTATCACGTTCTTAACTCAAAAAGATACTTCCTAAATAAAATACCACCATCAAACTATTTGCACATGTTTCTACCGATAATATAATTCCTTAAATAAAAATATTTTCACTATATTATTTCAAATTTCTCTTTGGAGAAAATAATTCTTTCAAAATAAAATATCTTTTTGTGAAACAAACCTTCTTGCACTAAACTTTCTCTAAATCATATAATATTCATTTTAAAGAATGTTTCAACAAAACATTCTGTTCAAATAAGGAGTCTCACTAGACATCCTTAAATAAGGTACTTTTGACAAAAACGTTTTTAAATCCTATACTATTGTCACAATAGTTTTCTCTTCCTCAAAACATCTTTTTAAATAAATACCCCTCAAATCTTACAGTATATATTTTAAAATATTCTTTAATAAAAAATTTCTTTCCAAAATATCCCTCGATAAAAAAAAATTTGCAAATAATTCTAAGTCGAAATGAGGTTACAAATTACCTAATTTTAAAACTCAAATTAAAAACAATTTTTAACTAAGATGCTCTCAATAAATAATTCTACCAAAATAAAATACTCTAAACTGAATGTCCTTTCGTGAAATACTTTCAAATGGGATATTTGTCAACAAAACATTTCTAAATCATAATACTATGTAGATGTGACAACACACCTCCTCGATCCATAGAAATCAACACTAATACATCCTCGGTATTCACGTGCCGTAAATCCAAGCGCCGGAGAAGCAGATTATCATGGGGTAAAAGAAAAAAAGATAGAAGACAAAACAATAATAAAATCTCACATTGTATTTAACAACTTGTAATCATATAGATAGTACATACAATCACTCTTAAAATGAGATATCAAAGTCATAGCAAGTACTAACCCAGCTAGGATAGTTATAATAGCCTATCCCTACAAGTGTTGGTAGATATCAATACATAATGCAAACACAGCGGAAGTGACAGATAACTTCAACAAAAGACCCAGAATACACGATGCTCCATGCTCCATCCCAGAATGCTCCTAATAATCTAATTACTTGGCAGTCTGGAAAAATAGGGCACCTAGAGTTTTAAGGAAAAAAGAAAATAAACTCTAGATCAGTTATGAGACTGGTATGAGAAACTCAAAATACGGATATTTGAAAACAAATAATATCTCATAAGACCACACCGCACATAAACACGAAACGAGTTTTTACCTTATGATAACCATAACATTTGCTACGCAAAATCTGAAAATAGTATTTTTAATGACATTCTTTTGAAAACCCTTGCAAATAAACTTATGAATATTAGCCGAAATTGTTACCATTATTAAATTCTGGAATATGTTAGGCTCTACGATTAAAATTTTACAAGGCTTGTTCGGAGAATGGATTCCATACAATGGCAGGCAAGGGACCACCTTCTGTGTAGTACACCTCTAGAGGGATGTACCGAGGATCGACATCTTCGAAACCTTTGCACCTGGCAAGATCGGCCTACCCATAGACCCGCCTGGTGGTGGATAGAACTGAATATGACATCACCTTAGTCTTAACCGACCTATCCGGGATCCCACAGCATACACAACATACTCGACATATAAAGAGTAATCTAGAATGGTGATGACCATACCTTAATGGGCGCGACCCACTTAGCCTCACAGCATGCCCTGTGTAAGCCATTTCTAGTTGATGAGGCCTTAGGTAATGATTACCTTCTACATAACACATTCTGTTTTGAATGCCACATTATCATTCCTTGATCACACAAATGATTTCTACAAACGTATAACTCCTGAACTCGTATGTCCCAGGAAGAGGTGTTAAGCTAAGAGAAGTTACCTTCTCCACCACCAAACTGATGATACGTTCATAAAGATCAACCAATGTAATTAGAAATACAATGTCATACATTTGTCCATACAAGTTGTCCAGGAACAGGACAAATCGAAGGCACTCTCCTACCATATCCTGTCGGGGGTTACCCCTAGAACTAGTAGCGAGAAGTCTTTGCATCGAAGATCTCAAATGGAGAACTACTACCACATAAATATGATATGGGAAATTTCCCCCGAGGGTCAGTGACAAGCAGCCCTACATTCCATCTTCCAAACCATTTCATGTCTTTGCTTCGAATGCGTAAATTGGTTCAAAGTAGTCTTCAAATAGGAATCACTCAAATCCGACCCCGGTTCCTTCGAACTAATCATCGATAAAAAATGTTAAGTAAATAGGGAATTATTCTTTGATTGATTGATCAAAATATCTTTTAGAGATATATATCTTAAAAACATTCTTTCCAGTATATACAAAATCATTAAAACTCTCTATAAATTTAGAATTACCAAATCAATTTCATAAATCATTTAGGAAACATTATTGAGTAAATAAGACCATGGAAATTATACTAATTCTACTCGGTATCAATTTCCGTATTCAACCTTTACTATCCGTTAAACAACGGTGAGATTATCTTTTAAATTCTCATAGATAATACGGATTCCCTCCTTGGAATTTAATACCAAGTACAAGAAGATTATTTCTATGCAATCCAAGTTATTTAAATTTGGAAAATTATATCTTTTTATACTTTAGGAAATTTGATCCAAGTAAATCAAATTTACTATTCCCTCCGTCGGGCCAGTCCGGGTAGTTAGGGAGGGTAGGCAATTGGTTTCCCAAATCCAAGCCTAGAGACTACCCCTCTGTCACCCACAAGGTGGTCGAGTTATTTGATTGACTCTAAATCTTTTAACATAATTAATTAAATTTTAATTATTTTGGAGCATCTGGACTTTCCCTTCGATCTGTTCCATTCTTCGGTCGCATTTTCTATGACATTCACAAATGGAACAAATGTACTTGTCGTTTTCGCATACTCATTTTTAACCCACTTAATCATCTTTAAATTACTTAATTATTTATTTTAAAACATTGACAAAAGATTTGGAAAGGAATTGTTAAGTTTAAACTCATATTTCAAAGGTTAGTAAAAAGTGTTGCGGAAAGTACTACAAATAGTGTTTTAAAAGCTATATTGGTCAAAACGACTTTTCTATCTTTTGGAAATCCATTTTTATAACTCGAATCTCTTTTAAAAAAATTAAAATATTTATAGAATTTATTCCATATTTTTAAAGAATTTAAAAGTATCAATATAAAAAATTTGTCGCTTTGGTTTCCGAAATGCCAAACCGCGACTATTTTGAAAACTTGATTTGCTCATGTTTCAAAATCTACTCAATAAAATCTCTATTTTCTTTCTTCATTTGAAAACTATGATTATAATGGTTCAGAAAATTCTTATTACAAAGAAATTTGACTCCAAATCCATCCTATAAATGGATCTAACTTTTAAGTTGCGAAATCGCGAACTACTGTTACACGGCGCGCCTATTTTTGACAAAATTTCCAATATTTATTTAAACTTTGTCAATACACTTTTAAATGTTTATAAAACATTTCTAAACCATATTAAACAATATTTAAGAGGTTTAAACATTCCCATATACACCATTTTATTTATTAAAGTAAAGTGATTTCCTTTGTGCTAATCGACGTGTATTTAAACGTGACTTGTATATATATTCAACGACAATATTAAACAACCAAACTTGATGATCAAAGCATAGTAAACATCCATTGAAAACATCATATCATCATTCAAAAATATAATATAAGTAAGAGTTTCTCACCTAGGATTAAACGATTGATTTTATAAAAGACTATAGCTTTGCTAACTCGGATTTTTAGCTCACGATTACTTGCACTCTAGCTCCTAGGTTGCTCGGCCTTGCCTTGGAAAGGGTGAAAGAGCTCACGGCCTAAGCTTTAGAGGGAGGAAGGCTTGGCTTTGATGGGAAATGGTGGTGGCCGTGGGTAGAAAGAAGAGAAATGAGGTGGTTTGGTTAAGAGTTTGAGGTGTCCTAACTATATATACACTATATAATTTTAGTTTTTTTTTTAAAATATTTTGACATTATTTTGTTAACATGAGAAACCATTAATAAGCTTGAGAATATGGAGAAGAAAGTGAAGAAAATTGTGTGAAAAATATGAAGAAGGGGTGGGGTATTTATAGGATTTTAGAAAATCAAAATATTATAATATAGATGGGCAAAATAACCCCTCGCCACCTCCTCCTCCCCATCATATCAATGCACGACAGCCCCCTTAGGCCTAGGTGATGATGGTCATGATGGTATAGGTGGTGGTGATGTGATGTGGTTTAAGGTGAGGTGATGTTTGATGGTAAGGGTTGTTTACCTTAAGTGTTAAGAGATTTATAAAATATCTTAAATATTTATATATATGATATACATATATTTCTTTACAAGTTATGCGTATGTGTATGTGTGCATGTGATATGTTTATACATGTACATGTATGTGTACAAGTTGTTTGAACAACATTATATAACTTTTATACGTCAAACGGTTACGAATTTTAATTCTGATTTCTAGTCATATTTTCACTTATTAGTTAACTTACATATATTTATAAACAAAATTTGTAAATAAATTTCTCATCATTATTAATTAATTAAAATGATCTTATTTGAATTATAAAACCATAAAAATTAATATTAACAAATATTTATAAATAGCTATTATATCGATAAAGCGATACAAATTTTTTTATATTTTCAAATCAAGTATATATCTTCATCAAACTATTACAAATGATTTATTATCACTTTATAAATATTTAAAATGAATTATCATTCATTTCAAAAAACTTGATTATTTGTTGAAAATAATCCATATTTGAATATTTAAAATAAATTAAATATTCTTAATTAAAGTGATCAAATATTCAAGTCGTTACAATAGATATGCACTCCAAAGGAAGTTTTAAAACAATTACAGTTTCTTACACAAAAATGTTTTATCATAGACTGAATTCAACATTCAATATCTAATTAAAACACCTTTTTGCTAAAGGTACTTCCAAATAAAGTATTTTTACTATGTTCACTTTTCCTTTTGAAAATATCTTAATAACGATATTTTATTTTCAAATTAAATACTTTATTCTCATCAAAAATTTCAACAAATCACTTCCATACCAAAAAAATAATCATTTTCCCTTTTTAATAAAATACTTTGAAATCAATGATTTATATTTTATAAATTTTCCAAACAAATATTATTCACTTTAAAATTAAAAGGCGATTCTATCTTACTAAGGTCGGGTTTCAATTATAATTTAACATCGGGTGTGTATAACCGGATCAAAACCAACACTTAACCCCTCTTATAAGTGTTTATCCTACCTCACTCCTACTTTATTTATCTTACATACAAAGGGCGTCATAAATACATATCATTTTAGGGTGATGCAATGGTGGTTAAATAAATAACCCATACGCATAAAGCATACAATTATTAATAAAGACGGTCTATCATTCTATATTCTAACCCAACCTAAGGTTAAAATTAAACTACACTATTTGATTTAAAACTACCCAAGGCTCAGGAAACCACTAAACCTATGATCCAATACCAGATGTAGCGACCCATTATTTTTAAAATCTAAAATTTATTATAAATTCTGATCAAATGCGCATACAAATAATTTCAAATGTTAATGATAGTGGATCGTAGGTATACAAAATCAAAAAAAAAAGTCTAAAAATAATGAACAATAAAAGGAAACCTCGTGGTGGAATTTAAACATTCACTATATATAAAATTAAATCGGTAATATAATTATTATACAAGACCATCACTTCAATGATGTAAAATGTTACATGGTTTAACATATCAAATAATAACAACATTCTCAACAAATTAATCACAATTATTGAATAATAATAATACTGTAGTTTAAGAAAAAATACACCGAACCAATATCCTGTAAATACCACTTTTGATTTGGATCTCTGCTCAACCTTTTCCCCTACCTGCAAATTCTACAAATACATATGGATATATATATATATATATAATAAAGGAAAAGGTGTCAACTATTCTTAGGATTGCGATAACTTCTATACACCCCGACCACAAGGAACCGTGGGCTATTGCATAGAAAATGACTGCCTACATACCCCTTTTAGGGGATCAAACCTACGTAGTTCTATATGCTGCTATTCTCCTACATCCAAATACTTGTTCGTATATAACATTCATAACATCCATGCAACCATTGCAGCTAATGCAAATATTACAAGCAGAAAACGGTATTCCTACTCATCCATCACAATAATTCATCTTATTAGGTAACAACATTAATAGCACGCAACCATCAAACATCAACAATTTCGTAAGAAAACCCCAAATCCATCAAATAAGAAAACAAGATGAATATATTTACATACATACTAATCATCAACTGTAGTAATGCATCATTAATGTAAGCCGTCAAATGTGTGCTAGTCTAATCAACATTAGTAGCACAACATCGAACACCAAATAATCATAATTGACTACACATCATTTAGTAGCAATAATGGTACGCACACTCATCAAAATGCGATGTCATCTTCAAGCATTAAATATATGTGATAATTACAATCAATAATTAATCACACATTCTACAAGCATTTGAATAGTATATTTACTATAATAATCAGATTTTAAATAATAATGAATTAAAGTCAATAATAGTAATTTAGTTAATTTAATCGGAATATAGAGACTTATTTGACAATGAGCTTTGAAATTATTCAATAAAAGGACTTAAATTGTGAAATTATGATATTTAAAACGTGAATTAAGTTAAAATTTGAAAATAATATTTTATAAAAGTGATAAAGTTAAAATATAATAAATCGATTTGGACAGAAAGTGATCGTTAAATGGAAAATTGTATATATATATATATATAAATTAAATAGAATTTAGTTTTTGGAAATGAGATAAAATTCGGAAGATGGTATTTTATAAAAGCATAATAATTGAATGTGATGTTATTTGAGGAAGAAGTAATTTTGGAGTATAATTTGTATTTATTTAATTAGATAAAACTTGGTTTGGTATATAAAAGGAAAATGGAATATTTATATATTTTCTTATTTTTATTTATTTATTTATTACTTTGCCCAAACTCATAAACCCAAGCCCAATTCTATTTGAACACTTTCTTTTGCTTGCAGAATTTTCTCCTCTCTTCATATAATCACTCATGCACACTTCACTAGGGGGAATCTTCGATGGAAAGCAACAAATAACAGTATCAAACTTTTTTCCAACGGTAAAAAAAATGGTGTCTTTCTAGAGCTAATTCGCCGTGCTCCCCTTCTTCTTGCTTGCTCAAATTCCTCCGTTGCCTACTTCTGCGTGCTTACTGCTCGATTGTTCTCTGGTTTTGCCAAGCCCTAATTTCTCTTCGATGACGATTATGGGCGATGGTGAGTTCATACACACAGGATCATTCTTGAGAGATTGCCCATCGTTCGCCGCAATAGCTACTGCCATTCAGGCGGCGGCAGCTGGTCCCATGTTTGTTGTCTTTACTGATTGTTGCTCAGTCGAGATTAGGGTGAAATGACCCACCTTCTGTTCCTAAAGTTTTTTTTACATATATATATACAGTGGTCATTTAATCAAGAAAATATTACACTCTAATTTTCTTCTATCCAGGATCTTTATGCCAATATAAAAATATTGGTTTGCTCAAATCATCTTAAACTTACATATGTGAAGATATATAAGTTACTTTCTACTTGAATCAGAGTACAAAAGTTTGGAAGTAGAAATCTGTTTGGGAATCATTAAAAGAAATAATTCCTACATAGCAATAGTGTTTCTAAAAACCAGGTTTTCCAAGCATACTTAGATTATTGCATAACTATTGGTTTCATGTCTCAAGACTTAGCATTTTGCATGTATTTCCATAATTTTGTTACTGTATGAACTGTGCTCTTGCATGTGCATGTGTGTGCATGTTCCTGTGCATGTGTGTGTCAGTGGAAGATTTAAGTGCCTAATTTTACCTCTTCTTGTTAGCAAAAATGACCGAGTCTACCCTATATTTGGGTTGTAAAACTTTACTGAAAATTGAGCTTAAAACTCTTTAGTGATGGCTTAACCCAGGCTCAATAAAACGGTCATGTTAGCCATATTCAACTTGCACTTATTCTTAAGCAAAATACATGTCATTTTGTTTTCTTTTCAAAGCAACTCAAAACCTTTATTCTGCCAGATTTTATATCAACTTAAACATGGATTTTCTTATGTCAATTACTTGATTGTACATTCAATCCATAAATCCTTTCAATCTCAGATTTTCTACCATTATAAACTAACTGTTCTTAAAGCTTAAGAATTCCATTTCTTAGCAAAACATTTGCAAAACAAAGCACATAAGTTTCAGCTGATACACATATAGGTTCAACACTTGCAAAATAGTAGTTCTAACAATACATTAGTTTTCTAAGCAAATTTAAACAAAATAGCTTAACATAATTCAGCATAAACATCTATTTTAACTTCAGCAAATCTTTAAATATAACATCTGTTTCCTGGAGATTTGACCAGGCAACTAGGTACTCGGCATCCAATAGTACTCGGCATCCAGTAGTACTCGGCATCCAGGAGTACTCGGCGTCTAGGAGTACTCGGCATCCAGTAGTATTCGGCGTCCAGGAGTGCTCGGCATCCAAGGAGCGCTCGGCATCAGGAGACGTTCGGCGTGTACAAGTGTTCGGCATGGTTGGATTGACCGTCATAAGCTATTGGTCGGCCAGATACTTCATTCGGCTAGAGGCATCGCTCGGCTAAAGGCAACGTTCGGCCGGAGCCATCATTTGGCCAGAGACATCGATCGGTTAAGGGCTTCGTTCGGCCAAAGGTAGCGTTCGACCAGATGCTTTGTTCGACCAGAGGCACGTTCGGCTTCATTTGCTATTCGATCTACTCTTCCCATACAACAAGCGCCTCGTTCGGCATGGAGAGAGTGGTTCGGCATCCCACACAACAAGCGCCTCGATCGGCATGGAGAGAGTGGTTCGGCATCCAACCGTTCGGCCTGTTTGGTTCGGCATACAGCGACTACTCCATTTGGACCAAGGTGTTCGGCTGCCAAGCCCACCTGGGAAGTCCAACCCATCTTTGTCTATAAATAAGGGGCAGGGGCACAGTGAAAAGGGAACTTTTTTCGGGAACACTAGGGAGACTCTACCGCTTTCAAGACTCGTCTTCTTTACTTAGCGATTGTATTCAAGCATTTGATCATCAATCAATAAGAAGAGCAATAAAGTTTAACCTCAAAGTGGACGTAGGCAATTACGCTGAACCACTATAAATCTGGTGTTCTTACTTTCTGCATTTTAATTAGCATATTCTTCCTTGTTTAATTTATCTTCATCACTTATATCTCTACACAATCTTTCACAACGAGGTTAGTGACCAATTTTGGTGCTAACACTTTGGTGCTTTCACTGAGAGTTAAATTCTCAGACCTCAAGGATCTGCGTTGAAGCTACTGGATTGAACAAATCCCCCAAAGGAGATCCGACTCATTGATAGGATGTCCGTTGATTCTACTCTGAGTTCATACCAATAACTTTACAATGGCGAGACCACGTACCAGGTTAGCTTCTCATAATGCGGATGCCCACGAGACTGCTAGCGTGCAACAAGCTGGACCTAGCAATCAGCAAGCGATTTCAGGTGCAGGGACTACCATCCAGGGCCAAATGCCAGTTGTCACCAGAATAGAGTTCAACGACTTGATGAGAGAGCTCAGGGAAAGCAGGAGACAACTGGGAGAGCAGATGCAAGCTAACGCCAACCTCATGGCACAACTCACTCAACAACAGCAACAGAATGCTGGGGGCAATCCCGCTCCTTATTCCTCATCCGATAGCTCAACTTCCTCCGATGAACCTCCCAGGCGTAGACGCCGTAAGATGGAAACTGCGCAGGCAGGTGCTGCTGTTCGAACAGCTGGAGACCGTGACCAAGCCGGAGCCGGGAACTTAGGAGCCGGAGTGCAGGTGGAGACTGGAGGCCCAGACCGTCAATGCGCTAACGATGTCGAACCTCAAGATGCACGTTTGGCAGACCGCCAGGAGAGGAGGCATCAGCATGGACAGTCACGTAGAACACTCTAACCTTCCGCCTTCCATACAAACACCGGATCTGACAGCCATGGTCAGGCAATTGATGAAAGAGAATCAAGGCTTATCGAATGACGATTGGGGAGTGTCAAGAAGTCATACTCCATTCACAGACATTGTACTGCAGGCAGTATACCCCAGAAAGTTTAGTATGCCAACTATCCCGGCATATGAAGGAAAAACTGATCCCAGACAGCATGTCATGAGGTACGAGTGGATGATGGATTCAGCTAGGGCAAATGATGCAACCAAGTGTAGATGCTTTCCAATTACCTTATCTGGGATCGCTACTATGTGGTTCACCCAACTTCCTCCGCGGTCAGTATCCAGTTTCGAGGAGTTGGCGAAGAAGTTTATAGAACAGTTCAGGATACACACTACTCGTCCAAAGGACATGATGTCTCTTTCAAGTGTAATCCAGACTCCTGGCGAGTCATTGAAGGGGTATTTACAAAGATTCCATGTTGCGGCGACTGAAGTCAGTAATCCCAATGATCATGCAATTCTAATGGCTGTGATGCGAGGTGTGGATCCGGATTCTGAATTCGGAGACTGGTTGGCAGGAAAACCTCCGACTACACTAGAGCGTTTTTACTCAAAGGCACACCAGTTCATAAGAAGAGAGGAAGCTAGGTGGGTAAGGCGAGATAAGGCGCCGGGATCCGTCCAGGAGTCCGTGAAAAGCAACATTGCAGTAAAGCAGTCCGGGGACAACTCGGGAAAAGTCCAAGTCAACGTCCAGAACAAGCCCGGGCAGCCTAAGGAATCCGGAGGAAGAAGTCAAGGGAAGAAGAGAGAAGCGGGGAAGTGGAAGTCGAGAATTCCAAGCTACAACGAGTATACCCTGCTGAATGCGTCTCTTGAGAACATTTACATATCAACCTGCAATACCTTTCAGTACAGAAAGCCACGACCAAAGGAGTCAACCAAGGAACAGAAGTGGACTGGGAAATACTGCCGCTTCAATGAGACTTACGGGCACAATACGGAAGAGTGCAGACACCTACATGATGCTATAGAGAAGTTGATCAGGCAGAAAAAGTTACAGGAGTTTGTGAAGGACCCACAGGAAGGAGGACAGGGAACATCCAACCCAGGTCGTGCACCAGCCCCGCGTCATCTCGAGGAGCCTGCCCGGACTGTGGGTAGACTAGTCATAAACACGATCATTGGCGGACCTCACCCCGCGGATAAGAATTGGCAAGAGATGGAGCGGTATGCTAGTTCCCTGAAGCATGCAGATTTTGAGTGTTGTTCGAACGTGGAGGATGGGACCCCTACTAAGCAGCAGCGCGTAATGACAAACGATATATTGTTCAGAAAAAGAGATGCTGACCAAGTGGAGGCTCCAACCATCGAACCGATGGTCATATCTGCAACGATCGGACCGGCTTATGTGAAAAGAATTTTGATTGATTGTGGAAGTTCTGTCAACATCATCTTCAAGAAGGCTTATGACTAGATGAAGATGGAAATGAAGGATTTGAAACCGTCTAAAGCTCGTATAAACGGCTTTAATGGCGCAGCAACCGATGCAGTGGGGTATGTTGAGTTACCAGTTGAACTAGGATAAAGCGAACGTCGGAGGGTGCGAATCCTACCCTTCGTAGTTTTGGATGTGGATTCTCCGTACAATGTATTCTTGGGCCGACCGGCCCTGGCTGAGTTTAGGGCAGCATTAGCCCCGTGGTGCTTGACTTTGAAGTTCCCAACTGACAAAGGAGTAGGTGTTGTTCATGGCGACCAAGCATCGTGCCTGTTATGTGGCTAAGCTCCGAGAGGCCCATCGGAGGGAGAAAGGAAAGGTTGCGGACGATCCTGTCCGCATCCTTAATACTGATAATTGACAAGTAGTGCCCGAGCCCTGGCTCGGGCATAATTCTCGGATCTTCAGGGACATAGATCCGAGAGACGACGATGAGAAACCCAGGGAAGAAAAGGCAGCGCCGACTGAATTAACAGTTGGCATTTCGGTCAGCCGAGACAACCCATCGCGAACACTGAAGATCGGATCACAACTAGGCCCCGCAATGACTGAAGACCTTAGTGATTTCCTCCAGGCAAATCTTGATGTTTTCGCCTGGATGCATTCTGATATGTGTGAGATTTCTCCCGCCATTACAAGTCATATGTTGAACATAGACCCAAAATACGTCCTGGTTAAACAAAAGAGGAGAGGAATGGACCCAGAGAGGTCTGCTGCTCTCAGAGAGGAGGTGGACAAACTCAAAGCCAACGGGTTCGTCCGCGATGCCCTCTACCCTGAATGGGTATCGAACCCTGTGCTGGTGAAAAAGGCGAATGGGAAATGAAGAACTTGCGTAGACTACTCCGATTTGAACAAGGCATCCCCCAAGGACAGTTTCCCGTTGCCTAGGATTGATCAGTTGGTTGACTCCACCGCAGGACACGAGCTGTTATCATTCATGGATGCATACTCGGGCTACAATCAAATCCCGATGCATATTCCGGACAAAGAACACACCAGTTTCGTCACAGACGTCGGGTTATATTGCTATGTAGTAATGCCTTTCGGATTGAAAAACGCAGGAGCGACTTATCAGCGTTTGGTGAATCGAATGTTCAAAGACCAGCTTGGTAGAACGATGGAAGTCTATGTGGATGACATGCTCGTGAAGTCATGACAGTCAAACGACCACATTCGAGACTTGGCAGAGATGTTCGATATACTCAGATATTATGGGATGAAGATCAACCCTCTTAAGTGTTCCTTCGGTGTCACATCGGGAAAGTTTTTGGGATTCATTGTCAATGCTAGGGGAATTGAAGCTAACCCAGAAAAGATTCAAGCTATTCGGGATGTGCAAGTACCCAGAACTATAAAACAGGTGCAAAGCTTGAATGGAAAAGTGGCTGCGCTGAGTCGATTCATATCCAGAGCCATGGACAAGTGCATTCCTTTCTTTGATATAATAAAGAAAGGGAAGAGGAATTTCGAATGGACATCTAATTGTGAGGAAGCATTCCAAGATCTGGTGAGGCATCTGGAGAGTCCTCCAGTGCTGTCAAAACCAGTAGACCACGAGATGCTATACGTATACTTGGCTGTATCCCCACATGCTATAAGTGTAGCGTTGGTCCGCGAGGAGGACCGAGTCCAAAAGCCGGTGTATTACGTTAGTAAGCGTTTAACAGGGGTAGAAAGAAATTACCCTAAAATCTAGAAATTGGCCTATTGCTTGGTGATTGCATCACGTAAGCTGTGCCCATACTTTCAAGCACACTCAGTCAACGTCTATACCGATCAGCCCCTACCGTAGGTACTCCAACGACCAGAAACTTCTGGGAGGTTGTTGAAATGGAATATCGAGTTGAGCCAGTTCGATATCACCTACTTGCCACGGAGAGCCATACAAGGGCACGCATTAGCAGATTTCATCGCTGAGTTTACTGTATCTGACGAACCAGATAATCACAATGTCATTCCCCCCGTTCGATGGAAATTGTACACCGATGGAGCGTCAAATGACCGTTGTTCCGGCGCTGGCATAGTTCTTGTAACCCCAGAAAATCGATCGATTTTTTATGCTTTGAAGCTCGGTTTCCCGGCCACGAATAATGAAGCAGAATATAAAGCACTGATTGCAGGCTTAAAACTCATTGGAGAACTCGGGGTCAAATCAGTTGAAATCTTTTGTGACTCGCAATTGGTGGTCTACCAAGTGCGGGTAGATTACCAAGCAAAGGGACAGAAGCTCGCTCCGTACCTTGTTCTGGTTCAAGAGCTACTGTCGAACCTTGAGCGTTATGACATTTCGCATGTCCCGCGTGAACAGAACAAAGAAGTCGACTCATTGGCTAAATTCGCAAGCACTGGCGATGCGCAGCAGATGGGATTGTTTCCCGTTGAGGCCTTGCATGCTCCAAGCATAGACGTGATGAAAATCGATTTTGTGTTGGAAACAGGAATCGAGAGAGAGTCGTGGATAACCCCATTCAAACTATACCTGACGACCGAAACTTTACAAGAAAAAAGGAGCGAAAGACGATAGGTCATTCGAAAGGCCGCGCGATATGTGATGCAGGATGTACTAATGTATCAAAAGGGATTCTCAGTCCCCTTATTACGATGCATCGCACATGATGAGGCAAAGCGGGTCTTGAAGGAGGTTCATGAAGGAGAATGTGGCAACCATACTGGGGGGCAGACACTAGCAAAAAGATCCTCCGCTATGGATACTATTGGCCAACTGTAAATCGGGACGCTGCAGACTACGCAAGGAAATGTGACAAGTGTCAAAGATATGCGAAAATCCCGAGAACCCCACCAACAAATCACACAAATGGTTAGTCCCTGGCCATTTGCAATCTGGGGAATCGACATAATCGGCTCTTTGCCTATATCCAAAGGTGGTGCGAAATACGCGATAGTTGCAGTTGACTATTTCACAAAATGGGCCGAGGCAGAACCTTTAGCCACAATCACCTCTAAGAAGGTCATTAATTTCGTTGTACGAAACATTATATGCCGCTTTGGCCTCCCTCGAACCATCGTTACAGACAACGGAACGCAGTTTGAAAGCAGAGAGTTCAAAGAGTTCGGTTTAAAGTATGGCGTTGAGAAGAAGTTTTCCGCCGTTGCGCATCCAAAAGCTAACGGACAAGTCGAGGCCGTAAACAAAATAATCAAGTCCATACTGAAGAAGCGTTTGGAGAAAGTCGTAGGCAAGTGGGTAGATGAACTCCTGACAACATTATGGGCTTATAGAACTACCCACAAGTCCGCGACCGGCCACACTCCATTCGCCTTGGCATACGGCTCGGAAGCCGTTATACCCGTGGAACTCGAAGTTCCATCGCATCAAGTGACATATTATGATCCCAAGACAAATCAGGATCTCTTGTTGGAATCACTCGACTGCATCGATGAAAAACGTGAAGAGGCTGAATTAAGGGCGGCAGCACATAGGCACCGAGTCAAGCGTTATTACGACGGCAGAGTCCGTCCAAGGATTTTTGATGTTGGTGATCTCGTTTTGAAACGAGTTTTCCCAGTACCATCATGTATGAATCCCAACTAGGAAGGTCCATACGTCGTTGAACGGAAGCTTGGAGAGGGAACATTCAAGCTAGCGTCCGTTGATGGCGTGACGCTCCCCCGAGCGTGGAACAGTGAACATTTGCAACATTATTACATTTAGCATGTTTCTTTCCTGTTTTAGGCACCGTTATTTCATGTATGTTTTCGTTCCGTTATCACTTAGTTTCTTTTTAACCATGTAATCAGGCAGTTTAGTTGGTTTTCATTAATAAAGGCTCGAAGCCGTCTTTCCCATAAATTACTAATGTTTCAATATCTCACATTCGGGTGATGTATTGCTAGGGTTACATTATTTTGTATGATGTACGAACTCATATAAACGACCTCAATCTCCGAGTCCCCTGAGTGCGGACCGGAGTACTCTAAGTCCCCAGACCCCTAGAGCGCGGACTAGAGTATAAACGACTTCAATCTCCGAGTCCCCTGAGTGCGGACCGGAATACTCTAAGTCCCTAGAGCGCGGACTAGAGTATAAACGACTTCAATCTCCGAGTCCCCTGAGTGCGGGCCGGAGTACTCTAAGTCCCCAGAGCGCGGACTAGAGTATAAACGACTTTAATCTCTGAGTCCCCTGAGTGCGGACCGGAATACTCTAAGTCCCCAGAGCGCAGACTAGAGTATAAACGACTTCAATCTCCGAGTCCCCTGAGTGCGGACCGGAGTACTCTAAGTCCCCAGAGCGCGGACTAGAGTATAAACGACTTCAATCTCCGAGTCCCCTGAGTGCGGACCGGAATACTCTAAGTCCCCAGAACGCGGACTAGAGTATAAACGACTTCAATCTCCGAGTCCCCTGAGTGCGGACCGGAGTACTCTAAGTCCCCAGAGCGCGGACTAGAGTATAAACGACTTCAATCTCCGAGTCCCCTGAGTGCGGACCGGAGTACTCTAAGTCCCCAGAGCGCGGACTAGAGTATAAACGACTTCAATCTCCGAGTCCCCTGAGTGCAGACCGGAGTACTCTAAGTCCCCAGAGCGCGGACTAGAGTATAAACGACTTCAATCTCCGAGTCCCCTGAGTGCGGACCGGAATACTCTAAGTCCCCAGAGCGCGGACTAGAGTATAAACGACTTCAATCTCCGAGTCCCCTGAGGGCGGACCGGAGTACTCTAAGTCCCCAGAGCGCGGACTAGAGTATAAATGACTTCAATCTCCGAGTCCCCTGAGTGCGGACCGGAATACTCTAATTCCCCAGAACGAGGACTAGAGTATAAACGACTTCAATCTCCGAGTCCCCTGAGTGCGGACCGGAGTACTCTAAGTCCCCAGAGCGCGGACTAGAGTATAAACGACTTCAATCTCCGAGTCCCCTGAGTGCGGACCGGAGTACTCTAAGTCCCCAGAGCGCGGACTAGAGTATAAACGACTTCAATCTCCGAGTCCCCTGAGTGCGGATCGGAGTACTCTAAGTCCCCAGAGCGCGGACTAGAGTATAAACGACTTCAATCTCCGAGTCCCCTGAGTGCGGACCAGAGTACTCTAAGTCCCCAGAACGCGGACTAGAGTATAAACGACTCCCATTTCCGTGTCCCCTGAGTGTGGACCGGAGTATTCTAAGTCCCTGGAATGCGGGCTAGAGTATTGGCAATTCGGATCTCTGAATCCCCTGAATGCGGATCGAATTACCCTAAATCCCTGGAGCGTGGGTTTAGAAAAAATTCTAAGTACTCAACGATGTGGAACAAGACATATGCCACTCCCCAGAATGTTTGAACAATGTAAGAACGGATTGGAAAATCATGCAACTCATAAGAACTTGAGTTTTGACCACAGGTATTCAGAAAGCTAAAGAAGCAAAAGAATCGTTCAAATGACTAAGGAACTAAACTTTATTTAATAGTCCAAAATGGGGTTACACAGCTACTCCTCCAAAACTTGGAGTCAAAAAACCTATCTACACAAACTACGAAAATGAAAAAACAAAAAGTAGCTACAAGACCTAAGCAAAATCTCGTTGAACGAGAATAGCGGCTATTTCTTTGGATTTTTCTTCTTGTCTTCCTTCGTTTTCTCAGATGATTCCTCTCCCTCACGCTTCTTCTTGGAGTTTTTGCTTGCCAAGGAAGCAGTGTCAAGAGCGGGAGAAGGAACATCCAGCGGTTTGGATTTTCCAAGGAGAATGATTTTCAAAGGTCTATTCCGCGGGTCGGTAAGTTCTAGTATTTCAGGCTCAACTTTGATCTTGACTTTCTTTTTCTCCTCTTCGGCGAGACGTTCTTTCATGCTTATCTTCGAAGTATGTTCGGAGGCGCCGGTGATCTCGATTTCATCACTCCCTTCGGCGGGAGATGAAGTATCAAGCTTATCATCATCTAGCGCCCCGATCACTTGAGCGTCAGGGCCAGGAGTTACTCCCGCATGAGCAACATCGCTTGTTTTCTCTGCCTCCTCTTTGGCGTCGTCGCTCCTCGGAGTTGGCTCAGGATCAGAGCAGCCTGCATGAAAACATAAAGAATGAACATTAGGACAAATAACCACTACTAGAAAGTGACAGATCTTTTAACTTCTAAAAGAAGAATTTCGTACCGGGTTCTGGCTGGCTATCAGTTGTGCGTGGAGTTTCACCCTCTAGAATAGGGGATAGCACATGAACGCCAAGCCCAGGATCTTCAGGATCGTAGCCGACATGCTGCTCGAAGGGGTCAAGTGTTGGCCGACCAGCCGATTGAGCAGAGGGAGGAGCAGCAGAATGAGGAGCCGCAGTCTTAGCCCCAGATGGACCAGCTTCGTCGTTTTTCTCTTTAGGTAGGGGAGAGCCTTTGCTATAAAGTGCCAAAGCTGCAGATAAGTTCGCTGGCTCGTTTCCCCTAAGATATTCCTTCACCAGAGCATCCTCATCGACTTCCTCAGAGCCCGACTCGATTTTTCTGATCTTCACTAAAGTTTCCCAGGCCTCAGCTAGGGATTCAAGATAGCCCTCGCCTAGGAATGTCAAGTCGCGATGCATAAGGACGCGGGCGCCGTACTCGGCAATCAGCGGGTCAAACATGCACTTGACCTCTTCCTTGTCAGCCTCTGCAGCTGCTTCGAGGCGAGAGTCAATCTCCTCGGAAGCTTTTCTCTTACCCTCCTCGCGGGCTTCATTTTTCGCTATCTCAACCCTAGCAAGTTCATCATCGAGCTTCGTTTTCAAAAGCCGCGTTGCAACGATTTCGTCACATATCGTTGGGACTCTTCTTAAGCGGCTGTTTTTCCTCTTTCTCTTTAGAGATCAATTCTTTCAACTCTCTGACTTGCAGGGCAAGCGCGTCCCTTTCTTTCTGGATAGAGTCTTTTTCTAAGGCAAGGGCTCCGCTGCGCTGGACTACTTCATCGAGTTACTTCTTATGGGTCATCTCTAAACCAGTGACGGCCTCGGCAGTGTCTTTTGCACTTTGCTCTGCGGCTTCGAGTTTCGACTTATACGAGGCAAGCTCCTCATCTTGGCTCTTGATGATATCCTTGTCAAAGCCAGCTTCCAACTTCAAACGGTCAATCTCCTGTTGGCGCTCAACAGATACCTCCAAGATCTTTTCGACCAAGTGTACAAACGCATCGTGTTGAACATAGACGTCGTTGTTGCAGGCGATGGCACTCTGCTTAACGTGCCCTGGGATATGATGAATGGCTGGGAGGAATTTCAGGCCATCGAAGTAGATTTTTGGGAATTTAGACTTAAGATCGACCATCTTCTCTGCTATAGTTGGGTCAGCTGCAGGAATAGGGGGAGGGGGCTTTGAAAGTTCTGCTCTTTTTCGATGCTCCCGAGTTTGCCTTATGCTCGACGAACCGGAGTGTTGTTCTCGGGAGACATCGGGTTGGGACCCCTTCTGCGAAAGCTTCTCTCTATCTGGCTCAGTTTGAGGAGGGGGATCACGAGAATATGAAGACTAGGAGTATGTTTTCTTTCGATAAGACGAATCGCGAGGATGGTTGTCTCGATTCTCATAATCGTCTCTGTCCTTTCGTCTACCCGAGCCTGAATCCCGTCCGGGATGGTGAAATATAGAAGAGCCGTGGAGGCGATCGAGTCCGTGGGAGCGCCCCATGTCACCTGTAAAGGATAAAAATAACAACGAGTTAAGAAAAATCGGGGTAATGAAAAAACTTGAAGTGTATGGTAAAGTGCGTGTGTGCGTGTGTGTCCTAGTGTTCCCCCCGACGGACCGGTTCCTTTATCTTACTGATTGGAGTGTTATCTCCCTAGACTGGGAGTTGAACTTCCGCGTTGCCTCTAGCGGGAGAATGAAACTTAAAGGCTTCCGGATCGTCGAAACCATAATTGAGTATATCGTCAGGGATGGAAAGGTTCGACAGACCCTTTAAAGAACTTTCCATATGCTGTGAAGAAGCCTCTTTATCTGACGGGATGAGCGTAACTTTTGAAGTTCCGCCAACTTTCTCCTTCCGTATCTTGTACGTCAATTTCTTCTTTCCCTTCGAAGGGGAAGATGACGTTTCAATATCGTGCACTTCGGCTGCCGGGTTCCAAGCGGGACCCACATTCTCGCCTTGAGTCTCATGAGCTTCATCCTCCTTGTCTTCACCATCTTCGTGTGCATCGGGGGTATGGCGTGATGACGATCCAGCTTGTTTTTTCCCTCTAGCGGGAGCGGATTTGGGGATGGAAACGCCCTCCGGAAGGCTAATCTGGCGACCTGGGGTTAACAAACCGAACCTCGACAATGATTCATTTGAAATGATGGTTCGGATGTCCCGATCCTCGACAGGAAGAGCTCTAATGGCTTCAACGGCCTCAGAATATCCTCGGCCCTCAGGACGCAGGTTAAGACCTGAAAAGATGAAACAAGGAGTTAGAAAAAGCATAACTCCGATTGAGCGCGAATGATGACTCAGGGAAGAGACTTACTGCCTTCGAACCATCTCCACGCGAAACCAAGAGGGCAACGCACATAGAACCATTCCTGTTTGTACAGGGCGAATTTGCTACATGCTCCGGTTAAAATCTGGCACTTGTGGTACAGCTCGAGGAACATGAAAGAGGGGCTATCTTTCCGCTTCTTGATCATATAAATATATCTGATGTCGCCAGAAGTTGGAGGCCTAGAGAAGACGGCCATGAAAAGTAGGTAGGTCCCGTTTATGAATGCGTGACCGTTTGGGTGCAGCTGCGACGGGGCGATGTTTATGTACTGCAACACGTCCCGAAGAAACAAGTTGAAGGGAGGCACACTGCCCATCCAGCACATGAACTTGTTACAAGTAGTATATCCGAATGGGGGTAGGTGAGGACGATCATGTCTCGATGGGACAAAAACACATCGGCAAAAGGGATTCCATGGATGGAGCATATTCGCCGAAGCACGACTTCGTTAATATTCGAAGCCTGTGAGTCGATCGGATTGTCCAAGATAATCGTTGCCTCCAGGGCATCAGGAGCTAAGTTATGAGCAGGGTATGTCGACGGATTTGAAGTGTCCACGACTTCTTGCATTGATGACGGCCCAGGCCTATCAGATATAGTGGCGGAGCTAGATTTTTTAGACATCCCCAATAAATAGTGAATCTGTCTAAGCGCCAGTGAAAACTATACTTGAAAAATGTTCAACGTTAGAATTAACAACATGGATATTCCCCCCATATGGTGTGTAAACTAGTGCAAGCAATCGTGTATAAGCATTGAGAATCTGAAGGTTACAAAGATATAAAAATGAGCTTCGAATCGTCGCCATCGAAGACCGTCATCGCTGACCGTCTCAAAAAGCCCGCCTTGTGGTGATTACAGTTTTAGATTCAGAAAATGAATGTTAATCTAAGTTCAGATTTATGTCTACTAAAGCTAGGGAGTTAATGATCTGGATCAGTTTCATATGCTAGTGTGCTTGGGTCCTGGTCCTTGTTTTGCTATATGAATACGCAAGGTTAATAAGTGTTCGGCCTAATTCCTGCTCGGCTAAAGGTATCGTTAGGCATATTCGGTTAAGTTTTGTCCGGCCAAAACAGGTTTCAGCATTCACAAACGTTCGGTGAAGTGTGGTTCGGCATTTGTGTTGTTCGGCATTTGTATTGTTCGGCATTTATATTGTTCGGCATTTATGATGTTCGGCGTTTGTATTGTTCGGCATTTATATTGTTCGTCATTTATGTTGTTCGGCATTTATATTGATCGGCACCCATGGTGGTTCGGCATTTGTGAATGTTCGGCAAAGCATCGTTCGGCCAAAATCTTGTTCGGCCGGGACAACATTCGACATCCTATTTGGCTCATACTCCCACCACATCCTTCCATTGCACTACCCGGCATATGATGAATCATGCCGAGCCAAGGTTACGCCGAGCGCCAATGCTCGACACATCGTCCTCTACAATGACCTCATTACCCTTTTTTCTTCCTCCATCTACACCGAACCACGAGGACAAATCGTTCAGTGAGTCGCACCGAACCATCCTGTTCGGCATTTTAACCAACTCCTACCTTCCTCCACATCATCTGGCCCTAAAAATCTACGCAACACCTATCAATTTACGAACTCGAGCTTCATGTTGAAACCCCTTTGTGAATTTAGTTAGAGGGATTGTTACCTAGTTAGTAGATCGCGACTTGGAGAAATCTGGAGTTGAGGTCACGGTTTTGATTAATGTCGAATAGGTTAGGAAGAGTTGTAAAGTCTTTGAAGGTTGTTAACAAGCGAGTTTCTCGAAAACAAGATAGAAGAAGTGAGTGTGAAAAGAGAAGGAGGAAGAAGGTGTCGGCTTTTATAGGACAGAATGAGAAGTCGAAAAGGCTATATCCGGTGGAACCGGTCAAAGCCACAGTGTTCGGCATCGGCATACAAAGTCGTTCGGCATGAGGAGCGTTCGGTTTCGACTGCCTCGTTCGGCATCTATACCACGCTCGTCACACACCTCCACCACTGATATTCTCAAGAAGGCATCGCCAAGGAGAGTTAACCTAGATTCGAAGCGAAGTACGGGGGATATGCAATTCAAAGCGTATCACGATTCAGTCACGTAATACACTTTGGGGGGCAAGTGTTTCCTGGAGATTTGACCAGGCAATCAGGTACTCGGCATCCAGTAGTACTCGGCATCCAGGAGTACTCGGCATCCAGGAGTACTCGGCGTCCAGGAGTGCTCGGCATCCAAGGAGCGCTCGACATCAGGAGACGTTCGGCGTGTACAAGTGTTCGGCATGGCTGGATTGACCGTCATAAGCTATTGGTCGGCTAGATACTTCGTTCGGCCAGAGGCATCGCTCGGCTAAAGGCAACGTTCGGCCGGAGCCATCGTTCGGCCAGAGACATCGATCGGTTAAGGGCTTCGTTCGGCCAAAGGTAGCGTTCGGCCAGATGCTTCGTTCGGCCAGAGGCACGTTCGGCTTCGATTGCTATTCGATCTACTCTTCCCACACAACAAGCGCCTCGTTCGGCATGGAGAGAGTGGTTCGGCATCCTACACAACAAGCGCCTCGATTGGCATGGAGAGAGTGGTTCGGCATCCAACCGTTCGGCCTGTTTGGTTTGGCATACAATGACCACTCCATTTGAGCCAAGGTGTTCGGCTGCCAAGCCCCCCTGGGAAGTCCAACCCATCTTTGTCTATAAATAGAGGGCAAGGGCACAGTGAAAAGGGACCTTTTTTCGGGAACACTAGGGAGACTCTGCCGCTTTCAAGACTCATCTTCTTTACTTAGCGATTGTATTCAAGCATTTGATCTATGGATTGTATCTGTAATCAATCATTAAGAAGAGCAATAAAGTTTAACCTCAAAGTAGACGTAGGCAATTACGCTGAACCACTATAAATCCGGTGTTCTTACTTTCTGCATTTAAATTAGCATATTCTTCCTTGTTTAATTTATCTTCATCACTTATATCTCTACACAATCTTTCTCAACGAGGTTAGTGACCAATTTTGGTGCTAACAGCATCCAATTCCTTAAGCAGCTAAACATCCAAAGCCTGATCAAAGAAATTCCTACTTTCCTGCAAAATCACCATGAACTGCCCCATATAAACATGAGACACCCAATGGTGCATAAAACACACAAGGGTCATACTAAAGTCTGGTATGAGTAATTTAACTGAAAACATGATTTTATATGACACTTATTCATATTCAAATAACTTCAAAATGGATAAAGGAACTCATTACCACTCTTGTGCATGTTCCTGTGATACATGTGCATACACATTAGTGCACAACAAATTATATATGATTCAATGGTTTAGTTCAGTGATAACAATCATAGGATCCATCCATAAAACATCATAGACTAATCAACACATTCATCAATTCAATCATCAAGCCTTTTCTACCAGATTACTGGCCATCAGGGACTTTACCCAAGCCCTCTCATGAACCTATTTCTATTGTTCACTATCAAGTATATTATGGTCTTTAGCTACTTTCTCTTGTTAAACCACACACTGCCTGGGACATATCACTGTTAACCCAGCACACTCAGGCCCCTGGGTATAAGCATACCATGTGTGAGCTTGCAATGTTCACCTTGCCCAGCCATATTTTGTAGCCCTAAGATCTAAAAGTCCTTAGTTAAATTACTAAGTGTTACTTTCCCTTTCTCATTCCTATGCTAATCCCTTCTGCATATCATATTTCAATCAGAGAAATAAACATTCATCCAACATGTATTCATCCAGAGATTGCTAAGTCATGTTCTCAAAAGCAAGCATTTAATCATGCAAACATATGTGATTTCTAAGCATATTATTTTGTCTATGGGTTTCAATGGATCAAGTTACAAACATATGGTCATAGATAGTTTTCTGGTTGTCTCCTTTTACCTCTGGTTCAATCAGACCTTTGTTAATCTTTAAGATCTGGCTAAGCCACAAGTATATGCTTTGATTTGGAGAGTTCATAAAACATAGAAGCTTAGCACATGTATAACATTGCACCTCTACATTTATCTTTATTTTAGTTGATCTGAGACATAAGCAACAACACAATGTTGCAGCCCCACATTTTCTTTCATTTTTAGACCATATATCTACAACATAAATCCTGGGTTTTTAAGTAAATAAATGTATAAAGAAAACCCATAAAAAAATCTACTTCATCTCAAAGTTAAACCACAACACAGATAACCATATTTAAACATGAAATCCATGACTCTTTTATACTGGATAAGTCACTATAAAGGGTTTTACACTTGAGCAGATCATTGACAAGCCAAAGTTATCAAATCATAAAAATGAACATAGCTTGCAAAAGTGAAATATAAATTTAATTAGGCTGCCTCAATATTCAGGACTTATTACCAAAGTTTCCCAGTGAGGTTACTCACCTTAATCCCTCTTTTTCCTAAGCTTTTTAAACCCTTTTGGTCTTCTGCCTTCTTCTAATTCTAATGGTCGGTGCTCCTTATTTTTCTCTGGCTTATGTTTTATTTTT
Organism: Allium fistulosum; assembly: GCA_030737815.1. Classification (NCBI taxonomy): domain Eukaryota; kingdom Viridiplantae; phylum Streptophyta; class Magnoliopsida; order Asparagales; family Amaryllidaceae; genus Allium; species Allium fistulosum. The sequence continues at coordinate 225,547 of JASFAW010000040.1, forward strand.
CTTTAAATGATGAAGAGCAATTGTGAAAGGTCTCACTACACTAAGCCTCCTTATACAAAACCATGGCTGCTACTAGGGTTTAGTGAAATTACCCAATGTCATTTTTACCCTATAAAACATGATATGCCTCTCATTTTGATTCAAGAGAGAAAAGGGTATGTGGTCCTTGTTTTTATTTTCAGAAATAAGCCTTATCTCTTTAATCTCACCCCGGTCATGTTATATGCATGACTCTTATTTTCCAAAGTAAAAGGATTGCTGGAAATGGATAAAGTACTTGCTTAAGGGTTCATGCCATTTCCATGCAAATTTTGTTTTCTTCCAGCAAGTGTTTTCTTGTGCACATATATAATATATGTATGCCTATTTTTCCTAAGTCCTTATTTTCTTTCTTTAAATAATTTGAAGTACCTAAATATTTTTCTTGCATGTATTTATTCCTGCCTAACATTTATTTTCTTTGTGCCAAACTTATTAAAGACATAATCATATCTCATACATATGTATTTCTAAATTATTTATTCTAATTTATATATTGATTTCTGCCTATTTCATTATACAGAAAAATGTGCGCATGTGTGTGCACTATCTTGTGCACATGTACATGTTTAAACCATATATTTGCAATCGGTTTCCATTCCTATCTTTCTCAATGCAATTTTTAAACAAACATAAACTAATTTAAATCATGAAATTGCTCACAAAAATCAGGGTTATCACATATGGTTTTTTCGTTGGCAAGTTTTGTAGATCTCTGTCGCTCGCGTTTTTTGTTGGTCGATGGATGCTTTATGGAAATTATCCCCTTTTCCGATCTTGGGTTAATGTCTTGTTTCCCCCCTAGTGGACGAAACACCCAGGTCTCTGCTTCGAAGGTGGTTTCGGCCTCCTCTTGCTTGTCTGCTGTTGACTCGCGGTGGGATTTCATCACCCGCTTCGAGCCTGTCTTGGTCTTTGAAGATTCGTGCGAGATTTTGAAATCGGGGGAGTTGCTTTTTTGGTTCGGTGGACTGTGGGGGGTTTGCTGATTTTGGCTCTGATTTTCTTGATAGCATGACATTTGCTGGGGATTTCATCACCCCAAACAGATCTGGTCATGGTTCTGTCTTTACTATGCGGCTCCAATTCGCTTCTCAAAGAAGGAGGCGGCGGTGTCGCTTTCGACGCTGCGCACGAGATAGGTTGAGAGAGTCTGCTTTGGCCGTTAGGAGCCAATCTACAGCTCTTGCTTCTTGGGATAGTCATTTGCTTGGAGCCGAGCAGGCTCCTTCTGATTTGGCCATGAGCAATGTTTTTTTACTTCTTGCGGCATGTTGCCAGATAGTGATGGTGAGTTTGTTATTCCTTCTTTGTTGGCCGTTTTGGTTAGTGAGCAGCAGTTGAGAGCTCCACTTGATTTGGTCCATGCTCCGGACCAGCTGGTAAGTGCTGCCCCTTGCAGGCAGGTGAGTTTTTCTCCTTTTATCTCCTTATTGGTTGATGATGCTGGGTATACCGTTATTTGCTGGTTGTTGGCTGATGGTGCTGGTGTTCTGTGCAAGAGCCATGACACACCTCGGTGTATGCCCCCTGACATTGTTGACCCGTCGTTGACTGGTGGTGTGTCAGGTCCCCTTAGCTTAGTGATCTTCGTTTCATCTTATTCTGTCCACTTGTCTTGCTTTTTGCATCAGAGACCTTGTCCTCTGTTTGTTTCACAGGAAATCTTTTGCCGCGTCGGTTGTGTCCATACCAGACTACTCGTATGGGTCGTTCTAATGGGGCCCTATTGCTGGACTTTTGTGATGAGTCATTGCGAGGCCTCTTCTGTGTCGTCAGTGACTCTTCTTCGTCTCCCTAGATTGTCAGGCTACCGTTGGTCTCTTCGGAGGTTACAACGGGCCTGGAGCGTTTAGCTCGGGCGATCTTCCAGCTCTGGTCGTATAGTGGTCTCTGATTCGGACCACTATTCGGACAGCCTGGGTTTTTGCCAGCTTTCATTGGTCCGCCCTGTTGTTCCCTCTGATAGGGCCGACCCGCGAACCTTACCTGTCTCGCGGGGCTGTCTCATTAGTGACAGTCCGAATTTGGTAAGGTTCCTACAGCAACGTGGGCTGCGACTTGTCTGCTCCCCTACATTCTTCCATTTTTCTCCGGCTCTTCCGGATCCCCCGGTCTCCTCCACCTCCTGTTGCTCTTCTCTTTGCTCTCTTCCCTCTTCCTCCTGCTCTTTATCGATCTCCATCCCGCTGCTTAGCAAAGCGGAAATAGCGATCATTAATGATCGTCGAGCTCGCCTCACTAAGAACTTGGCATATTCCAGGCATAGTGTTACGCAGTCGAGATCGTCTGAGCCGCTTGGGGTCTCTTCGGAGTCCTCCCCTCGGTATTCGGCTCCCCATTCCCGTTCATCTCGTCGCAAACCGAGAGGTGCTCCCACCACCCCTCGCACTATCCACACACACTCTATAGCGGCGTCTGAGCAGACCGACAGGTCTACTCGATATTCGTTGCATCTTATCTGAGTTGAGTTAGCTCTCCCTTTTCTTCTCTGCTAGCTATCTGTCTCTTTGCTTTTCCCCTCATCATGTCGAACTTCCTTTTCTGGAATATCTATGGTATTGGCAATGAAGCATCTTTAGCTAGGCTGAAGTGCATTGTCCGGAAACATTCTGTCTGTTTGGTTGCTCTTTTGGAACCTTTTATGGGACCTGGAGAGGTAACCAAAACTGTGTTGTCGTTAGGGTTTGGCGGTGCCTTGTCCAATGTTTCGGGTAAGATTTGGATTCTTTGGTCCAAAGGATTTGTGGTTCGTCCTGTTTTTGACTCGGTCCAGCTTATTTCTGTGGCTTGCTCAGCTACTCACTTCTCTCACCCTTTTCTTTTCTCGGCGGTCTACGCTAAGTGTGATCGGATTGAGAGGTTATCCCTCTGGTCTGATATTCTTTTGCTCTATAAGCTGGGCTTCTCGTACTCGGTTGTGGGCGGTGATTTCAATGTAGTCGCTAGCCAGGCTGAAAAACAAGGAGGGGTGGCCGTCAACCGTTCTTCGGTGGCGGACTTCAACTCTTTCATTGTTAGCTCGAGCCTTTCTGAAATCCCTTTCGTTGGCCCTGCTTTTACCTGTTCTAACAACCAAGAGGGCCCGAACCGTATCTTCTCTAGGCTGGACAGAGTTTTTGGGTTGGAAGATTGGCTCAATCTCCCATTCTCCTTCTCTATCTCGCATCTCCATCGGACATTTTCTGACCATGCCCCGATGATTTTGCGTTGTTCCTCCCTTTCTCTTTCGGGTTCGTCATCCTTCCATTTCCAGAGTATATGGAGATCCCATCATACTTTTCATCAGGTGGTGGAGGAATCGTGGAGTTCTCCTATTGCAGCCTCCTCCATGGTGGTTTTCTCCCAAAAGCTTAAACGTCTCAAGGTTTGCCTTAAGGCCTGGAACGTTCAAGTTTTCAAAGACATTTTCGATCGTGTGCGGGCGGCAGAGGAGACTCTTATCTTAGCCGAATCCTTGTTCGACGAGGATCCGTCTGCCGCCAACAAGGAGGAGTGGGAATTAGCTCAGATGGCCTTCTCCTTGGAACTTCGTGTCGAGAACACCTATCTTCGCCAAAAGGCGAGGGTCAAATGGATGGTCGAAGGAGATTCGAACTCCAAATTTTTGCATTCTTCTATTCGTAAGAAGAACAACCTTCTCTCTATTCGTGAGATTCTTCGGTCAGATCTCTCTGTGGCTTCTACCCCTGATGAAGTCAAAGAGACCATTCTGTCTCACTTCCAATCCTTTTTGGGCACTCCCTCTGTTTCGGATTCCGATCCGGCCCTTTTTCATTCATCTCCCGAATGGTTTCTCCGGCGGTTAGTGCCGCTTTAGCTGACCCTCCTTCATCGGAAGAGATTCGAGTCTGTGTCTTTGCTCTAAGAAAGGATAGTGCCAGTGGGCCGAATGGCTTCAACGGTGTCTTCTACTAGAGTGTTTGGCCTATCATTCAGTCAGACTTTTGTCTGACTATCCAGTACTTCTTTTCTGGCGGTTCTCTGCCCATTGGTTGGTCTTCCACCAACTTGGTCCTTATTCCGAAGTGTGATAATCTTCGGTCTTGCGTGGATTTTCGTCCCATCAGCTTGTGTAATTTCTCAAACAAAGTAATCTCCAAGGTGTTGGCCAATCGATTGGCCCCGTACCTTGATCGTATCATCTCCCCCTCTCAAGCGGGTTTTGTTAAAGGCCGTTTAATCACAGATAACGTCCTATTGGCCCAGGAATTGATTTCCCAGCTTGACCGGAAGGTCAGAGGCTCTAATGTTGTTTTCAAACTAGATATGGCAAAGGCTTATGATCGTATGTCGTGGTTTTTCGTCATCAAGGTTTTGTGAGCCTTTGGGTTTCTGAAAACCCTTATTGATTTGGTTTGGAGGCTCATTTCCATCTGTTGGTTCTCCGTTCTCATTAACGGATCGGCCAATGGATTCTTCAGGGCGGGAAGGGGTTTACGTCAAGGAGACCCACTATCGCCTTCTCTATTCATGATCGCGGCAGAGGCTTTCATTCGCGAGCTTCAAACCCTCTCGATTTATGGTCAGGTCCATAGATTTGGGCTGCCGAGGGGGTGCCCGCTCGTTTCCTCCTTATCTTTTGTAGATGACATTGTCATTTTCTCCAATGGCAACTGTTCCTCTATTCGTCGGCTTCTTCGCTTCATTCATCTTTATGAGAGGTGCTCGGGCCAGATCGTTAACTCCTCCAAGAGTTGCTTCGTCCGCGCGAAGGACATGTCTCCTTCCAGGGCTTCTTGGCTAGAGAACTTTATCGGGTTCAAGGAAGCATCCCTTCCGCTACCTTATCTTGGAATAGTCCTCTACAGAGGTAGGAAACTTAACGCTATTTTCGATCCTTTGACAGACAAAGTTAGGGGAAAGATTATCCGTTGGAATGCGTCTCTTCTTTCCCAAGCAGGTAGACTGGTTCTCATCAAGTCGGTCTTAGGCTCGATGGGCACTCATGTCTTCGCTGCGATGACCCCTACCTCTTCCTTTTTCCGGTCTTTCCAATCTTTGGCCTCGTCTTTCTTTTGGGGGTCGAAGGTTGATGTCCACCGCCATCACTGGGTCTCCTGGGACGTCGTGTGCCATCCCAAAAGCGAGGGCGTTTTAGGCTTGCGCAATCCTAAGGACATCTGTGCGGCTTTTGCTTGCAAGTTGTGGTACCGGTTTGGGGCAAACGACTCCTTATGGGCGTCGTTCCTTCAAGCTAAGTATCGTATGCTGGCGAGCTCTGGTTTCACCGGTTCTCCATCTTACGCAAGCGAGACTTGGAAACACATGCAATCGGTGAAATCGTTTTCTGACTCTCGTGGCGGTCAATCTGGTTGGGATAGCGGCTCGTTTTCTATCTTCAAGGCCTGGAGCTCGGCTCGTAACCCAGCTCCGCTTCTCCCTTTGTTCTCTTTCATTTGGGATTCTCGAATCCCATCTAAAGTTTCTCTGTTTATGTGGCGAACTCTTCATAATGGGTTGCCATTAGACGAGAACCTCCAAAGGATTGGCATTCCTACCGTCTCCCGTTGTAGGTGCTGCGGCATCAGGGATACGGAATCCTTGGGTCATTTGCTTTTTCTGGGCTTCACTGCCAGATCTTGCTGGAATTACTTCGGAAATCTGGTAGGTATCCGAGGTAACAACAGCTCTCCTGCTGATTTACAGAGAACCTGGTGGTACGGGATCTCTGGTAAATCTCTAAGCTCAATCCTTTCCCGTTTGATTCCTTGCCTGATCTGCTGGCACCTCTGGTGCGCGCGGAATAAGGCAATTTTTGAGGATTCTCCGATGGATCCCTCTTCCATTATTCAGCGGGTTAGGAATGATGTCTTCCTAGCATTTCATGGCAGACCTTTTAAGGGTTCAGTTGGCTCCCGCTCTAGACGGCTAGTGGGTCTTTTATCGATTTCCTATGATCAGGCTTCCTCTAGAGTTGGAATTGGCTGAGGCCTTTTCGAGGGCCGGGATGTTCCGCCCATCCCGCCCTCGCCCCCCCCCCCATTTTTTCTTCTTATGTGGTTGCGGGTTTTTCAGGTTAGTCCGGGGGCTTTTCTCTTTCTTTCTGTTCTTTTGGACGTTGCCGTTGTGGCTTCGAAGGTGGGTTTACTGTCGTCTTCTCTCCTTCTGGTATTCGGAGTGGTTTTCTTCGCTAGCGCTAGTGGGCTCGTCTTCTTTGCCTGCAGTTGTTTTGCACGGATTTTATTCGACATCGTCATTGGACAGTGGCCTTGCCGGAGCTCGATGACGATGTTAGATGGGCGGTGGTTTTTCCGAAGCTCATCCAGATTGATATGTGCATGTTTCCTGTCCAGCGGTCGTCTTCCACTCATACGCGTCTGCTTTTGTAGTTTTTTTAGGGCGTTTGTTTCTGTATTGTCGTCTGTTTTTGTTTCGCGGGTTTTTTATTTCCTTTTGTTCTCCTTGGTTACCTGTCAGGCATGTTGACAGCTTTTGGAGTTGGCTTATATATATATATATATCCTTTTCCTTAAATAAAAAAGAAAGAAAGCAACAAATAACAAAAATCATTATCACTTTTACAAATCAAAATCTAATTCAAAAAAAAGGTCATTAAATCTTCAAACCTGAATATATGCCTCCTGAAACCCGCTGTTGTCCACGATATTATGCACATGGATCACGTTGTTGGGTTTATGATCTGCGAGAGTGCTTGTAGAGGAGTTGGAAGAGGGGCATTAAATGTAATTTCTTAGGCAAGTGTTTAGCTTACAAAACCTATGTCAGTTCATCTTCAATCATGGTAAATGATGTCTAGTGGTCTTGCTGCCTTGAGTTTCATTTTTGGTGCATTGAATTTTGGAATTAAATAAAGAAAAAATTATGTGTGTGTGTGTATTCCTGTGCATATGCAAGAGCGTTTGGGTTATATACTAGCGTGTGTTTTGTGTGAATACGTGAGATATGTGTGTACAGGGGTATTATAGTGTGTGTTTAGCTGATGGGTGCATGGGTCATTTATAGGTGTAATTGATAACCTAAGCATGTGTACAGGTGTAACTTCATGTGTGCAAATGTTAGTGTTGAGTTATATTTGTTGCTGCCATTTGATTTTCTACATGAGTAGTAGACTTTGTGTCAGGTTGAGTGAATATGCATATATGATATATGTATTTGTGAAAATGCTTGTACACTTGTTGTTTGTTTATAATTTGTTCTCCTGGTGTCGAATACTTCATGCATGCATAGATGAGTACATTTGTGTCTGCATCTAGGTATATAAACATAAATATATAAGAGCTGTTATATATTAGTCATATGAATTTTAACTCATGTAGAACATTTTAACTCATGTAGAACATATAAGAGCTGTTATATATTAGTCTTCCCGGGCTAATCAAACATTTTAACTCATAAGATTAAAGAAAAATCAATAAAATAACACCAAAAAATATATAATAAGTTCAAGAAATATGAATTTTTACAATAATATAAAGTATTGAACATAAACTGTATTGAATTGAAAGTGGAAGAATAGAATGAAAAGGTATTTGAAATTAACTAATACCGTGTAGCAAAACGGATAGGATCTACTATCATGCATAAATATAATATTGTGTAGCAAATTTACCCGGGCTGTAGCCCAGGGTAATGAAACCATAGATCCGTCCCCGCTTGTACGGGTATGCAATAGTAAGTTAATGAATAATAAATATTTACATTATATTTAATAAAAGAATAGTAATTTACTGGTAATAAAATTATTAAAATTCATCCTGCTTTCATCTTGTTTTGTTCATGTAGTATGCTCCTTCCCTCATCAAGAATCAATTAGCAGTAGCAAGAGAAAAAAACGGTAACAAAAATGGCTGTTCTCTCCTAAGCGATTTTCCCCTTTTCTCAAATTTCTCCTCCTCTCCTTCTGCGATTCGTTTCCTCTCTCTGCTCTATTTTTTGGTGTGTTGGTCTCTTCTCTTGCCTGAGTGTCTGCTGTGCCTGTGCTCTGCCATGCTCGTGTCTGATTGTGGCGTTGGAGAATTTATTCTCACTGGTTCGTTCGTTCGCCTTTGTCCATCTTTTGAGGCGATTGCCGTTGCGCTTCGTGCAGTTGCTGTCGGTCCTATCTCTCTGGTTCTTTCTGGAGAGAGGACGGTGGAAGTTAGGGTTTTCTCGTTGGTCGATTTTGGGGCTTTGGTTCGATGCCGCTTTCTATGGGTTGATCAGGGTTTTTTGGAACTTTCTCCGTTCTTTGGGGATGGATTGGCTTGCCGTCCCTTCACAAGCCTGCTATCTTCGTTTTTCGAAGTTTCTTGTGAGGCGGCGGAGTGCAGTGCCGCTCCCCGGGCTGTGTTGAAGGGGGAAGTCACTACCCCTTTCGTACCGTTTCTGGTCTTTGCTGGTTCTGTCGGTGTTGTGCCTCTTGGGGATGATTCGTTGGAGTTTGGTTCCCTTTCTTGAGATTATGGGTCCGTCGTCGATGCAGTGGGTCATAGGGATGTCACTACCCTGTTCGATTCATTGGTTGGCGGTAGTGATTCTGTTGTGGCTCTGGACTTTGTTGAGGTTGCTTCGTCCTCTGGCGTTGATGGCTCTGTTTCTGCATCTTTGGTCGAAGGGGATCTCACCACCCCTTCCTCCCAGGCCGATGAGTCGGCAGTTGATGTTTTGGGGGTTTGCTATGTTCCGGCCTCTCCGCCTCTGGTGGTCTCGGTCTTGCTTGGTTCTTTTGATTGGGCTGGTGTTTTTGTGTTTTCTGGTGGTTTGGTTGGTTGCTTCTGGGGAGTCATGGGGGTTTGCAAGTGTTGGTGGCAGGTGGTTGGTTTTGTTCGGGTGATTGGTTTTGTTCGGGTGGTTGTTTGTGGTCGTGGTTGGCTAGTTCGTGCTGTTCAGGTTTGCGTTGCTGTTTATTTTGGTTTTGTATTAGTTCTTTGTGGTCAGGATTGTGGGATTCGTTTGTGTTTGGCTAGTAGTTGCTTTTGTCTGCCCGTTATTCCCTTTTGGCCTCTCCGAAGAGATTCTCCTGGCAGTGTCGTTAAGCTCAGGCGGTGTTCTAGCTCTGATTGCATAGGGTATCCTCATTTGGTACACTATGCGAGCAGAATAGAATATTGCCAGTCTGGTGCGACCATGGAGGAGGATATCTCTGTAGGGGCCACATTGCGAACCCCACCTGTTTCGCAGGTCTGCCTGTCTAGTGGCAGTCCGGGCTGGGTGAGGTTCCTACAGCATCGTGGGATACGTTTATGTATTTCCCCGACATTCCCGAGTATATCTCCTTTTATTTCCTATTCGTCGGTTTCCTCTTCTTCTAGTTGCTCGGCATCTTGTTCTCTTCCCTCTTCTGCTTGCTCATTATCGATTGTCATTCCGATGATGAGCGCAGAGGAGATTACTCTGGTAAACGAGCGGCTTGCTCGTCTGACAGAGAATTCTGCGCCGGTGCGTGCTTCTTCTTCCCTTTCGGCGCCTGAAAACCGCTGTTATTCTTTCTCTTCGGATGAGCCTAAGCGTCCGCTCTTGCGCAGGTCGTCCCGTAGTAGACCGCGTGGTTCTTCGGGAGTTCTACGCACCATTCGCACTCGCTCTATAGCGGCGACTGAGCAGCTCGAGAGAGAAGCTCTTTCTTCATTGTATCGTATCTGATATCTATTTGGGTTAGGTCTTGGCTTCGTTCTGCTTTCCTGTTCTATCTCATCATGTCGTCCTTTCTATTCTGGAATATTCGTGGTATTGGTAATGAAGCATCGGTTGCTAGGCTTAAACGGATTGTTCGCAAGCATTCCGTTGGTTTGGTAGCAATTTTAGAACCTCTTGTTGATTCGGGTGACATAACCAAGGTGGTTCTGTCACTGGGGTTTGGAGGTGCTTTTTCGAATGTTTCTGGTAAGATTTGGATCCTTTGGTCCAATAGTTTCGTTGTTCAGTCTGTTTTTGATTCGTCGCAGCTTTTATCAGTTAGATGTTCTTCTCCCGGCTTCCCTCTCCCGTTTCTTTTCTCCGCCGTTTATGCCAAGTGTGATAGGATTGACAGATTATCTCTCTGGGATGATATTCTGTCTCTGGCTGATATTGGTTGCTTGGCTTCTGTGGTGGGAGGTGATTTCAATGTGGTAGCTAGTCAGGCGGAGAAAGTTGGAGGTGTTGCGGTCAACCGCTTATCTCTCTCTGATTTCAACTCTTTTATTGCTCGATCCGGGTTATCAGAGATTCCTTTCGTCGGTTCGGCCTTCACTTGGTCTAATAACCAGGAAGGGCCGAATCAGATTCTTTCCAGGCTGGACAGGGTTTTTGGGTCGGCTGATTGGTTTGGTCTTCCTTTCTCCTATTCTATTTCTCATCTTCATCGATCGTGCTCTGATCATGCTCCCCTGCTTTTGTCTTGTGCTTCTCGATCTTTGACGGGTCCGTCTTCGTTCCGCTACCTTAGTATGTGGAGTTCTCATCACTCCTATCGTCAGTTGGTAGAGGATTCGTGGAATGCACCCATTGTGGGGTCCCCGATGGGGGCTTTTTTCCGAAAACTGAAACGACTTAAGTTTTGTCTCAAGTCGTGGAATTTCCTTGTCTTCCGGAATATCTTCGACCGTGTTAGGGCGGCCGAAGAATCTCTTATTTTGGCCGAGTCCTTATTTGATGACAATCCGTCGGCCGCTAACAAAGCGAATTGGGCTTCCGCTCAATTGGCTTTCGCTTCTGAACTTCGTATTGAGCACTCCTACCTTAGTCAAAAGGCTAGGATTAAGTGGGTGGTTGAAGGAGATTCGAACTCCAAATTCTTTCATTCCTCTATTCGAAAGAAGGCCAATCTTCTTTCCATTCGTGAGATATCGAGAGCGGACCAATCTATGGCTTCAACCCCTTCTGAAGTTACAGAGGTTTTAGTTTCTCATTTCCAATCTTTCCTCGGGTTTCCGTCTGTTAATGATCCTGCATCGGACACTCTGTCTTTCATTCCTCGTCTTATTCAAACGGATGAGAGTGTAGGATTAGGCTCCCCTCCCTCGTCCGATGAGATTCGTGCTTGTGTTTTTGCTCTAAGCAAGGACAGTGCTTCTGGCCCGGATGGTTTTAACGGTTCGTTTTACCGTTCTTCTTGGGATATAATCCAATCGGACTTATGCCAAGCTATTCAGCATTTCTTCTCCGGAGGTGACCTCCCCATTAGTTGGTCCTCCACAAACTTGATTCTTATCCCCAAGTGTGAAATGCCAAGGTCTTGTTCGGAATTCCGTCCGATCAGCCTTTGTAACTTCACTAATAAAATCATTTCCAAGGTTCTGGCCATCCGGTTGAGTCCATTCCTTGATCGGATTATCTCTTCCTCCCAGGCTGGTTTTGTGAAAGGTCGTTTAATCACTGATAACGTCCTTTTAGCCCAAGAACTGGTTTCTCAAATTGATCGCAAGGTCAGGGGTTCGAATGTTATCTTTAAACTCGATATGGAAAAGGCATACGATCGTATGTCCTGGTTTTTCATTATCAAGGTGCTTCGTGCCTTCGGTTTTCCAGAGACTATTATTGATTTGGTGTGGAGGCTCATCTCCAACTGCCGTTTTTCTGTTATTGTTAACGGTTCTGCCAGAGGCTTTTTCCGAGCGGGTAGGGGTATCCGTCAGGGTGACCCCCTTTCTCCCATTCTATTCGTTATAGCAGCTGAGGCTTTCATCCGTGGCATTCATATTTTAACCGTTTTCGGTCAGATCCAGCGTTTTGGTCTGCCAAGCGGATGTCCTCTTGTTTCTTCTCTGTCCTTCGCAGATGACATCGTTGTTTTTTCTAATGGCTCTCGTTCTTCCGTCCGTCGTCTGCTTCGGTTCATCCGCCTCTACGAGAGGTGTTCGGGTCAATTAGTCAACTCTTCTAAGAGCTGTTTCGTACATGCGAAGGACATGGTCCCCTCGCGTGTTTCTTGGGTTGAGGCCTGTTCTGGGTATAGGGCGTCTGCTCTTCCTCTTCCTTATTTGGGCATTGTCCTCTACAAGGGAAGGAAACTTAATGCCCTTTTTGATCCGCTTATGGATAAGGTTAGGGGTAAGATTATCCGTTGGAATGCTTCTCTTCTTTCGCAAGCAGGAAGATTGGTGCTCATCCAATCTGTTCTGTGCTCTATGGGCACTCATATATTCGCCGCTATGTCCCCTACTTCTTCCTTTTTTCGTTCTTTCCAATCTTTGGCTGCGTCTTTCTTCTGGGGCTCGAAGGGGGATGATCGTAGGCACCATTGGGTGTCCTGGAAGGTTATCTGTCGCCCTAAGGAAGAGGGCGGTTTGGGTCTGCGTAATCCGAAGGACCTCTGCTCGGCGTTCGCTTGCAAACTGTGGTTCCGGTTTGCAAGTAACGATTCCCTCTGGGCAAAGTTCCTTCACGCTAAGTACCGAAGGCTGGCTCCTGCTGGTTATTCCGGTTCTCCTTCTTTCGCCAGTGAGACTTGGAAGCATATGCAATCGGTCAAAGGGCTTGTTGATTGTCATTCCGGCCTGTCTGGTTGGGATGGCGGTCCGTTCTCTATTTTTAGGGCTTGGAATTCTTCTCGGGCTCCTTCTCCTTCTATTCCCCTTTTCTCTCGCATTTGGGACGCGCGTATTCCTCCTAAAGTCTCTCTTCTCATGTGGCGTTCCTTCCACTGTGGGATTCCGGTCGATGTGAACCTCCAGCGAATTGGTATTCCTCTAGTCTCCCGCTGTAGATGTTGTGGTCTTGGGGATACTGAATCTGTCGCGCATTTTCTTTTTACGGGCTGCTGCGCCAGAGCTTGCTGGAATTATTTCGGCAATCTTCTGGGAGTTCGGGGCAACATCTCTGCGGATGTTGACTTGATGTCCACTTGGTGGCTCCACAGCACTGGTAAGTCTCTCCGCTCAATCTTGTTTCGGCTGATTCCTTGTCTTATTTGCTGGCACATCTGGTGCGCTCGGAATAAGGCAATATTTGACGACTGCCCTATGGATCGTTTCTCTATTATTCGTCGGGTTCGAAACGATGTTTTCTTGGCTTTCCGTGGACGTCCTTTTCGCGGTTCTGTCAGTCTACGCTCGAGTCGCTTTGTGAACCTTTTATCTATCTCCTGTTCGCAACCTTCTGATAGAGCGGGGATTGGTTGATGTCGTTGCTGCTGTCTGGTGTTTTTGTTTTGCTGTTTCATCCTTATTCGTCTTCAGCCACCCATCCCCCCCCTTTTTTATTTAATTGTGCTCGTCTGTGGTGTATTCTTTCAGGTTCAGACTGTGGTGGATTGGTTTTCTGCCTTCTCTTGCTGTCTTGTGCTGCTTTTGATATTGATCGGTGCTCCTCTCGTTTTGGATTGGGGATGGTAGATTTGATTGGGGGGGTGGTCGGCTTTTCCTTCCCTTTGCCGTATCGGGTGATGGGATTCCTTTTTTCTTGAGTGATTATCAACATTGTCTTCGGGCGGTGGCCTTGCCGGAGCTCGAAGAAGATGCTGGTTGGTATTCTTCTGTTTAGGATCCTTGGTATCTGTTTTGTGGTTCTTGTTTCGTGGGCGTCTATTACCGCTGTCGTACGATCGGATCTTTTGTTGTGGTTGATTTTTGGTGGTTTATTTCTGGGATTTCTTCTTTGTTTGGGTTACCTGTCAGGCCTGTTGACAGCTTTTCAATTCTGCTTAATAGATTTAAAAAAAAATATATATATATATAAAAAAGAAAAGAAAAAAAAAAATTAGCAGTAGCACATTCTTTGTTTTATCTTGTTTTCTCATGTAACAAACATTATATAAATACAATATGTCAATAGCCACAGTAGGATCAGTTTTTAAATTTAGACTTGGAATATATATATATATATATATATATATATATATATATATATATATATATATATATCGGCTGTTGTCTAGTGAGTGGGGGTCTACATGTTGGTGTAGCAGTGTGCATATGCATGCATCCAAGTGTGGCGTGTATATTGCATGAGTTTAAATGTGAGCGTGATTGAATATATATGAGTGAGTACTAGTATGTGTGCATGCGTGTGTGCTTTTGGATCATGTGATGCCTGTTGCGTGAGTTATTGACTATGTGCTATGTTCAATTATTTATTTCTTGTTTCCATATCCCCTGTTGTTAATTAGCTGTTCATTTTAAGTCTTTAATACACTTAAATAACATTTCTTGTTTAGTTGTATAACAGTAAATAATATAATGTTGAATAACTAGGTGCCACTTAATTAATCATATGTCATTTATGTGTTGCTTCAAAAGAAAGACCATAACAAAATCATACTATTGTTTTTATAGCGGTTTTGTCTAAATTATTGTATTTATACAATTCTAGAAGGCTTATAAAATTAACAGGGGTTGCGCTATATTTTGCTGTTGGATACTCTGTTTTCATTTTTGCCTATATGCTATATGTGTTTCAATACTTGCTTGCGTGTGTATAGGTTATTATGTATAGTTTTATGATGAGTACCATTGCACTAGCTAGGCTGTGTTTATACATGTGTACAAGTATTATGAATATGTAAGCGTGCTGGGTTAATTTGCGTGCATGGTAATGTTTTAGTGTGAATGGTTGGTAAATATAATGGAAATATGAATTTTTTTTCTTCTTCTACGTTTACCATATAAACAAAGTGAGTTTTCTATTTTTCATTGTAATAAAACATGAATTATTAATTTATAGTTATTAAAGTATATATTTAAGAAATTTTAATATATTTACTAATATAATTAAAGTTATGTAAGTTATATTTATATAATTATGAATAAGTTAAATTAATTTGGAATTTGACTTTAATAAATTATTTAAGATTAGATAATCTTGTAAAAATATGTAAGTGTTTTGATATTATAAAATATGCTTTTAGTATAATATTATTACTTATAAAATTATAATTGAATTTCAACTCTAGTTAATCCCAGAAGTTGTATTTGTGGTTTATATGTATGTAATTATTCTCCTATATAAGATATAATGACATGAATAATTCTATTAAGAATTTATTTAATTATTATAACTATATTTAATTCAGATAATTTATTTCATAGTTTCATTTTTAATCTTTAACTTACATTGATTTTTGAATATATGAGATAATTTATATATTTAACTCTATAAATTATTTTGGGAGATGTATTATTTACCCATCGCTTAGTATTTTATTTTGTTATATAAAATTATATGTTGTGAATACTTTATTATTAGGTGTTGTTTTGTTCAATCTATATTTAATTGAATTTTTTTAATTTATATTACTAGCTTGATGTCTCTTTCTTATTTAATTGAATAATAATTATATAAATGATTCACTGTTGATATTGATTTAGTTGATTTTAATATGATACGGTGATGACATCGTTGATATGATTTTATTGTATTAAGTTCTGCACGATGAGAAATTTGAATAAACAGAGTTATAATACCGTTTGGGATGGGGCGTTCGGTAATATTTCTTCGGTTATTCTTTGGACTCGTTATATATAATATTGAGTAGATTGAGTGGAATTTATAAGCAGTGAATAAACGTTTGAGTATCACGTAGTGGTATGAGAAGTTGTTGTGGTACTTATTTGGTTATTCATTGTGAGTAGATGACACTCACGTGACGGGAATATAGTGGATAGTGTGAGGTGATTTATAGCTCTATGATTATAGTTAATGAGACCTCGAGTCTACATGTATTGTTCATATATGCCACTATTACAATGTACTCCTATTATGCAGTTGGAGAGGACCAGATGGCCAGTATCCGCTCTAGTGGCCTGATCATGGGGTCGAGCCCCAGATCTGTGACACTGTAGATTTATGGAGCTCCATATATATATATATATATATATATATATATATATATATAACAGGAAAATGGGCACGGGGAAGAAGTTGCAAAAAAAATTAGTCTCAAGGACAACATATTTGTTTTTTAGTTTGAAGGACATTTTTTAGTGTAAATAAAAAATGATAGTTACAACTATCATTCTGTGATTTGCACTAGAAAGTGTCCTCCTGCCTAAAAAACAAACTTGTTGTCCCTGAGACTAAATCTTTTTTTAACTTTTTCCTTAAGCCTAAAAACCCCTATATATAACCTAGTGCTTTAGCTTTATGCTTGGCTTTGTGCCATTGCTCTTGTGTCACCTAGGCCAGTAGCTCGTTATCTATAGGGGCATTTATAGTGTTGTGGCTTAAGAGTGTTCACGTTGGTGAGCACTCTGGCAGATACGTGTCACGATGATTGTGAGGTAACTAAAGACTATAGAGGCTTAGTGTCTCTGGAGCTTGCTTAGTGCTATTTATCTCCCTTCTAGTACTAACGGAGTAGTAGATTAGCATATACGACTAAGACACCTCACTATAATGTTGATGTGTGTCAGGTGCCACATGTTGTTATATATGACTCAACTTGGGACTTCATGTCTCTAGTACAGTCATTTCCCGTCATGATATTTTTGGATGGTATGGGTATGAGGAGACGATATTATACCTATTGTAACGACCCGGAATTTCACTGCTTTGATTAGTGAATATTTATTTAATTTTAAAAATTCAATATGTAGGTTTTATAATGAAAATAAACTCATTTTAATTAATTAACGATGATGGTAAAATTGTTTTCAAAATTTGTTTATCAAATTAAATAGTTTGTAGAAAAACAGAAAATGCGACCGAAGAATGTTTTCCGAAATTTCGACCTTTCGACACCGGAAACTTGTCGAGAACGTTGTTCGTTTTTGTGCACCATATATACATATATATATATAAGAGTTAATTAGCTAAATAATAATATACTTAAGGATAAATTATCTTATGTTAATTTTGTTTAGCAAGTGATGTGACGATTCATAAATTTAAAAATAATAATCTTATATATATATATATATATATTTCTCTCTTGTCACATCTTAGATTGTAATCATTAACATCATTATCTCTTGTTACGTCTTAGCTTTAATTAATAATTATATATATAAAAGAAAGTGATGTGACTAACATAATAATTATGTATATATATATATAAGAAAGTGATGGGACTAAATATAATAATTATATATATAAGAAAGTGATGTAACTAAACGTAATTATATATATATATAAAAGAGTGATATGATTAAACATAATTATATTAATATATATATAAAAGAGAGTGACGTGACTTGACAAAATGATGAGGTGTGAAATCTTGCTTATAAATAGCCATTATGTTTCTCCATTTTTTCTCCTCTTTCCACCAACCTTTTCTTCCTCATTTCCAACTCAAATGGATTTTTCTTTTATTGAAACCGTGTGAAATTTTAATGGCTACAACATTCTAGTTGACCACTTTTTCAAATTTCTATCATAGCTATGTCAAAACACAAATTCTTTACAAAACAATTTTTTTGCCCAGAATTTCAAATCCAAAAATTACCCTTTTTCTTTTGATCATAACTTCTTCAAAAAAATCAAAAATAAGTGATTCTTTTTTTGAAATGATAAAGGAAAGAAATTCCTACAACTTTTCTTTTGACTACTTTTACAAATTCTGTGAGTTGGTGGCCCAAAAACCAGTGGGAAAATGACCTAATTTTGGGTTCATTTTCGACAAATCGATGATAACCCGAAACTCCTCTACCTTCAAGCTACTACCCCACATCCACCCCCACACCTCTGGCCTAGCCTACATATACCTGGGCCAAGCCAATTTTGAGGGTTGATAGCACCTAAAACCTTCATCCTTCAAAGCTATGGAGTCATTGGCAAGTTTAGCTTAAGTTCAGGTAGCTTTTGCGGAAGTTTGGTGAGTAAACTACTCGTTTTTTAATGAAAATGGTAACTTTATTTATGTCACTATATATGGTGATTATATAGTGTAGAATTTTAATGATAATCAAGTGGTTTAATTATGATTTGGATGGTTGATTTTAGTTTGATTTGGTTATGGAAATCGATGTATTATAAAATTAGTAAACATGTATATATGGATGTATACTTGCAATCTATGATAAAGATGGTTGGTGTTGGTAATATGTTGATTATAAAACATAAACTATGGCATGAGGTTGGTACACAAAGTTAATTACTTTGTGTAATTGCGACGGTTATGAGATCCGGTTGGAATCGAAGTTTATTTTCGAAGTTTAAAGTTTTGAAATGGATTAAAGTTTGTAACTTTAGTTTTAAAGTTTTTTTAAAAAAAACTTTCTAAAGTATGTTTCAAATCATGAAAAAGTAAGGGTTTGTGAAGTGGTTCACTAAGAATATATTAGAGTGAACTACGCCCATAGCAATAGTTGCTATGGATGCAGTTCGATCGACAAAGGTTTGAATTTCTATTTCAAATTTGTTTTGTTTTGAAATTAGTTTACTAATTTTTTTTAAAACTTAATTAGTAATATTAAAAATTAATTAAGTTGTAATATAATTAGTTAGTTAGTTAAAAGGTAATTAGCACCTAATTGGTAATTAAGAAGGTGATTAGAGGTTAATCATCACTTAAGTTAAGGTAATGACTATTAATTGATTTATAAAGTTTTAATTAGTGATTAATGGGGTTAAGAAGTAATTAAGTGATTAATAATTATTTAATTAAGATTAATGGTTAGTTAATTAATTATTTAATTAATGGGTTATTTAATTAATTTTTAATTAATTAGGGTTTAACTGTTAAGCAATTTGGTTTAACCTTAACCAAGTTGCATTAGGAAGTTAATTAGTAGTCATTATA
The DNA here is from genome assembly GCA_030737815.1 of Allium fistulosum. Classification (NCBI taxonomy): domain Eukaryota; kingdom Viridiplantae; phylum Streptophyta; class Magnoliopsida; order Asparagales; family Amaryllidaceae; genus Allium; species Allium fistulosum. The sequence continues at coordinate 244,187 of JASFAW010000040.1, forward strand.
CAAAACTATGCTAAAATAACATTCACCAACCAAACTCAGCTTGCGTTTTATTTCAACAGTCAAATAAAATTAATGGCCTCCTGCTAAATCTCTTCTCACTGCGATTTCTCTGATTTTTCTTCTTGTTGCTTTACTGTTCCTCTCTTGAGCGCTTTTGCGTTCACTTGCTGGGTGCCTCGCTTGCCCTTTGAAACTTGTTGGTCTCGTGTTGCGGTGGCAACTAGGGTTTCTATGGAATTGGGGCTGTTTTACTTTCTGGGCGATTTCGTGTACTGTTGTACCTCGTTCGCTAAAATTGCCGCTGCTCTCTTGGAAGTGGTGTCTCCTCCACTCTCAGTATGCTTTGTTAACAGTTGCTCGATCGAGATCTGCGTTTTCTCATCGAGAGCTTCTTTGGCTCTTTCTCGTTTCAAGTTTCTGGTTGTGGATGGTTTATTCTTGGAGATTTCTCCTTGCTTTGCTTACTCTGTGCGTGGCCCGTCTCAGTTTGGCCCGTTTAGTGGCCCGTTTTGCTTTTCTGTGTCTGAGACATGCTCCGCCTCTCCGTGCTTGTCACCGCCGCTTGGTGAACGGGATTTCACCACCTGTTTCGAATCGAGCCTCCACTTTGGAGAGCAGTGGGTGATGCTGTTCAGGTCCCTTCGGGGTTGAGCTTTGGCTCGCTAGCCGTAGTCGATTCTGGTGTTTCTGTTGGCCTTCAGCCTGGTTGTGAAGGCTTTCCGAGTGACAATCGAGATTTCATCACTCGATTTGCTCCTCGGTTGTCCTTTTTTGGGGCAGCAGTTTCTGTTAGTCCGCTTGTGTTGGATTTCGATTTTGGGTCTTTATCCGCTAGTGGCACTGTCGTTTACGGGGATAAGGACTTGACCACCTTACTCCCCTGTCCGGATCGCCTTTTGGCTGCTGAGGCTGTCGAGGGGGTAGAGGGTATTTCATCTGGGTCTACTATACTGGTGCCTGGATGTTGCCCTTCGGTTGAGGGGGTTCTTGTCTCTTCTTGCGCAGATGGTTGTTTGTTTTATGCCGAGGAGCTTTTTGCTAGCTCGCTGTTGTGTTTGGCTTGGTCATCACTTCGGAAGCTCGGTTCTGCCTTGTGCAGGCAACCGGCTTTCCGGAGCTACGGAGCTGCCTTCTACAAGCAGGTGAGTACTTCTTGTTTTCCTTCCATTTCCGCAGTTTGTGATGGTTCTTATGTTTGTGTTTGTTTGTTGGTCGGTGAGGTTGGCTGTGGTTGCTTGAGCTCTAGCACATGTTTGTGTGTGCTCCCTGACTTCGTTCCTCTCTCTTTGCCATTGACGGGTTCGTTGTCAGGTCCCGTTCGCTGTTCTTGTTTCGCTTTGTCCAGTCGTGATCTTATGTCCTGCGGCAGGAACCAGAGACAACGGTCTCTGGTTGCTGTGTACGCTCTCTTTGGTTTCATTGGTTGTGCCGTAGTTTTTTTTCCGGTTTGGGACGAGCGTTTGGGGTACGCTTGCGGGGTTCTAGTGTGGTGTCACTACGATACCTATTTTTTATCGTCAGTGACCTTCTCCTGGTTTTGTGTTACTTTTATGCCGGTTAGCTTTCGATTTGTAGGGGGGTTGCTTCGGGCCTGGAGCGGTTGGTTAGGGCGATCTCTTTGCTCTGGTCGTATAGCGGTCATCTTTGACCGTTATACGGACAGTATGGATTATTGCCAACCCTCATTGTTCTGCTCTGCGACTACCCCTCAGATGCGACTCCTACCTACAGCGCGGGACTGTTTGATTAGTGACAGTCCGGCAGTGGTAGGGCTCCCACAGCAACTTGGGAAGCAACTTGTTTTCTCTTCCACATTTTCCTGTCTGTCTTTCTGCTCTTCGTCTTCTGTCCCAGTCATCTCTAGCCCCGTTCACCCGTCTCCTTCTTCTTGTCCTGCTCTGGTTGTCTCTGTGTTTTCTCCCTTAGGTGACTCCTCCTTTGTTTCTGCTTCCCCCTCTGGTACTCTTTCCACTTCCTCGCATGACTGTTTCTCTTGGCTGTATGGATTGCGATTGGTTCGCATCCCATCCCTTTTACGGTTTCCCTATGATCACTCGGACTGTAGGGCACCATCTCCCGTGTGTTGCTCTTCGGAGTGCGCGTGCTCCTCCTCTGCTTGTTCTCTGTCCATCTCCATTCCGCTGATGAGTAAGGCAGAGATTGCGCTCCTTAATGAGCGTCTAGCTTGTTTAGCTAGGAACTCTTCTCCTTCGTCTTCGTCGGTTAATTCCTCCTTATCTCCTTCTGAGTCGCCCGTCCCTCCCACTCGCACGACGAGACGCAGACAGAGGAGAGTTCCTCCTACCCCTCGTACCATTCGCACACGCTCTATAGCGGCGTCCGAGCGGATCGACCGATCTGCTCGGTTTTCGTTGTATCTGGTTTGAGTTTGTGCTTTTCTTGTTCTTTCATTCTCATTCCTATGGCGAACTTTCTTTCTGGAATGTCCGTGGCATCGGTAATGATGCGTCTTTGGCTAGGCTAAAATGCATTGTCAGGAAACACTCTGTGGGTTTGGTCGCTATCCTGGAACCCTTTATTGCCCCGGCAGGAATTTCCAAGATAGTCTTATCCTTAGGATTTGGCGGTGGCTCTGCTAATGTCTCGGGTAAAATTTGGATTTTATGGTCCAAATCTTATGCGACTCGACCTGTTTTCGATTCCCCTCAGCTCTTTTCGGTGGCGTGCTCGTCCCCGTCATTTGTTGCTCCTTTTCTCTTCTCCGTTGTCTACGCCAAGTGTGATCGTTCGGAGAGACTTGTTCTCTGGTCAGACATTCTTGCTCTTGATTCTCTGGGCATCTCTTCTTCTGTGTTAGGTGGCGATTTCAATATCGTCGCTTGCCAAGCGGAAAAACGGGGAGGAGCGGCCATCAACAGAGGGGCGATGGCGGATTACAATTCGTTCATTGCCTCCTCTGGTCTCTCCGAGCTCCCCTTCGTCGGCTCTGCTTTCACCTGGTCTAACAACCAAGAGGGCCCGAATCGTATTCTCTCTAGACTTGACCGTGTGTTCGGTTCGGAGGAATGGTTTCGCCTTCCCTTTTCCTTCTCTCTCGCCCATCTCCACCGGTCCTTCTCGGACCATGCCCCTATGATTGTTCGTTGCTCTCCCCTTTCGCTTTCTGGGCCCTCCTCCTTTCGTTTTCAGAGCATGTGGAAATCCCACCACTCTTTCCTTCAAGTGGTCACGGACTCTTGGAGCATTCCTATTTCTGCCCCCCCTGTGCTGCTTTCGGGAGAAAGCTCTCACGTCTTAAGGCTTGCCTTAAGGTTTGGAACGGTCAGGTTTTCAAGAACATCTTCGATCGCGTTCGTATGGCAGAGGAGGCGCTTATCGTCGCCGAATCCGTTTTAGACAAGGAACCCACCGCTGCCAATAAGGAGGCGTGGGCCATTGCCCAAACTTCCTTCTCTTCGGAACTGCGTGTTGAGAATGACTACCTCCGTCAAAAGGCGAGGGTCAAATGGGTAGTCGCCGGAGATGCTAACTCCAAATTCTTCCACTCCTCCATTCGAAAGAAGAATAACCTTCTTGCAATTCGAGAGATTATGAGGCCTGATCTTTCTTCGGCTACGTCGCCTGAAGAAGTCCAAGACATCATCCTCTCCCATTTCCAATCCTTTCTAGGTTCTCCATCTGTCTCTGTTTCAAACCCGGCCCTACTAGCTTTCATCCCTCCAGTGGTCCTCCCTTCGGAACGTACCATCATTGCGGATCTCCCGTCCACGAAGGAGATCTGCGCTTGTGTCTTTGCTCTTAGCAAGGATAGTGCCTGCGGCCCTGATGGCTTCAATGGTGTCTTTTTTAGGTGTTCTTGGCCTATTATCCAGGCTGATTTCTGTCTTGCCATTCAATCGTTCTTCTCAGGGAGAAATCTTCCAGCTGGATGGACTTCCACCAACCTTATTCTTATTCCTAAGTGCGAAAATCCAAGGACTTGTGCGGATTTCCGGCCTATAAGTCTTTGCAACTTTTCTAATAAGGTTATTTCTAAAATTATGGCCACTCGTTTGGATCCTTTCCTTGAGCGCATCATTTCTCCATCTCAAGCAGGGTTTGTTAAAGGGCGCCTTATCTCTGATAACGTCCTTCTCGCTCAAGAACTGATCTCCCAAATTGATAGGAAAGTTTGGGGATCTAATGTTGTCTTCAAACTGGACATGGCTAAGGCCTACGACCGCATGTCCTAGTTTTTCGTCATCAAGGTTTTAAGAACCTTCGGTTTTCCGGAGGCCCTTATTGATTTAGTGTGGAGGCTCATATCCAACTGCTGGTTCTCTGTTCTCATTAACGGCTCGGCCCGTGGGTATTTCAAGGCTGGGAGGGGTTTACGTCAAGGCGACCCACTCTCGCCTACTCTTTTTGTGATCGCGGCAGAGGCTTTTATTCGCGGTCTCCAATCCTTAACCATCTATGGTCAAATCCAGCGCTTCGGGATTCCTCGGGGTTGCCCTCTCATTTCCTCCTTATCCTTTGCAAATGACATTGTCATTTTCACTAATGGAAGCCGGTCCTCTGTTCGGAGGCTTCTCAGTTTCATCCATCAATACGAGAGGTCTTCGGGCCAACTCGTTAATCCTTCCAAATGTTGCTTTGTCCATTCGAAGGACATGTCCCACTCCCGTGCATCCTAGATCGAGACTATCTCCGGTTCAAGGAAACATCTCTTCCCCTTCCCTACTTGGGTATTGTCCTATATCGGGGCAGGAAACTTAACGCGATTTTCAACCCATTGACAGACAAAGTTAGAGGGAAGATTTTACGATGGAACTCGGCCTATCTCTCCCAAGCCGGCAAACTTGTGCTTATCAAATCGGTCTTAGACTCGATGGGAACTCACATTTTCGCGACTATGTCCCCTACCTCATCTTTTTTCCGATCTTATCGGTCTCTGGCCTCGTCTTTCTTCTGGGGGAACAAAGACAACGTCCGTCGACACCACTGGGTGTCTTGGGACGCGATTTGTCGCCTAAAAAATGAAGGCGGTTTGGGTCTTCGTAACCCCTCAGACCTTTGTGCGGCCTTTGCTTGTAAGCTGTGGTACAGGTTTGGTGCCAACAACTCTTTATGGGCGTCGTTCCTCCGTGCTAAGTACCACAGACTTGCGGGTTCGAATTTTTTGGGTACTCCATCCTATGCTAGCGAGACCTGGAAGCACATGCAGTCAGTGAAGCTTTTAGCTGATTCTCATGGCGGGTTGTCAGGTTGGGATGGCGCTTCGTTCTCCATTCTGAAAGCCTGGTCCTCTATCAGACCTCACTTCCCCATCCGCCCTGAATTTTCCTTCATTTGGGATTCCCGCATTCCCCCCAAGGTCTCTGTTCTAATGTGGCATTTGCTACATGATGGATTGCCACTAGACGAGAATCTTCAAAAGATCGATATTCCATCTATTTCATGCTGTAGATGCTGCAGAAACGGTGATACGGAATCCTTAAACCACTTGTTTTTCGATGGTTTCTCGGCCAGAGCTTGCTGGAATTACTTCGTAAATCTAGTCGGTGTTCGGAGTACTGCAAAATTTCCTCTTCAACTTCTGAATTCATGGTGGGCTGGGACTTCTGGGAAATCCCTTCGTTCTATCGTGTTCCGTTTGATTCCATGTCTCATTTGCTGGCACGTATGGTGTGCGAGGAATAAGGCTACTTTCGAGAGCTCATCGATGGATCCTCCGTCTATCATCCATCGGGTCAGGAATGACGTCTTCTTAGCTTTCCGGGGTAGACCTTTCAGGGGTCCACTGAGCCACCGCTCTCGGCGGCTAGTTGGACTTCTGTCAATCTCCTGCTCTCCACCTGCCGCTAGACTGGGTGTTGGCTAGGCCTCTTCCTTTGGGTGGAGGTTTCCTCCCACCCCTGCTCCCCCCCTTTTTATTCTCATTTCGTCCTTTTGTTTTCGTTTCAGGTGCTTCTGCTGTGCCCTTGTTTCGGTTTTAGCTCTGGATGGTTTCGTAGTTGAGTTCTGTTATCTGTTGGTCTGCGGTTTTGGGTCTCCTTCGCCTTTTCTTGAGGCTGAGGCCTCTTGCTTACTCTTTGTTGTTCTCCGATTCCTTTCTCTGTCTACACCATTGGGCGGTGGCATTGCCGGAGCTCGATGGGGTGGGCAGAAGGGCGGCTTCCTTGGATCATTTTCAGTTTGGTTTTGCTGCGTCTGTCAGGTTTTCTTTCGGCTGGTTGGTGGTTGAAGGTACGTTGGGTGGACTGGCCTTGACCTTTTGGTTGTGGCGGGAGAGAGGGTCTTCGGGATGATTCTGTTTTTTGGGTTTCGTCTTAGCCAGCCTGGCTGCTTTGTGTCTATGGGTTGTTTTTATTTGTTCGTCTTTTCTTTTGCTGTCTTTTATTAGGGAGGTATATGTTCTCCATATGCTTTGCCTTCTTCTGTAAGCCTTTGGAGGAAGGCTTTCTCCTCCTTTTTGCTATTTATATATACTTTTTTATAATAAAAAAAAGGAAGTTAATTAGTACTTAATCAAGTTCATTAAGCCTAATTAGAGTTTAATTATGATTTAATCTTGATTTAAATTAGATTAATTAAAATCTAGTTAGGGTTTAAGCTAATTAAACATACTTTTAACTTTTCAAAGGTGATTTTAAACTAAACAGAGTGTGTTTTAATCAATTTTCTTTTCCAAAGTAACTCGATTCCATATCAAATAATCTCATGTTCAGACCCTTAAGTAACCCATATGATTAGGAGAATTAAATGACATCTGTTAGCATAACAAAACACCATTCTACTATAGTGTAAGTGATTTGATTGTGTGGACATGTGTTAAGCGGAATAAATCCCCGTACTGCTATAAATTGATTGAATTATTTAGACATCTATTTAGCAGGACAAATCACCATCCTGTTGTTATGTTATTTGGACGTGTATATGCCAACTGGTTATATGGATGTGTTATTCCCTGATTAGATAAGAAATGTATTTACATATATGGTAGCTTATGTAAATAATTGTTAAGTGACTTGGGAATCGAATTGAAATTGAATGGTAACTTAAACTAGTACCACTGGGATTACTAAGCCTCTTTTTGAATTTGTAAAGTCTGTTTTGAATTAACTTAAATTCTTTAATCAATTTAGAGTTTAAAGTTTATAAATGATTTCCAAGTTATGCTATTATGTTGTAAAGTTATTTATAAGTAATAACTTGTTTATAAAAGGGGTTTTTATTGAAGGGTTACTTTAAGTATTTTACAAATGATATTTATAAAGGAGTATAGAAAGGTTTATATAAAGAGTTTTAAAAATAGGGAAAATGTTTATATAAATCATTTCAGAGATTTGGAAAGAGATTTATAAATTAACTTAAAGGTTTATAAAAGTGGGTTATAACTTTATTTTGAAAATTATAAGTTAATTTAAATATGATGAGCTTTCAAAAAGGGAATTTTTGATAAAGGATAAGCGAAATGTTTTATTTGGAAGAAATATTTGGTTATTTAATATGGGATTTGGAAAGAAATAAACTTTGAAAAGTTTGTAAATAAACTTATACTAATAAGATAAGCATATAATTTTGTTTTCAAGGCATGAAAAGTAAAATGTTTTGGTAATATACTTATACCGTTGAGATAAGTATATAAATGTTCCCAAGTATAAAGGAAATGTAAGGGGTTTGGAAATAGCATTTTGAAAGGATCTTTTAATCAAGTTTTATAAAGTGGTTTTATTAATTAAAGAAAATTAATAAAGGCTTAGTGGATCCCATATGGAAATTAAACCATGATTGAATGTTTGTTTATTTGATAGTTAAATAACCAACTATCAAATCTGGACAAAATGTAACTTTGGAAATATCTAGGAGAAACACGAGAATTATATAGTACAATTACCGTCAAAGGTGCTATACTGTACGTATAAACTCATTTCGTTCTTCTAGGACGAATGATAAGGAAACCCGTCCACAAACGGTTAGGAGGTGAACTCCGCTCTTGTCATTTGTATATTTATTTCCTAAAGAACCGGGGTTGAGTTTACCGGAAATATCGAAAGTTGTTTCGAAGAGACCGGGATCAGATATGCTATCTGAAAACCACTTCGATCCAACTCAAGCATTTTGAAATAAAGACATCTTGAAGCATGGGATCGAAGATGGAGCTATTGAAGTACAAGGGTTGCTTGCTACTAATCCTAAGGATGGTTCCAAAATGGATGTAGTAGAAGTAGTGCCTTCGGTTTGTCCTTATCCTGGACAACTGGTATGGACGAATGCTGACACTGCATTACTGCATGGAGGGCAGTGTTAGCATTCCAAGATGGATTGCTATTTAGAAAGGTAAAGCGTAGCCTCGAGCCTCACAACGGGAGGAATGAAAAAAGCAGGGCATGCAGCAGAGCTATAAGGTTAGCTACCATTAGGAGCGGTCACCCCATTCTAGATATCCCTTTCAGAGTTGGTTTGCACGCAAACACCGTGGTAGTATAAGGCCTCGATGTCAAGGGGGTGAGGTAATCCAGTCTGCCGTGTTAAAGGGGAAGCCAACTCTGTGTTAGCATCAGTGCATTTTCTAGAGTTGTATCATCGGAAGTTAGTCCCTTACCTTGCCATTGTTGGGATCCAATCTCCAATATGTGCCTTATGGTTTTGATTGTAAAGTCTAGTATGTTGGAATGTGAGATACAAGCATTTCAGCTATTTTATCTATTTACTTTAAACCTAGACACTATGATAATATCATTGGATTTTGATATAAAATGTTTTGGTTATTGTACGGTAAAAACCCATCCGTTTTTATATGCGGTGTGGTCTTACGAGATACCATTTGTTTGAAAGGTTTTCAAATGTAGAAATTAGTTTGGTTGTTACTTGTAATCGATTTTTACTAACACTGATTTACCAGACTGACCCGGGCGTTATTCCATGTAATGCTCGGGTCAGACCGAGCATGTTTTCCCAGGTTTAGCTGGATACTTTGGATTTGGAGAGAAGCTGGATGGTCAAGACATATTCATGTATATTTTTCTTCCGCTGTATTATAGAGTATGTATGTTTGTCAATGTAAGGACAGGTTTCTATAACTGTCCAAATTTAGGATAAGTCTTGTGTACTCTGATGTTATATTAGGCATGTCAACGGATACTTCCGGATGCGGATAGTGCTATATCCGCATTCGCATCCGAAATGATTTTCGGATATCTGCATCCGTGGATATGGACGGATATCGAATAATTATCCTATCCGCTAACGACCGATAAATCGAGAAATATAAATAAAAATTTTAAGTTTAAAATACATTTTTTTTAATCCAATTGATTATAAAAGTGTTAAATATAAACAAATATGACGATAATAGATAGTTTTGAGTAGTTAATAGGCATTAAGTGCATATAATATAAACTATTAACTTAATAAAATAATAAATAAATATATTTCATTATACTAAAATACACATAATTTTACTATAATCTTGACAAAGGCCGAACGGATAATTTTCGGATGCGGATGTTTTTGTATCCACATCTGCATCTGTTTTTCCGGATATCAGATATTATCCGCTTTTCGGATACGGATGCGGACGGATTTCGTATTTTTCGGGTATCCATTGACAGCCCTATGTTATATGAATAAAGTGTTTCCTTTTTGTAAATATCGTTATTGTATTATATATTATTCACTGCGTTGTGAGATTCTATGTGGTTTAGTTTCTTCTATCTTCTACCTTCTTCTTTCACCCTAACAAATCGGTATTTCCAGCACTTGAATGTTTGACATGTGATACAGTGGACGTATTAGTGTCGATTTTCGAGGGTCGAAAATCCAAGTTCGTTACACCTGTGATACATATCCAGTGTATACTGGATTCTCGGTATTTGATAGGTGGCCTATCCTATTTGATATGTATTGATTATTTTATAGAGATCGAGAGTTATATTTGGGCAATGCTTCGTGCTAGCTTGATTATACTTGATGGCATCTCCTCTTGTGATATTTTTGGATTGGATGATATTTTTTGGATATGAATGATTCACCCATCGTGTTGATTATGTGATTAAGATTTGATGTGTTACTAAATGGGTGATGACATCTTCTGATATTAGAGTTGATAGTTTCATATGGATTCGAGTTATTTGAGATATATGACGTTTTGATGATTATTATGGAATTATACATATAATTGATTGATGATTTGATTATTAATGTAAAGTTATCATATTATTATTCAGTGTTTACATATATACCCTTGATTAGACATAATCTGACCCGTGTGTTATTTTATAATACTCGAGTCGGTTCGAGACATTTTAGGTACATGGACGACATGGCCGACATTTGTTTTATTGGGCTTAGAGGAGACTCATTCTAGGACTATTATATGATATTTATGTGGCTTAATTCATTGTATATTTATTTGATATATTGTTGTATAGTAATTGTTTAGTACATTATATAGAGAGAATTGACATTTGAGATAATTGTATTTAAAACGGTATCATATATTATATATTATATATTATATATTATATTATCGCTGCGATTGACTTTGTGTTCTCTATTGTTTATTGTGTATTGTTCTGTACTGGAGACACACGTGTTTATTGTTTTGTACCGATACTGTGTACGTATATGAGAGATATTAATTTGATGTTTTAATACATACCATTGTTAGCCCAAAGGAATATGATGTATGTACCTCATATGGCCTCGTTCTTCGTATTATCTGACAGTATTATTCTGTAATACTCTTAGATAGTATGGGTATAGAGATGGGGTGTTTTATAGTTGGCATTAGAGCAAGTTCAAAACAATAAATCGAACATTAGAGACATGAGTCGAGACGTTAGGTAAGACTTAGAGTCCCAGACCCTTAGGTGTTGGGTAATTTTCTATAATATGAAATAGTATATTATTATACAAATATATAAGGTGATTACTAGGGTAATCATCATGGGGCATATATGTAGTTGTACAAATATATGTCTTTAAATATATAGCTAATTTCTTTTCGTTGAGTCTGCAGTATGTACTGGTTGGAATGGCAAGGACGAAAGGAGTTAATCCAACCAATTGTATTTGTACTTATGATTTTAAATGGTTTAATATTGCATTTTAATTTTTGGTTGGGGATATTGTAGTTGAGTTTTGTTTGATTTTGATCAGAGTGCTCAGGGGAAATTTTATTTGTTGGTTTCCACCGAATGCATTATTTTTAGTCTTTTATGTTTGTTTAGATGTTTGAAATTGTTGAAGTTTAAATTAATTTTAAAATTTGTGTGCATTCGTTAAAATTGAGAAATGAATTCAATTATTAATTATATTTACTATGAAGGTTTATATCACTACAACCAAACTTAACTTTTACGGCAATCATTATCAGCGTTTTAACGTTAAATGCTGTAAACGTTGTTTTGAAAGAAATTTTTTTATGCTCGAACACTGAGATAGGTTTTGGTTGCCGCCTCGTCTCTTTATATTTTAACAATTAAAATTAATTTTCTCTCCTCTAATTTGTCTCTCTCTACTCCTAAAAATTCCATTATATCCCATTGTCGCCCAAACCAAAACTTCAATCTTCTTCGAACTTCGATTTTTTTAAATGGAGTTGAGCTTCACTATTGCTTTATCATACGCATGTACTCTGGTTTTGATAGTCGCCTGATTACTCATTTATATCATGTTTATTAGATTCATTCGATTTTAGGTTTATTGATTCACTGATCTCAACTTTCATCTTACTTTAAGCACTTCGCCTGAAATCGAACTTTGTCCGCTCATTTTGCCAGAATTCGGAAACTCAACAGAAACCCAGTGAGTTTTTCTCTAACCATATTTCCATTCGATTGCTTACGAAGTTGATTCTCTGCTTTTGTTCATTCTCTGTATTAATAGCCTATAAAAAGTTCTTGTTGTATTTGACATTCAGTGCGATTAGTTGTAACAGATTCTTGTTGTTCAATTTCTAGATGCACTTAGTTCATGAAATAGGAATTGTAAATCAATGTTTTAAATATTAGATTTAACTTTTTCCCATGGAGTGATATCATCTAATCTTTTACATATTTTTTAGAAAATCATTTTGACCATATCATAATATTTTTGTTGTTGTGTCGATTTGTTTATGTTTTATGTTTTGTAGGAGTTTGATTATTATTTTACATTATGGTTTTGAAACAATAATCATTTGTGCCAAAAATTTGAAATGAAATGTTTGTATGTTTAATAAATTAATTATAATGAGTAACTATTAGTTAATGCCTATAATCCGAATTGTCTTTTCCTTGGTTTTTCCAAGGACTTAATTTTTCTCAGCATATTTTTATGTTTACAAAATTCAGATATCTCATGAGCTTACCACTTGGAGCTTTCTACTATTGGTTGATGGCTATTTCAATGCTTCTTATTACTACTAAGTTTTATCATTTTGTATTCATATGCTTGTATGTGCAGATATATATGTTATATGTATACGTATATGGATGTTGTTATGCATATGAATAATTAAAAAACCAGTTTTACATATATGTATATAGGTATTGAACTATTAACATAACCAATGCTACAACAAAGTTAAGTATTTCTTTTTAGTTATGATATGTATAATGCTACATCTTATTTTTGGAAACCTTGGAATGGTTGAATAACCATGCTGATTATGAAGCAATAGTAGATGGGGCAAATGTTGCATTGTGTCAGCAAAATTTTGCCGCAGGTGGATTCGTTTATCCCAATTTATACTTTGTAAAAACCAAGTAACTATTAATTATTAATTTATACTACATTTGTCTATGTTTTGTAAAATCTGCAACTGTTATTTCTATTGTTCATTGAATAGAGCAGTCAGATACTGTTGTAAGGGAACTCAATGCAGTCTGTGTTGAAATTAGGCGACACAATATATAGGAGAGTTGAAGAGGATGGAAGTAGCTTCGTGTCGGAGAAAACTGTTCGTAAATCGGAGTCCGGAGAAAGAAGATAGGAGGGAAAAAGCAATGCTGTTTTTGCTGTTTGAGGTCAGATGTCCGGCTGAGAGGGCCAGACGTCTGACGAGGTTCAGGCTGTCTCCCGAAACCTCCTGCAGACGTCTGACCCCTCTGGCCAGAAGTCTGGGCCTGTCTGGGTCAGCCAGATTGAACCTGGCTCAGACGTCTGAGGCCAGAGGTCAGATGTCTGAGGCGGTATAAACCTGTTTTTTCCTGGGCCGGATTTTCTGAGCTGTTTTATGATTTGTGAAGGGCAAAGTGGTCTTTCGCCAAGGTTTTCTCTATTAGTATATATTCTCTCTTCAGTTCTGAAAAGAGCGGCAATTCATTCAAGCAATCTAACCTAGGGTTTAGTCCTTCATTAATTAGGGTTTTAGGCAAAACCCTATTTCTTAAATTCTAATCTCCACAAACATTGATTCTTATTGAATAGATCATTGTAAGCAATCTCTTGTACTCTTTCTATTGGTGATATAATAAAAGCTCTCTCAAGTGGATGTACACTAACACAACGTTAGTGGAACCACTATAAAATCGTGTGTGATTTACTTATTGTTATTGCATTCATATATTGCTTGTATTGGTGTTGTGATCGTGTTCGGATTTGGTTTTATTGAATTCTTCGAGTGTTTGGTTGTTTTGCACTATCTAGCACGATTTGGCTTTTCCGCGTTGCGCGTTGCGATTGTATTCGAGTGGTCTTGGGTGTAGTCATAACAACATTTAGTATCAGAGCTTTGGTGTTGCTAGGTGGTTGTAGAAATGCCGGAAATGGATACCTCTGAAAATTCAATGGTTGGTCCAAGTAGTATAGCGCCGTATGTACGTGGTTCGTATGTGGCGTCGGGATCGCAATTGGTTATTGACAATTGGAATGGTGATAATGATTTTGAAAAATGGCAATGGAAGATGAAAGCGTTTTTAAGAAGAAATCGAGTTCATAGGGTGGTGTTTGATACACATTTGTTGCCGGCGGACATCTCGGATGTCGAGAGAGAGCAAATGGAAGAGTGGGCATTTACTACACTTCAACTTGCAATGGGAGAGAATGTGATCTCCGAAATTAGTGGTGAGACGACCGCTAAGGGAATTTGGGACAAGTTAGAGGAGTTGTATATGAAGAAGTCTCTAACTAATCGTTTGATCTTGTTGCGAACGTTTTTCACGTATAAGATGAAAGAGGGGAGTTCGCTTAAGGCACACTTGAATGTGTTTGATGATTTGCTAATGAAGATGAAGGCGGTAGATTTGAAGATTGAGGAAGAGAAAAAGGTGATGATATTGTTATGTTCGTTGCCGGACCGTTATACGGGTTTCTCGAATAGCTTGATCTATAGCCGGGATACATTGACGTTAGATGATGTCAAGACGGGTCTTCTTAGTGAGGAGTTGAGAGATCAAATGAAGGAGTTGAGTGTTGGTGGTAGTAGTGCCGGAAATGGTCAAGGTTTGTTTGTGGAGAAGGAGAGATATGCGAAGAAGGAGAATCGGGGGCATTCCAAATCTAGGAATCCCGGTTGGAGAGGAAAGTCGAAGGAAAAGAAAGGCAAGTGCTATATTTGTAAGAAGCCCGGTCATTGGAAGAATGAGTGTTCGGACAAGGAGAAGGCCAAGAAGGAAATAGCATCTTCATCGGTCGCGGTGGAGAGAGGTGTTGGTGAGGAAGACGTAGATGTGTTGACGGCGGTAGCATCAAATGTTTCGGGTAGCGAATGGGTTCTCGATTCGGGGGCGTCTTATCATATGACGCCGAATAGGAATTGTTTTTCTTCTTTCGAAGCTAGAGAGGGAAATTCGATTGTTATGGGAAATGGTGCTATTTGTAAGTCGAAGGGCATTGGTTCCGTGCAAATTAGGATGTTTGACGGAGTAGTTCGTACTCTCACTAATGTGCGCTATGTTCCGGGACTTAGGAAGTCCTTTATCTCTTTGGGGCAATTAGATTCTTTGGGATGCAAGATCACTATTGAGAGAGATGGCTTGAGGGTTTCGAAGGGGGCGCTTGTGGTTATGAAAGGTGCTAGGGCTCATGGTATATATTTTCTTCAAGGTGTGACCATAGAAGGTGAAGCTAGCATTGGGGTTGATAGTTCTCGCGACTTAGATGCAACTAGATTGTGGCATTTGAGGTTAGGACATGTCTCGGAGAGGAGTTTGGATATTCTTCGAAAAAGGGAAATGATTGGTGGTGAGAGTTTCAACAAGCTAGAGTTTTGCAAAGAGTGTGTCATGGGGAAGCAAACAAAGGTTTCATTCGGTGAAGGAAAACATGATTCAAGAAGCGTTCTTGAGTATGTGCATACGGATGTTTGGGGACCGGCACCGGTAGCTTCTTTAGGTGGAGCAATGTATTATATTTCTTTTATTGATGATTTTTCTCGTAAAGTTTGGGTGTATGTAATGAAGGCTAAGTCGGAGGCATTTGCTAAGTTCAAAGTATGGAAGGCTCTTGTTGAGAATGAGAGTGGTAAGTCTTTGAAGGTTCTTAGGTCCGACAATGGCGGAGAATATGTTTCCGGAGAATTCTTGGAGTATTGCAAGCATCATGGCATTCGGAGACATTTTACTACACCGGGAGATCCGCAATCAAATGGTGTTGCGGAGAGGATGAATCGTACTCTACTAGAGAAAGCTCGATGCTTGAGATTGACATCGGGTTTGTCTAAGGGATTTTGGGCCGAAGCTTTGTCAACCGCGGTGCATATTATTAATTGAATTCCGTGCTCGGCTATTAATAACAAAATCTCGGAGGAAGTGTGGAAGGGAAAGAGTATTGACTTGAGCTATCTTCGTGTCTTTGGAAGTCCGGTTTATGTGCATGATCCGGGTAATGATAAGCTTGAACCAAGAGCTTTCAAGGGGATTTTGCTTGGCTATACGGATGGAGTGAAAGGCTATCGGATTTGGAATCCAGAAATGAAGAAGGTAATCAACTCTCGTCATGTTACTTTTGATGAGTCGGCTATGTTCAAGGAGAATGAAAGCTCATCGGATATTCCGGTCTTGGTTCGTGATGAATCGAAGGGGAAGGAAGTTATTACCACATTTTGTCCAACTAGTAGAGAGAGTAGATTAGTAGAAGATGCTTGTGAGGAGAAAGCGGTTGATGATACATCACATAGTGCACAAGGTGCCTCTAGTAGTGTTGGTGATGTACACGAGCCTAGAGAAGTATCGGTTCAAGGTGGAGCCGAAAGGAGTTTGGGTGATAATATTGCTACTCGGGTTGGTCGTCGTGCTATAAGGCCACCCGAAAGATATGGTGATTGGAACTATCTTAGCTTTTGTGATAGGTTGGACTATGCTCTCAATGTAGTCCAAGATGAGCCTATGGACCTTGAAGACGTCATGAATTCGAGTGATAGCTCGAAGTGGATTTGTGCCATGGAGGAAGAGATGCAATCATTGATGAAGAATCAAACTTGGAGTTTGGTTCCACTTCCTAAAGAAAACTGTGCTATTGGGTGCAAATGGATTTACAAGGTGAAGGACGATGGAAGATACAAAGCTAGGTTAGTGGCTAAGGGGTTTGCACAAAGGAAAGGAAAGGAGTATGATGAGATATTCGCACCGGTTGTGCGCCATACTTCTATCCGGATATTACTTGCCATAGTTGCTATTCACAACTTGGAGTTGGAGCAACTTGATGTGAAGACCGCCTTCTTGCATGGTGACTTGGATGAAGACATTTACATGGAGCAACCGCAAGGGTTTGTTGTAAATGGTAAGTCAAATATGGTGTGCAAGTTGAAGAAATCGCTATATGGGTTGAAGCAATCACCTAGGCAATGGTACAAGAGATTTGATCATTTTATGCTTGAAAGTGGCTTTGATAGGAGCATCAAAGATGCTTGTGTTTATTTCAAGAAGTTGGGAAATGATTGTTGGGTGTACTTGCTCTTGTATGTGGACGACATGCTCATTGCTTCGAAGGACAAGAATGAAATCAACAAGTTGAAATTGCAATTAAAGTCGGAATTCGAAATGAAAGACCTTGGAGAAGCAAAGAGGATATTGGGCATGGAGATTAAAAGGGACCGAAGGCGTTTTGAGTTGAAATTGACTCAAAAGGAGTACATAAAGAAGGTGCTTTGCCAGTTTAGCATGGAGAATGCAAAGGTGTCAAATACACCATTACCTTTGCATGTGAAGCTTTCGAGTAAAGGGTCACCTATCTTGGAGAAAGACAAGGCTTATATGGCAAAGGTGCCATATGCAAGTGCGGTTGGTAGTTTGATGTATGCTATGGTGTGTACAAGACCCGATATTGCAAATGCCGTCGGGGTGGTTAGTCGTTTTATGTCTAACCCGGGAAAATCGCATTGGGAAGCCGTGAAGCTTATATTGAGATACCTTAGAGGTACGTCATCTCATGGTCTTGTTTTTGGCGGTAGTGGGAAAAGGAGTTGCAACTTAGTTGGTTATTGTGATTCGGACTACACCGGTGATAGAGATAGGAGAAAGTCAACTTCCGGTTATGTCTTTACACTTGGTGGCACGGCCATAAGTTGGAGATCGAGATTGCAAACCGTAGTAGCTTTATCCACTACGGAGGCGGAGTTGATAGCCGCGGTAGAGGCGGCGAAGGAAGCACTCTATTTGAAGCGATTGTTGTGTGACTTGAGTATTGAACACGATAGCATCGATGTTCAATGTGATAGCCAAAGTGCTATTCACTTGGCGGAGAATTTGGCGTTTAGCTCACGGACGAAGCATATAGAAGTGAGGGAGTCATTCTTGGTAGCCATGGATGAGGATAAGCAAGTAAGTCTTCGGAAAGTGCACACAAAGGATAATGCGGCGGATATGTTCACGAAGACATTGCCGTTTGGAAAGTTCGAGCATTGCTCGAACTTGATTCGCTTAGAGAAGTGCTAGGTGCCACTAGGTGGCACGGGTGAGAGAGTAGCTTGGTTGTAGATGTGGAAGAGTATTGGTATGAGATTGTCGTTCTATCTTTTCGGTGTAGTGCTAGTGTACACTCCTAGTGCTCTTGTCCTTGGTGAGACGGTGTTTGAATGTTTTCAACATTTCGTTGGCGGGTGGGGGCTTTGTGCCTGAACTCGTTGATGGAGTGCAATGGGGGGTGGCTTTGCCGGAACCCGTTGGGGAAACGTTCACGTTTGGTTGAAGGTAGAAGTGTTGGTAGTTGGAGCTATCGGTTGTTGATGGTATGGTACCATTGGTGTTGGAGATGGATATAGTGTCGAGGTGGAGTGTTGAAATTAGGCGACACAATATATAGGAGAGTTGAAGAGGATGGAAGTAGCTTCGTGTCGGAGAAAACGGTTCGCAAATCGGAGTCCGGAGGAAGAAGATAGGAGGGAAAAAGCAATGTTGTTTTTGTTGTTTTAGGTCAGATGTCTGGCTGAGAGGGCCAAACGTCTGACGAGGTTCAGGCTGTCTCCCGAAACCTCCTGCTGACGTCTGACCCCTCTGGCCAGACGTCTGGGCCTGTCTGGGTCAGCCAGATTGAACCTGGCTCAGACGTCTGAGGCCAGAGGTCAGACGTCTGAGGCGGTATAAACCTGTTTTTTCCTGGGCCGGATTTTCTGAGCTGTTTTGTGATTTGTGAAGGGCAAAGTGGTCTTTCGCCAAGGTTTTCTCTATTAGTATATATTCTGTCTTCAGTTCTGAAAAGAGAGGCAATTCATTCAAGCAATCTAACCTGGGGTTTAGTCCTCCATTAATTAGGGTTTTAGGCAAAACCCTATTTCTTCAATTCTAATCTCCACAAACATTGATTCTTATTGAATAGATCATTGTAAACAATCTCTTGTACTCTTTCTATTGGTGATATAATAAAAGCTCTCTCAAGTGGATGTACACTAACACAACGTTAGTGGAACCACTATAAAATCGTGTGTGATTTACTTATTATTATTGCATTCATATATTGCTTGTATTGGTGTTGTGATCGTGTTCGGATTTGGTTTTATTGAATTCTTCGAGTGTTTGGTTGTTTTGCACTATCTAGCACGATTTGGCTTTTCCGCGTTGCGATTGTATTCGAGTGGTCTTGGGTGTAGTCGTAACAACAGTCTGAGGTAAATGGCCACTTGTTATGCTTTATAATAAGCGATATAGGATGCTCATGGAAGACCCTTCTAATAGACAGCTGCTTGAAACTTGGAAAACTAAACAAGTGTTCACTACTCCAAAGGATCCGATGATGATCGGTATATTTTCTTACTTACCTCTTAAAAATACAATGAGGCATAGTTTCTTATGTACCTCTTAAAATCACAATGAATTTGAGCATTAAGTTGGGTCATTATGTTTCTTCCTCTGCCTTTTCTAATAAATACATGTAGCTACTATGTTTGAGCACCCTTTTCTTTTCATTTTGAAGATGTTCTTATTTATATTATCAGATATCTCTTTTCTGTAGCTCTTTATCATTAAAATAAACCATGAATGGTACAGAGCACATCATATGTTGGTGCATGATGTGATGTACTGCTGGATATCATGGTCTTTAAGCTGAAGAATAGGCTTGTGTGCGGTCTATGGGTGAAATGGTGCATATTAGGTGCACAACAGGCCCATTAAATGAATGCACTCACTACAAGAAAATTACATATAAACAGCACACTAGTACATCGTTTATTATTTACGCGTCGTTGATATTTTTTTCCTTTTCACTTTCTTACCACAAACGCTGAGATAGTTATTTTTACTCAGTTGACAAATACGCGCTCTTCAATTTATTGGCCACCTTTTTCTTAGTTTACTCTTCCCCAATTTTTCCATTTCCCTCTTCGATAACCCTAACTTTAGTTCTCATCATTTCTATTCACGTAGCAACATCCTCCTCCACCTCCATCTTCACCTCCACCTCGGTTTCCATTTACACCGTCGCCAGGGTGGCGCAAGAACGCACATACTCTTTTAGAGAGACTATTTATATTATTAGAGTTTAAACCGACAATATTATCAAATAAATATTCATCGAGTACCTACTATATCAAATGAAAAATATTGAGACAATCTCCTTAAAAAAATGCTCAAAGTAAATCATCTCTCTAGTATCCTATGTCCCTATTTACCTACTACTTTGAGCCATTCATTCATATGTATTTTGATTTAATTTGATTTAGTTTTGGCAACCGATTAACAGTCAAAATGTACAAATTGGTACATGAAGATATAAATTGAGTAAAGAAGATCTGCTTTAGAAAATGTGCATACAATCCTTTTGTTTTGGAGACATGAGCAGGGACTGCTATGCTAGAGCTAGAGATTCAAAAGTCTTACGGTCAATACATACAAGTCATGACAAATGATGGCCTACAACTGTAACAATGACTGCTAGCTACTTAAACGCATGCCACTATGCTCATGTATCCTTCTGCTACTTATGCTTCTTACCCTTGATAAACATAAATTATATTCAGATGAATAAGAAATTTTTGTAATGATCTATTATGTTAATTACCTAACACACTAAATAATTAAATAAATGATGCATATATGTCATTTTACATAGCAAATTCTCAACATGTACACACTATACAGTGTATCACACTACCTGATGAATTCTACTCATAATTCATAAATATATGTAAAGAAAATTTTACTACATGAACTACATGGTTATTAGTCTTAGCATACCACGCGTAATGCATTCATCAACAATTAGGAAATGATTAGATGAACTTGAATATCTACTTTCATTTCTAATCAAATGCATTTTACTATTCTCATGTTTGCTTTGCATTGCAAAATCATATATTTATTATTTGAGATAAAATTTCATAATTAAATAGGGTTGACAAATTGAATTTAAGAATGTAACTTTTTTATAATTCCCTACATACAATCCATTGTTGTACATGTGACCATGCCAAATTTGCTACTTTCCAGATAAGTTTTCCTAGTATTATATTGCAAACAATTCATTTCGGATAAGTTTTCCTATTTATAATTTGACAAATTAAAAGAGAATGTAATTTAGGTACTTTTCCTGTGTATAGCACAAATCTGTACAACACGTAGAGTAGTAACAACTGATGTGTTATAATCACTACAACAACGATTATGTGAATATTACGAAACATATGATTTATTCAAATGTGTTTTTGATTAACATGTAAATCAATTTTTTAAAACTAAGATAAAAAAACTGAGTTTAAACTCATTTTAAAACAGGGTTTAAACTCAGTTTAAAACTGGGTTTAAACTCTTGGTTAACTCATTTTTTTAACTGAGTTTAAACTCAGTTTTAAACTAAGTTAAAATTTTGATTTAACGTAGTTAATAGTCTCCAAACAAACCGAGTGATGTGAAATTTACAGAATCATATGAAGTGTACAATTTATTTAGGAATAATGTTTCAAGTTGAGCAGCACAACTTATGAATTATATTGTCTCTAAAAGCACTACACTTAACTGATAATATCTTTATAAGCACTACAGCCAAAACTTTGGACTACCATAGTAAGAAAATATGGATAGTATTACCATGTTAATTCTAATGAGGAACAATGTAACTAGTTTAGATTTCAACCTAAAAAGAACATAACGAGATTAATAAAGTTTAAAATAACACATAGAATTTCCGCGACTTATTGTCAACAAGATTAATAAAGTTTTCTAGACATGTATTCGTAAATTTAGCTAATAACCTAATTTATAAAACTTTTATATAAAAATTAACTAAGTTTGCAAAAATTAACTAATTTTTACAAAAAATAACTATATTAAGCAAGTTTTATAATAATTAAACACATTTATAAAAATTAAACATATTTATAAAAATTACTTATATTTTACAAATTTCTAACTATGTTAATTAAGTTTTATAAGAATTAACTAAGTTTATAAAAAATAATTAAATTTTATATCAATTTAATTAAGTTAACCAAGTTTAATAAAAATTAAATTATTTTCTAAAAATTAACTAAATTTTATAAAACTTGAATAATTTTTTATAAATTAATTATGTTTTATATATAAATTAAATAAATTTCTAAATTTATAAATAATCCAAATAGTTGACAGTAATTTTTGCATACTTTGTAAAGCATTTTATTATGATCCCACTTGTAAATTTTCTTGACATCTTATCATATGTAAATTTGTTCGTGTACTAAGAATTGAGTGATAGTGAATTCATTTTTGGTTTATTTAAACTTTGAAGATATTTTATTAACAATGTTGATTTTTCTCTTGTCTTTGTGGGTCAAAGCCTTAGATAGCAGTATAGCACAATGCATAGGGTTGATTTGTTTCAATGTATCTTTTTCCTTCTTTTAATCTGTCCTTCTTATCCACACTATGTTTTAGAACTTGTTTGAACATACCATACTGAGCTGGAGCAATATTTCTGTCTATATTTTATTAATTGAAGCAAGAGTATACTAGTGTGGTATTTAATTATGCCAGTAAAGTTATTGCTTAACCGTTCAACTAAACGAGACGTGTACTGATTAAAACACAAGTTAGAATCGATTTCTAGTAAAATTTACAAGATTTGAAAGGGTGCACTAATTGGTGTCTTCTGTTGCAGTCAACTCAAATCTCAATTGGTGTCTTCTGTTGTAGATATTTATTCTTGTCACTGTTTTCTATTAGTAAGCACTCACTGGAATAAAATGAAATCTCAAGTAAGTAGTAAACTTTTTTGATAATACTGCCACATAGTTACAAAATATTCGAATGTGTAACCTTGCTGTTTAATTACCGACTGTGTCACCTATTCTGAAGTTGTTAGTTCCAATGTTTTGATTCTTTTGAATTCACTAAAAAAACAACATTATATTACTTTTCCCTTATCTAGTGTAGAACTTGAGTTGATTTATAGTATTATAATAGTTGTATCCTATTCTTTTTTCTAAATAACAATAACATTTGAAATTAAATCAGTAGACGCATTCTACAATGATTATAAATGTAGGTAACAGTCAGATTCAAATATGTAACACCAGCCTTATAA
Organism: Allium fistulosum; assembly: GCA_030737815.1. Taxonomy (NCBI): domain Eukaryota; kingdom Viridiplantae; phylum Streptophyta; class Magnoliopsida; order Asparagales; family Amaryllidaceae; genus Allium; species Allium fistulosum. The sequence goes on from JASFAW010000040.1 coordinate 267,050, forward strand.
TATAGTTCAGATAATTGTGTAGGCATCAGAACATTTACTATTATTGTGTTGTATAAGGCTCCACAAACAAACTGTCCAAAATTTAATAACTATTCCTTGGTTTATTCCCAATGTCTGAATAATAGACCTAACTAATAAATGAGTAGATTTATGTTAAATGTATGTACTGCCATTTAGTAAAATGCTAGCTTTGAAAGCAGTAGTAAAAATAAATGAAAATTGTGGGGATCAATTTATAAAATCAACAATTCAACCAGTGGTTAACAAGAAAGAAAGAGTTGAATAATGAGAAAAATGATCATGTTTATTCCAAATTTTATATAAAGACAGGGTTGTCGGATATTTCAGTTTCACTGAGGCGAAACCAAGACATTGATTGAGTTTGACATGTGGACGTATATTATATTTATGTAAGCGCGGCCTGTTAATTAAGCACACACATTAAATTCAAAATTCTGAATAATGAACAAAATAATACCCTTAATTTTACATTACTAACGAATATTTTGACCGATTAGGTGCTAATTATCTGCTTCTTTCATTTTTTTGTTCTTTAAAAAATAATATAGAAAACAAAAAAGCCTTTAAAATAACAACACATTGATTTCAAACCATTGTCAAGTTAACCTGGAATTAGCAATCAATTGCACACTTCACTTCATACCTTAGCGGGCCTAGTGATCTAAGAGAGCGATAATCCGGTGATGTGATCCATAGGGTATTTCACCGAAAATGTTAAAAAACTGAATTTACATGTGGTTGTGTGCTGAAGAAAAATAATTTGAAATATTGATGTAGATTTGAAGTTTAAACTACTTGATGCTAATATAATTTTGCCATACTCCATAAAGTCCAAAGTTACCTAACAAGCTGTAGACTTAAATTCAGTATGGCATATCCTCTAAAAGTAAGAATCAAAATTCATTATGCTTTTGTTGGATTTAGTTGTAGATTTAGCGCACTACTCTAAATTAATTGTATATTTATTTGTAGAGGTTTATTTTCAATATTTGAAAATAATGAACCTGGGTCATCATAATTTGACTTATTTTAATGTCACGGGTTATTTTCATAATTTATTTGCCTATCATATATGAAATCTGAATTTAATTATTTCAAATATAATGAACATAAGCTTTGATATAATATTCAAAGTTTTTCTTTACTTACAATTAATGTTTAAGAGCGCAATATTCAATTTTTTAAACATGCATAATATGTTGTCATTCAATATAAAAGACTATCATGTCTTTTATATTTCCATTTTTTCTTTGTGTGTTGTTTATGGCTTCTTCTTACCGAGGGGAGATGCATTTTTTCCTGTTGAGTGGGATTGCATCTTCGGTGCTGATATAATAACAAAGAATATTGGATTTTTGTTCCACTAAAGATAAGTTTTAACAACGAGTTATGTGAACAATGACTCTTAAGAGTCAAAAAGTAAATCATAAAGCATACCTGGTTTGACCATTTTATTAAAGTGGAAATTTAGATCGCATCCTTAAAACGGAAGAATATTGCAAAGCGGGTCTCTGTGTAAGTTTCATTATAAAGCGGGTCCCAGTTTTTGCTGCAGAATAATTGCTAACATTTCAGCAACTATTCAGGAATACTTGCTGATATTAAATATTGTTGCTGAAATGTCAGCAACAATTGAATATTATTGCTGTAATCATGCAATTGTTGCTGAATAATTATATATCAACTAAAATTTATATTAGTGCAACAATATGTGCAATTATTCTACATTGTTGCTGATATGTGCGCAACTATTCCATAAAATAAGGTATTTTTGGCTTATTATTGCTGATTTGTATGCAACTTTTATGAATTATTGCTTTTTTCGCTGCAATTATTGGGAATAAGCTGTGTGTTCTACGCAACATTGATTATTTTTCAATTATACGCAATTTCATCATTTTTTTTCCTTGATTGTTATGCAATAATGTGTTGTTTGAATAAATGTAGATAGTAAATTTGGAAGATTGAACTAAACAGAAAAAATTGCATAAAACAACGCAATTTTTTACTAAAGTTGCTGAAATATCGGCAATTTCAAGAAAAATTGCAGAATTTCCTGAAGTGCGAATTTTGTTGTTTTTTTGGGTTTTGATGAATTTTTTGTGTTTTTCTTGCATTGATATGAAGATGATTTTATGTTGAAATAAGTTTTGAAGTTTGGCAATTTTTTACGATGTTTTTTGTTGTTTTTTTGTTTATTTTCGAAAAACAGGGACCTAATTTATAAAGTTTTAAGACATGGACTTTTCGTGTATTTTAAAACCTACCAGGGACCTATGCCAAAAGTACCCTTTATTAAATGCATTTACCGTATGTCTTTTAAAAGGTATAAATCCTAGTTTTGCATCTTATTGAACACTACAATTCATTTCAATTATTTGAAAGTCAAGTAAAAGATTAGGAGTGATTAAATTTTTTGAAAGTTCATTAGGATTTGCTGAGAGATTATAAGATGAAGAGAATAGTTTACCTTTTTTATTATCCTAACTTTTTATATAGTCAAGGTCAGTATATAAAAACAGATATGTATATGGATCTTAATATCAGCATGTTTACCAAAAATTCAGTAGAACGATCTGTCCATAGACGAATGTTGAACCTGGTACATCACATATCATTCCAATAGCTGGTATGACTTTCCATTACTACTTAATTTCCATTATCTATATGTTCTATAGCCAGCTTCCAGATAAATATTCGCATAGATATAGTAATTAGCAGCCTCAAGATTAAAAATTCATTTGTCCCTGAAGCTATTTTCTATCCGTTTAAACGCAGAGATATATTTAAGAGTTTTGATTAAAAATTCATTTGTTCCTGAAGCTATCTTTTGTCCATTTAATTCTATTTGTTTCTCATTGTAAAAGCCCTATAAGAAAAGGTGAAAGAAGACACAATAATAACTCTATTTGTTTCACCAAAAATTAACATACTCGTATCTCCTACAAAAACAATGAAAGTAACTTTGGAAAAACTTAGGTGGACTTAACAATAACCTATAATCTGTTTATGCTGCTTGATTATTTTTACTGTTGTAAGGCAAATGAGACTGGTCATCTTCCTTTTGTATTTTTTGTGACTGTGTTTGCACTTGTATTAGCAGCCCTTTTATTTAATGATGGTGTTATTAGTAGCCCTTTTATTTAATGTATTTAAACAAAATGAGTTCATAATAACTCTGTGTGCACTTTATTATGAGAAGTATTGAAATTTAAATGTTGTTTTTCTTTTACTTGCTGGAACAATGACAGGTTAATATCTGACAGCCTAGGAGTATTCGAAACCTTTTAGACTTTTGGCACTGGAAATCTTTGCTGCAAACTTTTGGTATGACTTTTCGACTCTTTGGTGCATCTCGTCATTCAATTTAGATTATAAATCATATATTTCATGATATGTATAAATTTCATCAATTGGTTTCACATAAAACTGGCACTAGTAGTTGGTTTCCTCAATTTGTTGGTTTCATCAATTTGTTGGTTTCATTAATTTGTCATGATGTGTATATTTGGCACTGGCCGAAATGTTTGACTTTTGGCACTACTAATCATGCTGCTTGATTAAACCACTAGAACTTCTCATTAATTGGTTTCACACCCTCTTTATGCTTTGCTACTCAATTTTATTTATATCTCATTTTGCTTTAGAAAAGGATCATCATGAGTAGGTTGAGAAAATACATATGTTAGACATGTTTGGTTAAAAATGCTAGGTAATCTCATTGTTACTTAAATACACTTATTGTTTGGAGTTATTTTCAGTTTGTGTAGAAATTTAAATATAAGCGAGGAGGATTCTGTTGTGTAAATGTGCACATATGTCAAACATTTTTGGTTAAAAATTTTAGGTAATTTCATTGATATTTCTTCATTTAAATGGATATAGCCTTCTGAAAAAATCATTGAGTTTCAAAAATCTAACATTAAACTATAAAAATGGTTTTTTCTTGAGCAAATACATGCATGTTATATCTGAATCAAATTTGTAATCCTAGTATTTCTGACATTGGTTAAGCATTGATTTGCTTCAAGGATCTACAAGTCCCTCGGGAGTAGTAGCATTTACTAATCTTGGAAGCTATTACTGTATTCCTGATGGCCTTCCATTATACATTACTTGATAAAAATAAAAGCTATTTTTTATGGAAGAGATTGCATAACTTAACTAGAAAATTTGCAGTTTAATTTAACATTTCAGGCCTTGTGCAAAGAATTCTGGTATGTTTTCACACAAAACTTACAATGATGTTTTGTACGGAGAAAGAAAAGTTTCGAATTCATTCTTTCGCATGTTTGTTTTATAAAGCTTAAAATAACTTAAGAACTAGCTACTTAAATGTTTCAGTCTTTTAATTCTAATCAATTACGTATAACTAAAGATCTTTTACTTTGCAGGCGGATAGATATATTTGATGGAAAAAAGTAGTAACTTGCCACAACAAGTTATGGATTCGAAGTTGTTTTGATGCCATAACTACATTTTGGTTTGTACGGTTGTATGTGTTACAACTATTGGTCACCACCTGTTACTTTGTTCTACATGGTGAAATATTATGGACTCATTATCTGTTTTGATGTAAGAATATTATGTATGTTTATTATGTAATGTTACATGTTGATTATCAGATGAGTGATTAATATAATACATTGATTATAAAATATGATTAATATAATATATTCATTGTGAAATGTACATGTTTATATAAACCGTATTATATATAAATTATGGTTGTGTATAGAGATAGAATCTGCTATATATTGATTAGCAATTGGATAAAATACGACAACGTTTTCAAATTGGTGTGAAAGTATCCAACAGCGTTTTCAAATTGCTGTTAAAAGATTCAACAGCGTTTTCAAATTGCTGCTAAAAGATTCAACAGCGTTGTAAAAATGCTGTAGAAATATTCTTCAGCGTTTAACAAATTTTATTAAAAGATTAAGCTTTTTTAGCAACACAATAAGCTGCTATAAAATAGCATTGAAGCATTACAAAAAACGCTATAAATAAATATCATAGCAACAACAGAAACGCTGTAAAATGTATTAATGACATCAATTAAATGCTAAATACGTGCATTCTATGGCGTTTTATGTACTGCTATGGTATGTTTTTGATCTATAATGGCATGTTCATATATAGCGTAGTTAAAAACGCTGTTAAAGGATTTTACAACATTTTTAAAATGTTGTTATAGGTCCATTTTGTTGTAGTGTATATTATATAAAATGTAGATATTTTTGGAGGTAAAATCGTGTTAATTTCTCCGTTGAGTGTGTTAAGGATTCTGTTCGATTCAGGTGCACACATACTCGATAGAGATTCTTAAACACTTAAAGAGACATTTAAACACAAAATTTTAGTAAATGTAAATAATTTGAGGGATATAAAAGATTTTGAAATGGAATTTATATAAAAAATTTATAAAATAATACTTAAAACTTAATTTTGGTTGGAATAAAATGTTTTGAAATTAAGAAATACGTTGAAAATAATTTATTAAATAGAAAAAAAAAGAGTTTCAGTGGGAATTTTATTGATAAAATTTTGTAATAATGTTAAAATAATTTGAAGTTATTTAAAGAAATTTTTTTAAATTTGAATTGTGCTTAAAGTAGAAAGAAATGAATTTTGAAAAGTGTTTTTCGTATTTGGTAAATGGTTGTAATTTAAAAATAAAATTCAAATGAAATTATATAATTTAGTATAATTAAATTGTTTTAGAGTACCAACTACTAAAGCTAATATCCCATTGTCTAAATTCTCCCACATTCTCCATTCTTATCAATAGGATTCCCAAAGGTTTACATTCATAACACTAGAGGGATTAGACAGGGAGATCCTCTATCCCCCTACTTATTTGTTGTTGTAATGGAGTGGTTTTTCCTGCAAATGGAAATAGCATGTTTTCAAAATAAGATCAGCCCATTTTATAGGTTACAACCTTTAGTGCCCCACCTCATATATACTAATGATCTCATATTGTGACAAAGGCTAGTTTAACTGTTATTGATAGAACCAAAGAAATATTTAAAGAATTGGAAATAACAACAGGGCTGAAACTTAATGAATTTAAAACAAAATGCTGTTTCAACAAGTTCTGTAGAGATAAACAAAATTTGCTAAGTAGAATTGGTGTCGCAGAGGGTTCTCTCCCTATCACATATTTGGGCGTTCCTCTATCAAATAATACTATAACATATGTTAAATGTGGGAAATTGGTGGATAGTATAAGAGAGAAACTGCAGGGCTGGAGAGCGAAACTTCTATCATTTGCTAGAAGGGTATAATTAGTTCACATAGTTATTACTTCGGAGGTTAGATTTTGGTTGCAGACATTTCAAATACTAGACTGTTTTATTGCAAAAATAAATGCAGTTTGTGCTAATTTCATTTGGAGGGGAAGATTACACAAAGTCAGTTATAAAGACTTGTGCAAACCTAAAAAAGAAGGAGGAGTGGAACTTAAAAACCTATTTGAACTGAAAAAAGTTTTTGGAAATTGGCCTGGAAAATACTAGTTTCAAATAATCTGTGGGCTAGGTGGATGACAGCTAGATACTTGAAAGACAACTTCTGGACTATTAAAATAGATAACAATGCTTCTGTAACTTGGAAGAATATTCTGAAACTTAGAGACAATCTAAAACCTTTAATTGAAAGACATGTTGCTAATGGTGAAAGCACTGATCTTTGGAAGAACCCATGGCTCAAAAGTAAAAGCTTTATAGACAGACTGGGATGGGAAGGGTATTCTTCTTATGGTACCCCTTCATGCAGAGTGGCAAGTATTATCAATGAAACAGAACGGGATTGTGACAAGCAGATTATTACAAGGAACTTCAAACAGGAAATACAAGAAATTCCTATACACGGAAACAAGAAGAAGATACATGGGCTTGGAAAAGTTCAACAAATGGTTAGTTTAAACTTCACAGTGCATGGGAAGACATCAGGGGAAAATTCCCTATTGTACCTTGGCATCAACTGGTATGGAGCAGATCAAATAACCCTAAAATGGCTCATACCTTATACAAAGCATTGTTGAATAAACTACCTACCAAAGATCGACTACATAACTGGGGGACTCTAGAACACACAAACTTTTATTTATGTAATTCAGAAGCAGAAATTCATGAACACTCATTCTTCGACTGTTCTTTTAGTAAGAGAATCTGGAGCATCCAAAAACTTAGATGTATTCAAAAGGACAAGGTAAATTCTTTAAAGGAGGAGGTGAAATGCCTGAACGAGCAGAGTCATATGTCGAATCTGATGCAGGAATTGATCAAAATTAGCCTCACGACCACCGTTTGGCACCTCTGTAAAGAGCGTAACTACCGAGCTTTTAACAACAAAAAAAGGGAAGTTTTGTCACTAACTGCTCAAATTAATCGAGATACTAGTTTCATAATTGGTAGAATTGCTAGAATAAATTTTACCAGCTTAACGTCACAAGAAGCACAAACACCGGAGAGGATGAACTGGACGGCAGCAAGCGGAGAAGATCAACTAAGGAATTAGGAGCTGCCATAGCTGATTTTTGAGCCCTAAAGGAGGAATGTTTGAGTTTAAAGCTTGCTTTTCGTATAAAGTATTCAGTTGTATTTATTTGATTTGTAACTATCGGATGTTAGTGTATTGGGCCGCAAAGCTCACTTGAGTTGAAATAAAATTAACCAAGTTTCAAAAATAAATGGTTAAAGAGTTCCCCTTATTGGAAGCTGCGAGGACGCAATTTTGCTATAGGGAAAGTCTCCCAATTTTTAAATAAAAATTAATTAAAGTCAATAATAGTAATTTAGTTAATTTAATCGGATTTTACAGACTTATTTGAAAATGAGCTTTGAAATTATTTAATAAAAGGATTTAAATCATGAAATTATGATACTTAAATATGAATTAAGTTAAAATATGAAAATAATATTTTATAAAAGTGATAAAATATAATAAATCGATTTGGACGTAAAGTGGTCGTTAAATGGGAAATTGTATTTATATAAATTAAATGGAATTTAGTTTTTGGAAATAAGATAAAATTCTGAAGATAGTATTTTATAAAAGCATAATAATTAAATGTGATGTTATTTGTGGAAGAAATAATTTTGGAATATAATTTGTATTTATTTAATTAAATAAAACTTGGCTTAGTATATAAAAGGAAAATGGAATATTTATATATTTTCTTACTTTTATTTATTTATTGCTTGGCCCAAACTCATAAACCCAAGCCCAATTCAATTTGAACACATCTTTTGCTTCTAGAATTTTCTCCTCTCTTCGTATAATCACTCACGCACACTTCATTGGGGGGAATCTTCGATGGAAAGCAACCAATAACAAAAGTCGTTATCACTTTTACAAATTAAAATTTAGTACCAAAAAATGATATGAAACCTTCAAACCTGAATATATTCCTCCTGATACCCATTATCGTCCACGGTATTATGCGCATGGGTCAGGTTGTTGGGTTTATGATCTACGAGAGCATTTGTAGAGGAGTTGGAAAAGGGGCATTAAATGTATTTTCTCATGTGAGTGTTTAGCTCACAAAACCTATGTCAATTCATCTTTAATCATGGTAAATGAAGTCTAGTGGTCTTGCTAGCTTGAGTTTCATTTTTTATGCATTGAATTTTGGAATCAATTAAAGAAAAAAATTATATATATAATAGTCCTGTGGATCAAGAGTGTTTGGGTTGTATACTGGCGTGTGTTTGTGTGTAAATACGTGAGATGTGTGTGTACAGGTGTATTATAGTGTATATTTAACTGATGGGTGCGTGGGTCATTTATAAGTGAAATTGATAACCTAAGCATGTGTACAAGTATAATTCATGTGTGTGAATGTTAGTGTTGAGTTATATTTGCTGCTGCCATTCGATTTTCTACGTGTGTAGTAGAGTTTGTGTCAGGTTGAGTGAATATACATATATGTATTTTTGTTTAAATGCTTGTAGACCTATTGTTTGTTTATAAATTTGTTCTCCTGTTGTCGAATACTTCATGCATGCATAGATGAGTATATGTGTGTCTGCATCTAGGTGTATAAAAATAAATATAGAAGAGCTGTTATATATTAGCCATATGAACTTATACGGGTATGCATTAGTAAGCTAATGAATAATAAATATTTACATCATATTTAATAAAACAGTAATAATTTACTGGTAATAAAATTATTAAAATTCATCACACTTTCATCTTGTTTTGTTCATGTAGTATGATTCTTACCTCATCAAGAATCAACCGGCAGTAGCACATTCTTTCTTTTATCTTGTTTTCGCGTGCGACTGACATTATATAAATACAATATGTCAATAGCCACAATAGGATCAATTTTTAAATTTAGGCTTGGAAATTATATATATATTATTGCGGTTGTTGTCTAGTGAGTGGGGGTCTACATGTTGTTGTTGCATGTGCATATGCGTGCATTTAAGGGTGGTGTGTATATTGCGTGAGTGTAAATGCAGTGTGATTGTGTGTGTATGTATGAGTACTAGTATGTGTGCATGCATGTGTGTTTATGGATCATGTGATGCCTGTAGAGTGAGTTATTAACTGTGTGCTATGTTCAATTATTTATTTCTTGTTTTCATATCCCCTGTTGTTAGTTGTTCATTTTAAGTCTTTAATACACATAAACGACATTTCTTGCTTAGCAAAAAATACGTATAAAAAAAGAAATTTAAGGTTTCCACCCAACCATGGGGGAAAACCAAAATTCTCACAAAAATTTCTTTAAATTCTCTGATTCAATCTCACAACTTAGACCACATAAGGATTCTCACATCAGAAAACCATCATGGGGTATCATCACTGATAATGATAGGTTTCAATTGGTTCAATCCAGGTAGCAAAAGAGGAGAGAGGCCAAGAACTGTCAGGAGTTGCTACCGGCTCCCAATAATGTCAATCTAAAGGGCAAAGATGGTCAGAAAAACACCTTTCCATAGATAAAAAAAGGAAATCTGATGTCACAACAAAGAAAGCCGGCAGCCATCTCACTGAACATGGAGCAAGGCCGAAATACATAGGCAGATATAGTAGCAGATCCGACTCAAGAACCAATTGAAGTTGAGTGCAATCTTAAGCTTATAGCACCAATCAAGATAAATAATAAGAAGTATGGTCTGGTTAAAGAAGAAGTGTGTAAAAGAGCAACTGAATCATGGAACAATTTAGTCTTGTTTATGTGGTGGGTACCAAACCATACTACCTGTATTTAAAATCTTATATTCAGCGTGTGTGGAAACCAGAAGGTGAATTTGAAATTTACACTAGAGAGAACGGGTTTTTCTGGTGAAATTCAAAGAATCTCAAGATTGCAACTCAGTTTTGAAAAATGGACCATATTTTTATAATGGCAAACTCATCATTATGAGAAGGTGGTCCAAAGCATTAAAAATGGACACAGATCTTTTAACAACAATGCCGTTATAGGTAAGATTACCCTGTGTAAATCTAAATTTATGGGACCATGAGGCATTTAGTGTTATGTCTAGTATCATTGGGAAACCCATTAAAATGGATGCAACCACAACTATGAAGACAAGATTGAATTATGCTTGCCTCCTTGTTGAAGTGTCTACAGATGATGAACTTCCTGATGAAATTTATCTTTCTTTGTATAATGGTGAAAATATTACTCAAAAAGTTGAATATGAATGGGTTCCACCGAAGTGTAATGTATGCAAATGTTTCGGCCACACCATAGATCAGTGCAGTCCAAAACAAGCATGGATTCCCAAAAATTGCAATAAAAAAAGTCAAGAAAATGATTCTGAAAAACAAACTACAGATCTAAGAAATACTGATGTGTTGTAAAAACAGATAATATCATTTTGGTGAAAATGATCGAATCAACCAAGAAGGCATCATTTTCAATCAAAGAAAGAATTCTATAGAGCTCTCTGATCAAGATGATCAGGTCACAGCTTGGGAAGTTCATCCTCTTATGAAAGAAAACAGTTCAAAAGAAAACACATAGAGCAGTTCAAAGGAGGGATTAAAGAATACAATGGTCTTTGAGTCTGAAACCCCTCTAGTTTCAAACCCATGTTTAATTACAAACAATATTACAACTATTAATAAAATCCCTCAGCAATGCAATAATCAATATCTGGATAGGATCACAGAGAAAGCCCCTCCACCAGAGCATGTTGTAGTAGCTGAGGAGCCTGACTCGGCTATGCCTCGCACTGCTAATCAGTTTGATTTTTCTCTGATTAAAGTTTCAAAAATAGTGAATAATGCTGAAACTGAATCAGAGATGGTGGATGTTGTCGATCAATTTGATATATCAGAGCTGCATATCCCAAAAGTAAAGGCAGCTGGTAAGAATAAGGGTAATGAAGAGAAAAAGGCTTTTAAACAGAAGTACATTTCAATTAATCCAGATTGGGATGAAATGACTACAAGACTTAAAGCTAAAAGTGTTGAAAATAAAAGAATAGGTAAGGGCACTACAGTGTCAGGTACTATCTAATTCTTATCTATTTACTATATCTTATTAATGTCTATCATTGCTTGGAATGTCAGAGGAATGAATTCCCCTGCAAAACAGACTGATATTCAATATATGTTAAGTGATTATAAGCCTTTTATTTTAGCCCTTATTGAGAACAAATTAAATGATGATAATTTTGAAAAGTTTTGTTTGAAACTGTCTAACAATTGGAAATCTATTAATAATAATGATTGTGATTGTAGAGGCAGAATTATAATTATTTGGGATTCCAATGTTTGGACTAATTTGAATATTAATAAAGATAAACAATATATTGATGGTCAATTTAAAAATATAGGGGGTTTCTCTTTGCAAATCACTAGTGTTTATGGTAGTAATCTTGAAAGTGAAAGAAATGGAATGTGGTGTAAACTGAAAGCTTTGAATTTAATTTATAATTTTCCTTGGCTTATTATGGGTGATTTTAATACTGTGTTACATGCTTTTGAAAAATGTGGGGGTAATAAAATTCCTCAAAGCAAATTAGATAGGTTAAATAATTTTTTATTAGAGACTGGTCTTGTAGAACCTAATATAAGTAGGAATAAATTTACTTGGAAATTTGGTTTGGAAAAAAATATTCATTGTAAATTGGATAGGATTTTAATTAACAAAGAATTTTTAAACATTTTTCCTAATTTTATATGTTCTACACTTGAACAAAATTTAAGCGATCATACTCCTTTACTTGTCAATCTCTTTCAAAATGTAGACTTTGGTAACAAAATTTCTCCTTTTAGATTCAAAAATGGTTGGGTTTAGAAGAAGATTATAAAGCTCTGATGGAAAATTGCCTGAATTTTTCTTGTAATGGTACTAAACAGTATCAGTTTAGCATGTTTCTGAAAAATGATAAAAATATTCTTAAAATTTGGAATAAAAATAATTTTCTAAATAAAAATAAGCTGGTTCTTCTGAGAAAGGAAGGGAAATTATTATAAGATCTTGTTGATAAAAATCCAGAGGATATAAATATTGTTAAGAATTTTTTTACTAATCAGAAAAACCTTTCCACTGAGCTTTATAAAAATACAGTTAATGCTAAACAAAAGGCAAAGGTAGATTGGCTTGCCCTAGGTGATGACTGTACCAAATTTTTTCATGCTAAAATGAGTAGTAGAAAACATATAAATAACATAGGCAATGTTATAGATAATGCAGGTAATCTGTCTAATGCTTATGATAAAGTGGTAAAAGATGCAATTGAGTTTTATGAAAAGTTATATTTTGCTGAGACTGATGAAAAAAGTTTTCCTCAAATTATTTGTAAAAATATACTGAATGAAAATGCATCTAAAATTCTACATGCTCCATCACTTTTGAAGAGATTAAATTTATTATTGTTAATGTTGGTGATAATAAAAGCCCTGGTCCTGATGGGTTTAATGCAAAATTCTACAAAAATCACTGGGATAGTATTAAGGGTCGGGTCTTTGAAGTTATTAATGAATGTATGGAAAAAGGTAAGATTCATAAAAGTATTAATCGTACTTTTATTACTTTAATTCCCAAAAATAAAAACCTCACTTGTATTGGTGACTATAGACCCATTTCTTGTCGCAACTTTATTTGCGAAATTATTGCTACTTTGTTAAGTAATAGAATTAAAGTATTTTTGCCTTTTCTCATTTCAGAAAATCAGAGTGTTTTTGTGCCAGGTAGACTTATCTATGAAAATTCCCTTTTAGCACATGAAATGGTTAGAAAATTTAATACTAAAAATGGAGATAATATTTGTATAAAGGTAGACTTGCAAAAAGCATATGACAAAGTTAACAGATATTTCATTTATCATATCATGAGATGTATGGGTTTTCCTAATAGGTTTTGTGATTTGATTCTTGACTGTATTAATACCCCTACTTTTTCTATTCTTATTCAAGGTAAATCAGAAGGTTTTATCAAAAGTAATAGGGGTATTAGACAAGGTGATCCATTATCACCTTATCTGTTTACTATAGTCATGGAATATTTTTCTATCTTAATGGATATTGAAGCTATCAAGGGTAATATTAACCCAATTAATAGAGTTCAGCCTTGTATTAACCATCTTATTTATACTGATGATTTAATGGTTTTTATAAAAGCAAACAAGGTTAATGCAGAAACCATTAAAAAAAATTGAAAATCTGTATAAATATGCAGGGTTACAGCTTAATATATGTAAAAGTAAAGCATATTTTTAGTAAACATAGTAGATATAAAAAAGAAGTTTTAGATGTTTTAAAATTTGTAGAAGTGAGTCTTCCTATTAAATATTTAGGTCTGCCTTTATCTGTAAATCAAATAAAAGATTCTGGCTGCTCTATGCTTATTGAAAAAATTCAAGAGAGAATGGAGACTTGGTCATGCAAACTACTTTCTATTGCAGGTAGAATGGAACTCATAAAAACTGTTATATATGCTATCATTTTGTATTGGTTACAAAAATATCATATTCCAGATGCATCCATTAGAAAAAATAGAAAGTAGATGTGCTGATTTTTTATGGAGGGGTAAATATCATAAAATTAGTTGGGATAAAGTCTGTAAGCCTAAAAAAGAAGGGGGTTTTAGCATTAAAAGCATGAATGATCTCAGTTTAACTTGTCATCTAAAATTATTTTGGAGATTTATTAGTGCAGATTCATTATGGGCCAGGTGGATGAGGTCTAAATACCTTAAAAATGGCAATTTTTGGAATATATTGCCAAAAAGCAATCAATCTTATGCTTGGAAAAAAAATTTAAATTACAGAAATATTGGAAAATCTTTATTAGAAATAAAATTTAAGCTAGGTGAGGAAACTAGCTTGTGGTTTGACCTCTGGTTTGATAATGATTCTTTCATTAATAAAGTTGGATGGAATAACTTAGTCATCTGTAGGGGTTCTAGTGCAACAGTGTCAATGATCGTTAAAGACAATCAATGGCAACCACAATTACATTCAATTACTAACCTACATGAACATGAAATTTGCAAAATTCCTCTTGATCTTACCGCACATAGTGATTACTGGGAATGGAAAGCAAGCAAGAAAGGAAAGTTCTCTTTTAAAACTACTTGGGAAGTTATCAGAAATACACTTCCCACTGTTGAATGGAATCAATGTATATGGACCAAAGTGAATAGTCCCAATATGGCTTTTTATACATATTTTGCTATAAATAACAGATTGCCAGCTTGGGATAAAATAAATAAATGGGGCAATATAAATAATTCACGTTGTTCCTTATGCAATTTAGTTAATGGAAGTGCTAATCATCTATTTTTCGAATGCAGCTATTCTTATTTTATTTGGAGTCGCATTCAAAATACACTAGGTATTACAAACAATGGAAAAATGGATCTCAAGCAAGCAATTCAACATATTAACAGCAAATTTAAGTCTAAATCTATGGACAGAGACTATGCTCATATTTTAATCACTATGGCTTTATATCTGTTTGTGCCAAAATTGGTCACAAACCCCAAATATCATGCAAGCACCAGTGTATGAACACAGATCAGCAATAAATGATCACAAATCACAGTTCTAAGTAAAGTAGAGGATAAAAATGAAGAATAATAAATTTCAAACGGAAAGAAATAGACAAAGACAAGATTTATAGTGGTTCGGCTATCTCCGGCCTACGTCCACTCCAAAAATTAATCTTTCATTGACATTCCTTGCTGGTTACAGCTGGTTATAGCGGATTACAATGAAGAAATTTGAGTACAACAGTAGCTTAGTAATGCCGAGGTGTTTCTGGCAGAGTCTGGACGTTGGATAGCCAAAAATATCCTTTTTCTGTAGGCTCTGGGTTGCTATTTATAGGCGCTCCATGAAAATATCTCGCTCAAACCTTGGGAGACTTCTTCTGGCATGTGAGTGGGCCCACACGATCGATCCTAGGTGATTCTGACTCGATTCATGATCGATGCGAACGTAATTCGTATCAATCAAGATTCTATCCAATGGAGTCGAAATTTGGCGTGAACCTTCTTTAGCTTGTTCGTAAGCTACTGTGAAAATTTCATAGCATTTGGACTTGTGGATTGCGAGATATGATCGATGCAAGCTCAGGTGTTTCCTAGGCTGTCGCATTCGTATCGATACATTTCGTATCGATCTTTTCGACTCGATCTCGAGCACGTGCCTGCAAGGTGATGTGGTGCGAGATTCTTGGATCGATCCACTTTTTGTGCCGAACGATCGAGTCTTCTTTGCGCATAAGCCTTGTTCGTATCGATCGGTAGCACCCCGTTCGTATCGATGGAAGTTATCTTGCATATCAGTCCTATTCGTATCAATCGTGGTGGTTCTGTTCGTATCGATCAAAGTAGTGTTGTTCATATCGAGGGGAGTAGCCCTCCTGTTCGTATCGAGGGAATTGGTCTTGTTCGTATCGATCAAGATTCATTCCAGTTGATCGATATGAAGTTGAACCAATGGGATACGATAGATACGAAAAGATGGATAGCATGATAGGTTCGAACATATGGATACGAACATGACTTCTCTGGATGGATTCGAACAGGACATTCGAACATATGGATACGAACAGGACTTCTTTGGGTGGATTCAAACAGAGCTTCATGATGGATACGAACGGCATGCTTTCCTTAACTTGTATCGATCATATCTCAAACATACGAACTCCGATCGACTTGAAACTTGGAACGTAGCCTCTTCTAGCCATGATTATCATTCCAGATCATTCCCGCCTTGATTCGTGCTCGGCCAAATTTTGACGACATCGATCATAGCCCTGTTTCCAATCAATCTCCTATCCTGATATCCATCCTTTCTAGCCAATTTGTTGATATTCCAGCCTTGACCAAAGGGTGGGATAACATTTGCCCCCCAAAACATGCCTTGTGATAAGAAGGTGTGTCTTGAATAGTTCCAAATCCGACATCCGAAGTCCATATTCCGTTTATAGCCATACTATCTGATTCATAATCTAATCCCTTACCAAGCCATGCCATCCAAGTGCCTCATTCTTGACTGCTCCGAGTCGATGTCCAATTCCGAATCCAGCAACCAAAGCCTTAGCCAATTCCATATCCATCCGAACCCGATAACCGAGTCCTAATCCATCCTTACCCAATAACCAATAACCGAATCCATGACCTCTCTAGGTCAATATCGAAATCTTTAGCTGTTCATAGCTAACATTCATATCCATAACCTCTCCGGGTTCTTGTCAAGCGCAATCAACACCCGACGACCGTGGTCCAGTGTCCCTGAATGTTGAGTAATGCCATGGCTTAAGTCCTAAGCGGAATCCTGGTCGCCCCGGACCTTTGTCAAGCATAGTCCATACTCGACGACCTGAAATAGTAACTGATAGATATTGTGGGGCCTAAGTCCTAGGCCAAATCTTGGTCTCTATGGACCCTTGCCGAGCATAGTCCATACTCGACGACCTGAATAAGCTAATTTGCCACGTTCGGACGAAGAGTCTTACCCCTTGCCAGGCATAATCCATACCCGACGACCATTTACCAAAAAACCCAAATGAAAATCCAATCAAAATCCAATCCAAAATCCAAATCAAATCGGAAAACCAAAAATCCATATCAGAAATCCAAATCAATATCCAAAACAGAAAACAATCATCCAAACGAAAGTCCAAACCAGAAAACAAACAACATCAGGAGTTCAAACCAAACTCCAAAACCAAGCCAGAAAAGACAAATGTCCAAACCAAAAGAAAAGGCAGATTTCACAAACCATAGCGTCGCGGTTCACTATTATTCAAAGCATGCCTAGGAGCCATCTCCGTCCCCTTACATGAGTAAGCGACTTGGCCGTTTGCCTGTAGTTTGCTACTTATTTCATATCATCCTTGTCAATTGATAACCAATCGACCATCATTCTTGGGCCTCGCGCCATCGTTGTTTGAGGTAGACAGTGGTTGCTCTTGTTCCACCGCTGCATTCCGAGCCCCAACATATTGTCGCAACTGTCCATTCCTTACATGCTCCTCAATTATATCCTTTAGATGCCTGCAGCTGTTGGTGTCATGTCCATCCAAATCATGAAAAAGACAGTGCCTCCCTGATGCCCTTTCACGTTCTGAGGGTTCTCTCCTTGCCGGCCTTCGGTAGGGAAAGCGATTCCGAGTCCCATGAATATCCGTTCCAACGTCTCGTTTAATCCCATGTAAGTAGAAAACTTTGGCTCCCTCCATCGCTTCCTAGCTTTTCCTGACTCGTCATCCAGCTTCCTTTTTCCATTATCTTTATCTTTATCCGAGCCTCCGCTGGATGGCCTTCCATCCTCAGCTGCATTCACCTCCTTTAATTTCATAACTGAACACGCATCTTCCCACCGAAGGAATCTCTCAGCTTCGTGAAAGAATTCCCCGAGATTCATTGGTGGGTCTCGTATCAATGACACTTTGAAATCCGAATTTTCTCCGACTCCCGATACTACTGCCATTAAAACCATTGATGGATCCGGTCGATCCACCGAAGCAACTGCCGCATTGAACCGAGTTAAGAAAGCTCTGAGCGATTCTTCTGTCCTTTGCTTAATCGATGTTAACGTCATCACGTTCTTCGGTCTTTTGATATGAACCCGAAACTGCTTTAGAAACCTGTCCACCAATTATGTCCATGTCCTAATAGATCCTTCTTCCAGCTGCCTGAACCACATAGCAGCTATATCCGTTAAGTACAGAGGGAAACATCGGGCCATCACTTCCTCTGATGCCCCCAGCACTTCCATATGTCTTGTGTATCTCATCAAGTGATCAGTAGGATCGGCCTTGCCGTTGTACACTTCCAAAGTAGGTAGCTTGAATTCTGGTGGATTCCGAGCAATTTTGATGTCACGAGTAAACGGACTCCTGTTTACTCCTTCCAGATCTCTGTTTGTCAAACCTACGTGCATAGTTCGCCTGATAATCTCAGCTAGTCCAGCGTTGTCCATCAAGGGTTGCCCCCCGAGTCCCCGAGGGAATTCTTGTACATACTCTTCATCCTGCGCTCCTACATTCCTTCCAGCATCTTATTGTGTGGCGTCAACTGGAATTCCTCCATGAACTGGTCCATCGTTGCCGGTGGTAGGGGTGGGCGCGGGTCGGTTTGGTGCGGTTTGGAGTCCAAACTGCTTCCGCACCGCATCAAACGGTTAATCAAAAATACAAACCATTATACTAATCTTTTAAACGGTTCGGTTTCAGTCCAGTTTGAATGTAATACGGTTCGGTTTCGGTCCGGTTCTGTTTGAACCCATATTAAATATGAAATAAGAGAATTATTTTCATCAACAATCAATTTACGAAGGCAATTGTGTGGAATTTTTACACTTAAAGGATAAACACAATGCTATACTGAAATGAAAGATTAGTTCTTAATTGTATGAATATTTCAATTTGATATATACCTACAAGTGAGATTTTTTGGTAGATTAACCAAACATCAACATTAATCAATGCTTAATCATTAAAGAAAATGACTAGGATTATAATTAGCATTTATCCAAAAAAATAAGATGAAAAATATTATACCAAAACTATAACTTTTTCCTTTATGACAGCGATTATTATTAATATAACAACAACATACGCTAAAAATAGAATGTACATCGTTAGAATCTAAAATAAGATAGGAGTTGCTTATATTTTTATCATAAGATTACTAATGTTAATTTTCGGTTCGGTCCGGTTTAATATGGTTGGTTCAATTGTCCAAATCGGAACCGAACCGTATCGATGCGGGTCGGTCCGGTTTGGGGTATTTGCTTCGGTTAGAAGATTCGATGCGAGTTTCCGCACTGTTTTTGCGGTCCGGTGCGGGCGGTTTCCGTATAGCGGTGCGGTTTATGCCCACCCCTACCGGGTGGTGTGCCCCCCCGAGCCTGGATCCATTCAGATTAGCAGTTGTGTGTTGATCAAGGGTTGTGCCTTGTTGAGCTACTCCATTCGATTGCCTGTTTGGACCTTCTGCTCCAGCTTCGTGGATCTGAACTCCAAAAGCTTCAGTTGTTTCTGCTCGCCCAAACTGCCTGAGGAGGTTCTGCATCATCTCCTCCCGCCTCTTCAGAAACTCTTCATGCATAGCTCCCATCATCATCCCCATCTCGTCTCTGGTGATGAAAGCTGAAGTTTGATTAGCCCGTGATGATGCCTCCTGGCTCCCTTCATGCTGACTTCTCTCGGCTCTTTGTCTTTTACTTGATTGCCTTGTCATAGCTCTTTAGATCTTAGCCCTTAAGCCTTCAAATCGAAACTCCAAATCTGGTGTAGCGGGTGCTAGTTCAGCTCTCAGTGAAAGCACCAAAGTGTTTGCACCAAAATTGGTCACAAACCCCAAATATCGTGAAAGCACCAGTGTATGAGCACAGATCAGCAATAAATGATCACAAATCACATATCTAAGTAAAGTAGAGGATAAAAATGAAGAATAATAAATTTCAAATGGAAAGAAATAGACAGAGACAAGATTTATAGTGGTTCGGCTATCTCCGGCCTACGTCCACTCCAAAAATTAATCTTTTATTGACTTTCCTTGCCGGTTACAGCGGATTACAATGAAGAAATTTGAGTACAACAGTAGCTTAGTAATGCCGAGGTGTTTCTGGCAGAGTCTGGACGTTGGATAGCCAAAAAGATCCTTTTTCTGTAGGCTCTAGGGTGCTATTTATAGGCGCTCCATGCAAATATCTCGCTCAAACCTCGGGAGACTTCTTCTAACACGTGAGTGGGCCCACACGATCGATCCTAGGTGATTCTGACTCGATTCGTGATCGATACGAACGTAATTCGTATCGATCAAGATTCTGTCCAATGGAGTCAAAATTTGGCGTGAACCTTCTTTAGCTTGTTCGCAAGCTTCTATGAAAATTTCATAGCATTTGTACTTGTGGATTGCGAGATATGATCGATGCAAGCTCACGTGTTTCCTAGGCTGTCGCGTTCATATCGATACATTTCGTATCAATCTTTTCGACTCGATCTCGAGCACGTGCCTACAAGGTGACGTGGTGCGAGATTCTTGGATCGGTCCACTTTTTGTGCCGAACGATCGAGTCTTCTTTGCGCATAAGCCTTGTTCGTATCGATCGGTAGCACCCCGTTCGTATCGATGGAAGTTATCTTGCATATCGGTCCTATTCGTATCGATCGTGGTGGTTCTGTTCGTATCGATCAATGTAGTGTTGTTCATATCGAGGGGAGTAGCCCTCCTGTTCGTATCGAGGGAAATGGCCTTGTTCGTATCGATCAAGATTCATTCTAGTTGATCGATACGAAGTTGAACCAATGGGATACGATGGATACGAAAAGATGGATAGCACGATAGGTTCGAACATATGGATACGAACAGGACTTCTCTGGATGGATTCGAACATATGGATACAAACAGGACATTCGAACATATGGATACGAACAAGACTTCTCTGGGTGGATTCGAACAGAGCTTCACGATGGATACGAACGGTGTGCTTTCCTTAACCTGTATCGATCATATCTCGAACATACGAACTCCGATCGACTTGAAACTTGGAATGTAGCCTCTTCTAGCCTTGATTATCATTCCAGATCGATCCCGCCTTGATTCGAGCTCTGTCAAATTTTGACGACATCGATCATAGCCCTGTTTCCAATCGATCTCCTATCCTGATATCCATCCTTTCTAGCCAATTTGTTGATATTCTAGCCTTGACCAAAGGGTGGGATAACATTTTCCCCCTAAAACATGTCTTGTGATAAGAAGGTGTGTTTTGAATAGTTCCAAATCAGACATCCAAAGTCCATATTCCGTCTATAGCCATACCATCTGATTCATAATCCGATCCCTTACCAAGCCATGCCATCCAAGTGCCTCATTCTTGACTGCTCCGAGTCGATGTCCAATTTCGAATCCAGTAACCAAAGCCTTAGCCAATTCCATATCCATCTGAACCCGATAACCGATTCCTAATCCATCCTTACCCAATAACCAATAACCGAATCCATGACCTCTCCAGGTCAATATCGAAATCTTTAGCTGTTCATAGCTAACATTCATATCTATAACCTCTACGGGTTCTTGTCAAGCGTAATCCACACCAGACGACCGTGGTCCAGTGTCCCTGAACGTTGAGTAATGCCATGGCTTAAGTCCTAAGCCGAATCCTGGTCGCTCCGGACCTTTGTCGAGCATGGTCCATACTCGACGACCTGAAATAGTAATTGATAGATATTGTGGGGCCTAAGTCCTAGGCCAAATCCTGGTCTCTATGGACCCTTACCGAGCATAGTCCATACTCGACGACCTGAATAAGCAAATTCGCTACGTTCGGACGAAGAGTCTTACCCCTTGCCAGACATAATCCATACCCGACGACCACAGATGAAAATCCAATCAAAATCCAATCCAAAATCCAAATCAAATCAGAAAACCAAAAATGCATATTAGAAATCCAAATCAATATCCAAAACAGAAAACAATCATCCAAACAAAAGTCCAAACCAGAAAACAAACAACATTAGGAGTTCAAAACAAACTCCAAAACCAAGCCAGAAAAGACAAATGTCCAAACCAAAAGAAAAAGCAGATTTCACAAACCATAGCGTCGCGGTTCACCATCATTCAGAGCATGCCTAGAAGCCATCTCCGTCCCCGTACATAAGTAAACGACTTGGCTGTTTGCCTATAGTTTGCTACTTATTTCATATCATCCTTGTCAATCGATAACCAATCGACCATCATTCCTAGCCTCGTGCCATCGTTGTTTGAGGTAGACGGTGGTTGCTTTTGTTCCACTGCTGCATTCCGAGCCCCAACATATTATCGCAACTGTCCATTCCTTACATGCTCCTTAATTATGTCCTTTAGATGCCTGCGTTGTTGGTGTCATGTCCATCCAAATCATGAAAAAGACAGTGCCTTCCTGATGCCCTTTCACGTTCCGAGGGTTCTCTCCTTGCCGGCCTTCGGTAGGGAAGGCGATTCCGAGTCTCCATGAATATCTGTTCCAACATCTCGTTTAATCCCATGTAAGTGGAAAACTTTGGCTCCCTCCATCGCTTCCTAGCTTTTCCTGACTTGTCATCCAGCTTCCTTTATCTTTATCTTTATCTTTATCCGAGCCTCCGCTGGATGGCCTTCCATCCTCAGCCGCATTCACCTCCTTTAATTTCATATCTGAACATGCATCTTCCTGCCGAAGGAATCTCTCAGCTTCGTGAAAGAATTCCCCGAGATCCATTGGTGGGTCTCGTATCAATGACACTTTGAAATCTGAATTTTCTCTAACTCCTGATACTGCTGCCATTAAAACCATTGATGGATCCGGCCGATCCATCGAAGCAACCCCCGCATTGAACCGAGTTAAGAAAGCTCTGAGCGATTCTTCTGTCCTTTGCTTAATCGATGTTAGCGTCGTCACGTTCTTCGGTCTTTTGATATGAATCCGAAACTGCTTTAGAAACCTGTCCACCAATTCTGTCCATGTCCTAATAGATCCTTCTTCCAACTTCCTGAACCACATAGCAGCTATATCCGTTAAGTACAGAGGGAAACATCGGGCCATCACTTCCTGCGATGCCCCCAGCACTTCCATATGTCTTGTGTATCTCATCAAGTGATCAGTAGGATCAGCCTTGCCATTGTACACTTCCAAAGTAGGTAGTTTGAATTCTGGTGGATTCCGAGCAATTCTGATGTCACGAGTAAACGAACTCCTGTTTACTCCTTCCATATCTCTGTTTGTCAAACCTCCGTGCATAGTTCGCCTGATAATCTCAGCTAGTCCAGTATTGTCCGTCAAGGGTTGCCCCCCAAGTCCCCGAGGGAATTCTGGTACATACTCTTCATCCCGCGCTCCTACATTCCTTCCAGCATCTTGTTGTGTGGCGTCAACTGGAATTCCTCCATGAACTTTTCCATCATTGCCGGGTGGTGTGCCCCCGAGCCTGGATCCATTCAGATTAGCAGTTGTGTGCTGATCAAGGGTTGTGCCTTGTTGAGCTGCTCCATTCGATTGCCTGTTTGGTCCTTCTACTCCAGCTTCGTGGATCTGAACTCCTGAAGCTCCATGTGTTCCTACTTGCCCAAACTGCCTGAGGAGGTTATGCATCATCTCCTCCTGCCTTTTCAGAAACTCTTCATGCATAGCTCCCATCATCATCTCCATCTCATCTCTGGTAATGAAAGCTAAAGTTTGATTTGCCCCTGATGATGCATCCTGGCTCCCTTCATGCTGACTTCTCTCAACTCTTTGTCTTCTACTTGATTGCCTTATCATAGCTCTTTAGATCTGATCCCTTAAGCCTTCAAATCCGAACTCCAAATCTGGTGTAGCGGGTGCTAGTTCAGCTCTCAGTGAAAGCACCAAAGTGTTTATGCCAAAATTGGTCACAAACCCCAAATATCGTGAAAGCACCCCAAATATCGTGAAAGCACCAGTGTATGAACACAGATCAGTAATAAATGATCACAAATCACAGATCTAAGTAAAGTAGATGATAAAAATGAAGAATAATAAATTTCAAAAGGAAAGAAATGGACAGAGACAAGATTTATAGTGGTTTGGCTATCTCCGACCTACGTCCACTCCAAAAATTAATCTTTTATTGACTTTCCTTGCTGGTTACAACTGATTACAACGGATTACAATGAAGAAATTTGAGTACAACAGTAGCTTAGTAATGCCGAGGTGTTTCTAGCAGAGTCTGGACGTTCGATAGCCAAAAGGATCCTTTTTCTATAGGCTCTGGGGTGCTATTTATAGGCGCTCCATGCAAATATCTCGCTCAAACCTCGGGAGACTTCTTTTGGCACGTGAGTGGGCCCACACGATCGACCCCAGGTGATTCTGACTCGATTCGTGATCGATACGAACGTAATTCGTATCTATCAAGATTCTATCCAATGGAGTCGAAATTTGGCATGAACCTTCTTTAGCTTGTTCGTAAGCTTCTGTGAAAATTTCATAGCATTTGGACTTGATTGTGAGATATGATCGATGCAAGCTCACGTGTTTCCTAGGCTGTCGCGTTTGTATCGATACATTTCATATCGATCTTTTCGACTCGATCTCGAGCACGTGCCTGCAAGGTGACGTGGTGCGAGATTCTTGGATCGATCCACTTTTTGTGCCGAACGATCGCGTCTTCTTTGTGCATAAGCCTTGTTCGTATCAATCGGTAACACCCTGTTCGTATCGATGGAAGTTATCTTGCATATCGGTCCTATTCGTATCGATCGTGGTGGTTCTGTTCGTATCGATCAATGTAGTGTTGTTCATATCGAGGGGAGTAGCTCTCCTGTTCGTATCGAGGGAATTGGTCTTGTTCGTATCGATCAAGATTCATTCCAGTTGATCGATACGAAGTTGAACAAATGGGATACAATGGGTATGAAAAGATGGATAACACGATAGGTTCGAACATATGGATACGAACAGGACTTATCTAGATGGATTCGAACATATGGATATGAATAGGACATTTGAACATATGGATAAGAACAGGACTTCTCTGGATGGATTCGAACAGAGCTTCACGATGGATACGAACGGTGTGCTTTCCTTAACTTGTATCGATTATATCTCGAACATACGAACTCCGATCAACTTAAAACTTGGAACGTAGCCTCTTCTAGCCTTGATTATCATTCCAGATCGATCCCGCCTTGATTCAAGCTTGGCCAAATTTTGACGACATCGATCATAGCCCTGTTTCCAATCGATCTCCTATCCTGATATCCATCCTTTCTAGCCAATTTGTTGATATTCCAGCCTTGACCAAAAGGTGGGATAACAATATCCTATATGGAAAGAAAGAAATTCCAGAACTCATAACAAAGATAGTATGAATAAAGAGCATAAATGGTTACTTATCAAGATCGATAGTAGAATCATTATCCAAAAATCAAATAAGAAAGTTAAAGATCAAACCAAGTTTGCTTTTTTAGCTGTTAGAGCTGTTTCTAGCTCATTCGAAGGTCTTCCAGACAAATCAGCAAGTTACTGAAGCCAATATTTTTTATCATGACTTTAATCGGACTCGTGTTGTCATCCCTAAGAATGAATTAACAGATCTGAGTCACGATGAGCTTAGATCTGTTAATTCTTCTCTAATTTACTCTTATCAGAAGAAGAACGATTTTAACAAAGATATTAAAGGGATGCAAGGAAGATTTAATGACTGTCTATCATATTGGGAGAGAGAAGCTAGCGGAGCTAAGAAGGATGATAGAAATTGGTAGATAATGGCTTCGTTGCTCTGCTATTTCTATTCTTTATTTTTTTGAGTAGCTGATGAGTTATGTCAGCGCTTTACCCTAGTTAGGGTTCTAGTTCATTGTTTTATAAGGTTCGGGTTTGAGCATTTCTACCCATATCTATTTGCATGTAAACATTTGGGCTTGGCCCGTTTACCTTTTATTTAAAAAAAACATTTCTTGCTTAGTTGTATAATAGTAAATATATTTTTGAATAACTAGGTGCCACTTAACTTGTATGTCATTCATGTGTTTCTTTATAAGAAAAACCATAACAAAATCGTACTATTGTTTTTACAGTGGTTTTGTCTAAATTATTGTGTTATACAATTTTAGAAGGCTTATAAAATCAACAGGGGTTGCACTACACTTTGCTGTTAGATACTCTATTTTCATTTTTGTCTATATGCTATATGTGTTTCGATGCTTCCTTACGTACGTACAGGTTACTATGTATAGTTTTATAATGAGTACCATTGCATGAGCTAGGCTAAGTGTTCATACATGCGTACAAGTATTGTGAATATGTAAGCGTGCTGGGTTAATTTGCGTGCATGACGACGTATTAGTGAGAGTGGTTGGTAATATAATGCAAATATGAATGTTTTTCTAAGCTTACCATATAAACAAAGTGAGTTTTCTATTTTTTATTGTAATAAAACATAAATTGTTAATTAATAGTTATTAAAGTTTTATGAAATTTTAAAGTATATTAATATAATTCAAGTTATGTAAGTTATATTTGTATAATTGTGAATAATTTGAATTAATTTGGAATTTGACTTTAATAAATTATTTAAGATTATATAATCTTCTAAAAATATCTAAGTGTTTTGATATTATAAAGTATGCTTTTAATATAATATCATTACTTATAAAATTATAATTGAATTTGAATTCTAGTTAATCCCAAAAGCTGTATTTGTGGTTTATATCTAAGTAATTATTCTCTTATATAAGATAAAATGACGTGAATAATTCTATTAAGAATTGATTTAATTATTATAATTATATTTAATTCAGATAATTTATTTCATATTTTCATCTTTAATCTTTAACTTACATTGATTTTTGAATATACGAGATAATTTATATATTTAACTCTATAAATTATTTTGGGAGATGTATTATGTACCCATTGCTTAGTATTTATTTTGTTATATAAAATTATATGTTGTGAATAATTTATTATTAAGTATTGTTTTGTTTAATTTATATTTATTCGAATAATTTTTATTGATATTAATATCTTGATATTTCTTCTTGTTTAATTGAATAATAATTATATGAATCATTCAGCATTAGTATTGATTAGTTGATTTTAATATGATACGGTGACGACATCCTTGATATGATTTTATTGTATTAAATTCTATGTGACGAGAAATTTGAATAAACGGAGTTATAATACAATTTAGGATGGGGCATTTGATAATATTTCTCCGGTTATTCTTTGGACTCGTTATATAGAATATTGATTAGATTGGTGAAATTTATAAGCAATGGATAAACGTTTGAGTATCATGTAGTGGTATGGGATGCTGTTGTGATAATTCGGTTATTCATTGTGAGTAGATGACAGTTATGTGATGGGAATATAGTGGATAGTGTGAGATGATTTATAGCTTTGTGATTATAGTTAGTGAGACCTCGAGTCTACATGTATTGTTTCTATAAGCCACTGTTACAATATACTCCTATTATGTTTGTTGGTGAGGACCAAAGGGCCAGTATCTGTTAGTCCATGAGATGATGGTTTTGATGACAACAACCTTAGAATAAGATTATAAAATATAAATACTAACATTATAGTTTAGATATATATGTATATGCAGGATTTAACCATGTAGGTATCAAGAATGAAGACTGTACATTATAGAGATACAAGACTGATGAATTTAAAGATCAAAGATATCAAGATTGAAGACTCATGAGTATCAAGAAATCTAGTTATCAAGAGTTCAAGATTTTACTAATACAAGATAAGTATTGAGTCAAGAATTATGTTAAAACTTCATAATAGCACTGAAATCTTCACTCCATATTTCATTTGAGATGGAACCCATTTCTACCTTTTTAGTGGCTTACAAAACCCACGACAAGTAGCTTACAAACCTACGACAAGTGGCTTACAAACCCACGAACATCCTGGTTTTGTACAAGTTCTCGAGTCCTGATATGATGAGATATTCTGCAGGAAGAAGCTTGCAAAACTACTTCACGAATAGACATGGATGTTGTTCTTCTATAAATAGGGGATGCTTTCAACGAATTTTTAACAATATTTTTCTGGTTTTCATTCCTCTTCTTCTTCCACATTTCTTTATATATATTCTTACCATTACTCTACCGAAATCACCATTGAATTTAACTAGATCATTTCTGGTTTGATCCTCTATCACTATATCAACAAGATCCCAGTGCTATTCAGAGTTATAGGCTTCTTTGTAATCAATCAAGTGAGAAAAGGTGTGATTGTAGCCTTGGAAATCAATCAAGTGAGAAAAGGTGTGATTGTAGCCTTGGAAATCAATCAAGTGAGAAAAGGTGTGATTGTAGCCTAGGAAATCAATTGGGTGAACTTGTTGCCCGGGAAATCAAGTATCTTTTCCCAGAGGATTGTAAATCTAGAGTGGTGTACCTCATGGCTTTGAAATCGAGGGCTGTAATTGTAAAGATTGTTTTTGAAAGGAAATCTGTACTTGTGTGCGGGACTGGATGTATGGTAACTCCGAACCAGTATAAAATCCGGTGTGTTCTTTCCTTTACTACTTTTACTTTATATTTGCATCTGTGTTTGAATCTGTGATCATATCTGTGTCTAAATATTGCATACATTTGTGTTCAAATTAATATAAACTCAAAAAAAATTAGTAATTCCTTAAAACACTATTCACCCCCCCTCTAGTGTTTATACTAGCCTTAAGATCTGTAATCTGCATTTCTCACATTTGGTATCGGAGCCAGGTTTTCAAAGTTTCATAATCTGAATTTTGAAAAGTTTTCAAAATGGCTACCAACACTGGTACTGTTACTAACACTAGTTCTATTACTACTGGTACTATTTCATTTGTAGAAGGTCAGTCTACTGCCAGACCACCACTTTTTAATGGCAGTAACTATGCATACTGAGCATGTAGGATGAAAATATATTTACAATCTATAAGTCTAGACACTTGGAATATCACACAGAATGAATATTCTAAACTCGTAACTAATTTTACACAGTGGACCGCTGAGAAAAAGACTGTTGCACGGAATAATTCTAAAGCAATGAATCTTCTATTTTGTTCACTTGATAGGAATGAATTTAATAGAGTGTCAGTTTGTAAGTCTGCATATGAAATCTGGAAAACTTTGCAAGTTACTCACGAAGGAACAAGCAAAGTTAAACAGACCAAAATTTCCATGCTCACAAATCAGTTTCAATTATTTAAAATGAATTCTAATGAGTCTATTTCAGATATGTATAGTAGATTTCAGGATATTGTGCATTCTCTAATATCCTTGGGAAAGGAATTTTCCGAAGAAGATCAAGTCAGAAAAACCTTAAATTCTCTTACTCCAGAATGGG
The DNA here is from genome assembly GCA_030737815.1 of Allium fistulosum. Lineage (NCBI taxonomy): Eukaryota > Viridiplantae > Streptophyta > Magnoliopsida > Asparagales > Amaryllidaceae > Allium > Allium fistulosum. The sequence continues at coordinate 296,338 of JASFAW010000040.1, forward strand.
ATCAAAAGACACTTGCAATCGAAGAGGCAAATGACATCAATACCTTAAAGATAGAAGAATTAATTGGAAATCTAATGTCGTTTGAAGTCCAAATGATCGGGAGAAGAGAAAGCAAAACATCTGAAAAGAAATCAACGACATTCAATGCATTAACCGATGGATTAGACTCAAATAGCGATAATGATGAAGAGATAGCCTTTATGACCAAGAATTTTCGGAAATTTCTGAAATACAGAAAGATGAATAATCTCAAGAGAAACAACTATAAGAATGCAGGAAATCAGAATGTAGTGCCAACCAATATCAAATGCTTCAACTGTGACGAATCAGGCTATATCAAAAGAGACTATCCGTATCCAGATAAGCAAAACCTTCCTATAAACAATGATTCCGTAAAGAAACGAAAACGTGCTTTTACTGCTACTCTAGATGACTCAGACTCGTCTTCAAGCGATGATGATCAAAAGACAGATAATTCAAATATGTGTTTCACGGCAGTTCACGACTCCAACGAATTCAGAGAAACAGAATCAGAAAAAGGTACACATTTACAATACAATTGGTTGAAATTGCATGCTTAGAATTGATTGCTTGATCGATTGATTTTGAATTGGTGTGTTGTTTGAAATTTAAAATTTTTATTTTTTATTATTATCTTATTTTATTATTATTTTTATTGTTATTAGTATCATAATATCTTATGGAATATACTAATAATATTCCAGATATATATAGACATTAAAAATAATAAGAATATATATATATATATTAAAATTCTTATGAAAAATAAATTATAGAAATTCAAAAACACATGTCGACATGGTCCCTACCATGATGTCGATATGGGTACAGAATTTGAAATTCAAAATTTGAATTCAAATGGTTGAATTTCCCTCCACCTTTTCACTTCATTCAATTCTCTGAAAAGGCATCTTTTGACCAGAGAATATGTCCTTTGAGAATCTATTTATTCACTATCTTTTATCACATCTTTTCACTTTCATTTTCAAATTCAAACTCTCTCTTCAAAACTTCAAGCTCTCTACTCTCTACTCTAATGGCTTCTTCAAGCAACCCTTCCACCATGAGAATTTTCAGAAAGATAAAAGAGCAACTCTTCAATGATCCAGAGGCCATAAAAGCATACATCAATTATGCTAACTATGGAAAAGTCCATCCCGGAAAGTTTGCTCTATTTCAAGATTTTTCTACTTATGAAATTGATTCTCCTTTTTGCAAATAATCATGTTCTCAGTCTTATTGATGCTTCTCAAAATGATTTTGTTTGCTATCCAAATCTTGTTAAAAAAAATTACGCAAATCTTAATCGAGGATTTTATAATAGAAACGATGATGAAACTTAGAGTAGTGTCAAAGGCACTAGAATCGTTTTAAATTATGATCTTTTGGGTACCATTCTCAATTGCAAGAATACAGGAATGGATCTTTCTAGTTTTAATATTGATGAAAATGATCGTGAGACGTTTCATCATATTTTTGAAGGAAATGATAATTTTGAATTCAAAAATCGAAACTTTCAACCAAAAGCTAGAATTGTCAATCTTCTTTTACAACATACTTTGACCCCAAGATCGAGGAATTTTAACAATCCTACTTCAAAAGTTTGCAGAGCACTTTTTGCTATTTTGGAAATTATGATGTTAATTGGGCGCAAGTTATTTTGGATGAACTTCGTCCCAAAAATCTTGAAATGGGTGAGAATACTTTGTATCATGGAATCTATCTCACTCGGATTTTTAACTATTTTGGAGTAGATTTCAAAGGAGAAGAATTTGTTTCAAGAAAGGTTTTCAATCACTCAAATATTTCTCTTATGAAAATTCCATTTGTTTTTCAACCGTATGAGACTCTTGCCGAAAAGGAAGAGCATTTGGCTCATGAAGAGATGGAAGAGGAGGAAGAGGAAGAAGAAGAAGAAAGGGATGAAATGGAAATAGAAGAAGAAGAAGAAGGTGAAACATCCTCGAAAAGTATTGACTATCCTCCTAATCCAACCAACAAAATTCTTCTCAATAACCAAAAGACCATTATTAAGAATCAACGGATTCTTAAACGATCCGTTAGTAAGAAGTTGGATAAAATTTCATCCAAGATGAACAAGTTTATTTCCAAAGTAAGCAAGAAGCTTGGATTATCTTCATCTTCATCATCCTCTAACTAGTTCTATCTTTTCATTTCATGTTGTATTAGTTTAGTTTGTTTGAATTTTCATGTAGTTCTTTATGATTAATCATTGTATCACTCTATTAAGCAATGAAATTGAATTCCTTTTTATGTTATCTAGCTTATCTTATCTCCAGAATAAATGTTAGTATATTATATAAATATATACACACATAATTATTCACAAAATCAAAATAAGCCATCAAAATTCACTACACCATGTCGACATCCCCCTTATGACCATGTCAAAATGTACTGGTCAGAAATGACATTTCATTTTAAATTTGAAATTTGAATAACTACCTTATGTTTATTCATTTCAAACGAATTTCTACACCTATAAATACCTATTTCTTCCAGAATTCATCACTCAATATTATTTCTTATCTACTTTGTCTATCATTCTTCTCTCAAACTAAAAAAATGGCCAATCCAATTCATAATTTAACCGAAAATCTTAAAGAAACTCTTAATTCTTTCAAGAATATTCTTTCGTTCATTCTTCGTAATCAGCGACACTTAGAGTTGAGTTAAATGCAGATGATCAAGGAGAAAGAAAGACATTTTGATGCAATACAATGGATGATTTCCTCCCTGCACAAGGATGATAACGAAGAACATCCTCCAGTCTCTCTCACCAATGACAATGAAAATTGGGATGCCATTATAGAAGACTCTATTTTTGGAGAAGAAGGATGGGTGGAAGTTCCTCGTAATGTTTGATTTGATTGCTTTGTTTGATTTGAATTGTTTGCTTTGATTGATTTCATTTCATTTTTTTTGATTTGATTTGATATGGATTGATATTTGGTGTGGATTGATATTTGTTGTACAAAACATGTATACATATGCATTGATATCTATATGATCTTTGATTAATTAGCATGTTTATCAGTATAATTATCTCTTAATCTATATATTATATACTCCATTATATAGTTTATTATTGCAGGTACTTTAGTACAAGAATGAGGGGGAGTTATATAGTTTGGAGTTAGTTTTTGTTGATGACAAAGGGGGGGAAGTATAAAATATAGGATAGTTAGGCATAGATTAAGGGGGAGTTATTAGTTTTAGGGGGAGCAATATGATAGAAATAATATTTTATAAACAAAGGTTGTCATTATCAAGAAAGGGGAGATTGTTAGTACTTGAGATGATGGTTTTGATGACAACAACCTTAGAATAAGATTATAAAATATAAATACTAACATTATAGTTTAGATATATATGTATATGCAGGATTTAACCATGTAGGTATCAAGAATGAAGACTGTACATTATAGAGATACAAGACTGATGAATTTAAAGATCAAAGATATCAAGATTGAAGACTCATGAGTATCAAGAAATCTAGTTATCAAGAGTTCAAGATTTTACTAATACAAGATAAGTATTGAGTCAAGAATTATGTTAAAACTTCATAATAGCACTGAAATCTTCACTCCATATTTCATTTGAGATGGAACCCATTTCTACCTTTTTAGTGGCTTACAAAACCCACGACAAGTAGCTTACAAACCTACGACAAGTGGCTTACAAACCCACGAACATCCTGGTTTTGTACAAGTTCTCGAGTCCTGATATGATGAGATATTCTGCAGGAAGAAGCTTGCAAAACTACTTCAAAATGTTTTAGCCTTAAAAATTATCTTTTCAAATGATTTTCAAAACGATGTTTTAGCCTTAAAATATTCTTTGATTTTGTTTTAAAATAAACTCTTGTTTTAAACTTAGTTTGTTTAAAACTATCTTTAATAATAAATTTAATATTTATACTTAGTTTTAAATATAAAATTATAGTAAAATTTTATATATTATTCTCTATATTTACTTATGTATTTTAACTATAGTTAAGTATATTTATAAAGTTTAAAATAGTTTTAATATAAGATAGAAGTAATTTTCAAAGAAAAACTAATCACCAAAATTTTCTTTAGGATGTCGACATACCCAAGATACCCATGTCAACATAGTGGCAGTTGGTTTCAAAAATTTGAATTTCAAAAGAAGTGTCTATTCGCCATAACCTTTCACGAATAGACATGGCTGTTGTTCTTCTATAAATAGGGGATATTTTCAACGAATTTTTAACAATATTTTTCTGGTTTTCACTCCTCTTCTTCTTCCACATTTCTTTATATATATTCTTACCATTACTCTACCGAAATCACCATTGAATTTAACTAGATCATTTCTGGTTTGATTCTCTATCACTATCTCAACAAGATCCTAGTGCTATTCAGAGTTATAGGCTTCTTTGTAATCAATCAAGTGAGAAAACGTGTGATTGTAGCCTTGGAAATCAATCAAGTGAGAAAAGGTGTGATTGTAGACTTGGAAATCAATCATGTGAGAAAAGGTGTGATTGTAGCCTAGGAAATCAATTGGGTGAACTTGTTGCCTGGGAAATCAAGTATCTCTACCCAGAGGATTGTGAATCTGGAGTGGTGTACCTCGTGGCCTTGAAATCGAGGGTTGTAATTGTAAAGATGGTTTTTGAAAGGAAATCTGTACTTGTGTGCGGGACTGGATGTAGGGTAACTCCGAACCAGTATAAAATCCGGTGTGTTCTTTCCTTTACTGCTTTTACTTTATATTTACATCTGTGTTTGAATCTGTGATCATATCTGTGTCTGAATATTGCATACATTTGTGTTCAAATTAATATAAACTCAAAAAGAATTAGTAATTCCTTAAAACACTATTCACCCTCCCCCCTCTAGTGTTTATACTAGCCTTAAGATCCGTAATCCGCATTTCTCATAGTATCCACCCTAGTGGCCAGATCGTGGGGTCGTGCCTCTAATTTGTGACACCCTAGATTTATGGAACTCTGTATATATATATATATAGGTTAGTGCTTGGATTTATGTCATTGCCTCTGTGTCACCTAGGCCATCAGTTTGTTACCGTAAGGGCATTTGTAGTGTCATGACTTAAGAGTGTTCGCATTGATGAGCATACCTATGGATACGTGTCACGATGATTATGAGGTAACTAAAGACTATAGATACTTGGTGTCTCTGGAGCTTTCTTAGTGCTATCTGTCTCCCTTCTGGTACTAACAGTGTAGTAGATTGGCATATACGACCGGGACACCTCACTGTAGTGTTGATGTGTGCCAAGTGCCACACATGTTGTTATGTATGACTCAACTTGGGACTTCTGTCTATAGTACAGTCATTTCCCGTCACGATATTGTTGGATGGTATGGATATAAGGAGATGAGGTTATGCATGTGATACATATCCAATGTATAGTGGATTCTCAGTATTTGATAGGCAGCCTATCTTTTGATATGTATTGATGATTTTATAGAGATCGAGACTTATATTTGGGGAATGCTTTGTGTTAGCCTGATTATACTTGATGACATCTCATCCTGTGATATTTCTGGATTTGATGATGTTTTTTGGATATGAATTATTCACCCATCAATGTTGATTATATGATTAAGATTTGATGTGATTCTAAATGGGTGATGATATCTTTTGATATTAAAATTGACAGTTTCGCATGGATTTGAGTTATTTGAGTGATGTGACATTTTGATGATTATTATGGGGCATTATACATATAATTGATTGATAATTTGATTATTAATATCATGTTATCATATCGTTATTCTGTGTTTACATTATATTCTATCATTATTATATACCCTTGATTAGATATAGTCCGATCCGTGTGTTATTTTATAATATTCGAGCCAGTCCGAGACATTTCAGGTACAGGGACGACATGACCAACATTTTTTTATTGGGCTTAGAGGAGACTCATTCTAGGATTATTGTGTGATATTTATGTGACTTAATTCATTATATATTCATTAAATATATTGTTATATAGTAAGTGTTTATCACATTATATAGAGAGAATTGACATTTGAGATAATCGTATTTAAAACAGTATCATATATTATATATTATCTTTGTGATTGACTCTGTGTTCTCTATTGTTTATTGTATATTGTGTATTGTTATGTCCTGGAGGCACACGTATTTATTGTTTTGTACTGATACCGTGTATGTACATGAGAGATATTTATTCGATGTTTAATACGTACTAGTGTTTTCCAAAGAATATTCACGTTTGTACCCCATATAGCCTCATTCTCCGTATTATCTGACAGTATAATTCTGTAATACTCTTAGATGGTATGGATATAGAGGTGTGGTGTTTTACATTTACGACCACTGTCTTTCTTTTATATATAAAATCATTTTATTATTGCTTATTATAAAACCACCTTTTATTTATTACATCTCAAAATAATAATGACCTTTTCAAAATGATAATATACTTTAAAAACTCTTTATATAATCTCCTTACTTTAAATCCCTTAAAATGTCGTATTTTCCTCCAAAAATAGTTACATCAATTACTTTTCAAAACAGTAATTCATTATTTGACATAAAAATAAGGATGTACATATTGAAATCTCATTAACATTTCCCAAAACAAATATTACTCTTTATCTCTAAAATAATAATTCTTTATTTTAAATCATCTAAACTTCTTTTTTATTCCTGCTTATCTTAAAATAGTAATTATTCTATCTAGAAACACTTCTGGAAAACATTTCTTTATTGTTAGTATTATTATTATTTCAAAAATATTTTCATTTTACTACTCAAATAATAGTAGTAATAATACTTTCCAATACACACCGTAAAATCCATTACATTATCACTTACTCGAATCAACATGATTTCTGTAAAACAATATTATTATTTATGAAATATCACTTTATTTTACAGATAAAATAAGCTTCCTAAATTCCCTTTAAAATAGATTATTTATGAATTTAGAAACACATATCATATAAAATTCATCATAAAATAACTAAACCGTAATTAACATAAGTGAAAATAACCCAAAAGAAATGATATTGCTCACATTGTCTTTATTCTTACTAGACCTTTAATCATCTTAGGTTTCCTTAGCATTTCGCTTCTTCTTCTCATCTTTTAACGGCAGTTGGCTAAATAATTTTTTCATTTTTCATTTCCACTATGAAGAATTAAATGAAAAATATGGGGATGAAGATATGCTTCGTGGTATTTATATAATAAGGTTCTTGGTTTGTAACTTAATTATTTCCCATTCACTTATTTAAATCGATTCCCATTTTATACGGTTAAATTTAATTATACATAGTTATCATTAATATAAGATCTCCAATGTTTTTCCTCACCTAATTTATTTTCCTTAATAAAAATATCCTCTATTCAAATGTTTATATTTTCCCTTTATACATACAACTAAATTTAATTACCTTTAGTACAAGATCTCTTTTATTCAAATATTAAATCTTCTTCTTACATATTTACAACCGAATTTAATCATATCTAATTACCTTTAACTACAATTTATTGATTTACATTATTCATGGCCAAATCTAATTACATCTCATTTAATTAGATTCCCTACATTTTCATTCAGTATATATATTCAATAATTAGGATATATGAAATAAATTTATCACATTCAATATATGTATATACATAGACATATACATCTTTATATATCCATAATTCATAAAACTTAAATTTGCGCAGTACCAAATTTATATTTTATTACATCTGATTGACTATACATACATATATATTGGAATACATATATACACATTTCTCCTTATAAAAAAAGTATTGTTAGCTAGGATTGAATACACGACCTCTCCAAGTCAAGTCTACTCTCTTAACCAACCATACTAAACAAATTTCTGTTTTCAGAATTAGAACATTGAAAATTATTTGTCATAAGTGCAAATCTTTTAGACTTATAAAGTTAATATCTTTTATATTGTAACTCCAAATCCAACCAAACTGATTGGCTTGAAAAGACCTTCATAACGATTATAAAAACGATAACTAATCCACCCTTTTTAAAAATTTATTTTTAATTACTTTATTCTTAGAAGTGTCAAATTTGCAGGTCGTTACATTCTTCACCTTGAAAAGAATTACACCCTCGCAATTCCCAAAATTCAACCTCTAACTGAACTGATAAAGTTTCATCATGGACTTAATCACATAATATGGGAAAACATATCAATGACAAATTAACTACTTATAAAAATAGCCTATAACAACTACATAACACCATCAATCATGACATAATACAATTCATTCACAACAATTAATATAATTTTCTACATATCCATGCCATAATAACACATGCACTTTCTCAATCATACAATCCAACTACAATATGTAAAAAATAACACTCCATCAACTAAGAATGAAAGAATCTCAATCATAGATTAACCTTTATCATGCATCTTAATAATTCAACCATAATTAACCATAATAAAAGTCCACAACAAAACATAGGCTGATCAAAATAGGCATGTGCAAATAAATTAATATACATAAATCAATAACCAACATAGCCCATCAAAATAAACACACATACTCAAAATAATATGGTATCACCACCATACTAACCTATCAACCAATAACATTTGTTTGTTAATTCCAATGTTGACTACTCATCCATCATAATATGTATATCCTCAAAACCGTCGATGAACTTTCTGATAGTCTCATCTTCATAATAATTGATGTACCATTTCATTTTCACACCATCAAGAATATCTTGTGCACCCACTTATGGTCACATCCTCAAAATAGCATGTGCATTGTAATAGCCCACATACCAATGGGCCTGAATTTTTGCTAAATCGAAATTCCAAATCCATCAAAGTATCGGCCATTGGTTTAATATCATGCAAAATAAATAAATAAATGCATGCCATAGCACCATCGATATGACTTACAGTAGAATAGTAAAGTATAATAAATCATATAGTTATTGACCAAGATTGACACTCTTAATATCTAGTATCCTTGTCGGTGTCGAGGATGCATAAGGAAACATGTCCTTCCACTGTTCCTACATTGCACATTGCACATTACACTTGTGCCTGTCCCTCTAAAGCTATCTTGTGGGTTGTAATGAGGAAGGGGTCAAACAACGTTCCGATGACCGGTAAATTATACATTTTACACATGACACTAGTCTATGTCAATTGCCTTCCATCACATAACACTGGTAAATCATACCTAGTTCACCCTTTTATTAAAAAATTATTTTTATTACTTTAATCTTTGAAGTGTCGAATTTGTAGGTCATTACAATGGCGAACAGGAAATGACAGACATGCATTAACTATTCTAACTTGAATAAGGCATTCCCAAAGGACCATTTCCCCTTATCGAGGATCGACCAACTCGTAGATGGAATAAGCATACATCAATAGTTATCCTTCATAGATACACACTTTGCCTATATTTAGATAGTGATGCACATTCCAGATCATGAACATACTAGTTTCATCACATATTTGGGGTTGTAATCTTACCGAGTCACATCATTTGGTCTGAAGATTCTAGAACCACTTACCGGTGCTTAGTGAATAGAATGTTTAAAGATCGGATCGGAAGATCTATAAAGTCCTGTGGACGATATGATGGTGATGTCGCAGCATGATGGATCACATGGGCGATCTCTTAGAATGTTCAATGTAATTCAAAATATGGATTGAAGCTTAATCCATTAAAGTGTTCTTTCGGAGTTGCATCGGAAACGTTTTTAGGTTTCATTATAAACTCAAGGGAATCAAAGCTAACCTAGAAGAAATTAAAGCATTGAGGGAGGTTACTGGCCCAAAGACGAGGAGGGAGATGCAGAGCTTGAACGGGAAGGTCGCCGCACCGAGTCGATTCATTTAGAAAGTGACTGATAAATGCATATCATTCTTTAATGCCCTTAAGATAAAGAAAGGATAGTTCATTTGGACGAAGGAATGTTAAGACGCTTTCTAGAACCTTTTAAACCATATGGAGAGACCACCATATCCGTCGAAGCCTTTGGAAGGAGAAGATCTATTCGTCTATTTAGTGATGTCTACTCATGCAATAAGTACGGCCTTACTATGTGAGGAGTTCAAGATCTGAAGGCTGGTATATTATCCTAGCAAACGGTTTATTGGAGTGGAGAAGAACTATCCAAAGCTAGAGAAAGTCATGTATTATTTGTTGATAACTACAAGGAAGTTGAGGCCAAACTTTCAGGCTCGCCCGGTAAAGGTGTTGAGTAATCAACCACTAAGACAAGTGCTATATTGACCCGAGACTTCAAGAAGATTGATAGTGGAATATTGAGCTGAGCCAATATGATATAATTTACCACCCTAGGAAGACGATCCGAGGAAAAACATTGGTAGATTTCATTATTGAGTTCGTTGTCTGTGATGGTAAAATAGACGAAGAAATGGTCCAATTACTCAGTGGAAGTTGTACGTGGATGGTGCCTCCAACGAACATGATTCCAGGGTAGGACTTGTTCTTGTGACCTTGGAAGGACGGAGGATGTACTACTCCTTGAGGCAAGAGTTCCAAGCGACAAACAACGAGGTATGAGGCGTTGGTTGCAGGACTCAAGATGGAAAAGGAACTGAGAGCCATGATATTTCATATATTCAGCGACTCTCGGTTGGTGGTCTGCCTGGTGAAAAAGGAATTTCAGGCTAAGGGCGCATGACTTTCCCCTTACCCGATGAAGGTATTGGAATTGTTGGGTGATGTCGAGCATCAGACACTAACGCACATCCCTTGGGAGGAGAACACGAATGCTGACTCGGCCGAACTAGCTAGTTCTAGGTACGTGCACTTTTGAGACTTGTACAAGCAGAGTTTTTGTTGATTCCAAATATCAACGAGATGGATGTCGATTAGATCTTGGAGGCTGAAGAAGAGAAGGAGACGTGGATGACTCTGATTAAAGATTACTTGCTGAAAGGGACTATCCCGAACAAAAGGAATGAACGATGAAAGCTCTTGCGTAAAGTACCTCGGTTCGTTATGCAAGAAGGAGTGTTGTATAAAAAAGAATTCTTGATGCCCTTACCAAAGTGTGTCATGAAAGATGAGCTTAAAGGATTCTTGTAGATGTGCACATAGGGAGTTGTGGTGATCTCATTGGAGGGCATACGTTAGCAAAGAAAGTTCTTCGCTATGGATACTTATGGACGACAGTTAATAGGGATGCTGTTGACTATTCAAGGAGATGTGACAAGTGTCGAAGATTTGCGAAGATACCGAGAGCCCCATCCAATGAGGTTACGCAAATAGTTAACCAATAAGGGTTTTCAACATGGTGAACTGACATTATTGGTATGCTACCGATGTCGAGAGGCGGAGCAAAATATGCAATAGTGGTTGTGCGTTACTTGACAAAATGGGTTGAAGCAAAACCGCTTATGTGACATCCCTTACTTCATTACCCGAAAATAGACGTCGATGATACTGTAGTCATCATTAGAATCATTCTTAAGCAACAAAGAGAGTTCGTTGTTATTTTGTACAACATTAAGTAAACAGAGTGGCTAAATAAATTTCATCAAATTGTTTTACATAATTCTTTACATTATCATTAACCTTTTTCGCTCCCATGCAGGGGAAAATACAATAAAATATAAATAGAGTGCCATGCCTAACATATGAAGATGCCGACATGAATACTTAACCAATAATAGATTTTGGTTTTACATAGTGGAATTTTTAAAATAACTTCTATTAGCAATATAAGCATCCTACTTCATCTTCAGCTTCTTTATTTGTCTTTCTAAAAAGTACCTGTTTAAGCCATAAACTCGGCCTACTTGAATGAGTACCCATAAGTTTATGGAAATAATGAAAATCGCAGGTCAGACATAAAGCTTGTATAAGTAATATTTTACCATGAACAATCAATCATATAGCGGGACTACGTGGCTAAAGCACGAAACTGGTTTTCCCTTCACTTTTCCAATCATCATCAATTACATCGTACTATGTAATAACATCATGTCATGAATAAACATAAATCATTAATTGGTCATAAGTGTGAGATTTTCTTCACACAATATCGACTAGTTTCTATTATCAATTCATTTTAAATTGCCACTCAGGCCTTACCCTTACTAGTTTAATAACTATACTAGATGCTTAAGATTTCCACTTAGGTGTTTATCTTGTTTTCTCTCAATTTTATCGTGAATAGATAATTAGGTTGCCACCAAGGCCTTGTACCATTCCCATCGTTTATTACATCTTGTTTAGACAAACGGTTGCCACACAGGCCTTATACTATCAATCATCAATTATAGTGTCGTAAATAAATGATTGGACGCTACGAAAGTCTTACTCCATCACCCTCGTATATTGTTGTGAATAGACAAATGGATGATAAAAATGCCTTACTCCATCAATCTCGTATATTGTCCTGAATAAACATAAATTTGACACTAAGGCCTCCTATCAATGTTACTAATATATTACCATGGTGAGACATTTAGTAGTCACTGTGGCCTTCGATCGAAAATACCATAAACAATGTCGTGTTTTAGACATATTGTTGTCAATAAGGCCTTATAATCACAATTTCAATGTTTCCAATGATTCGACTTGAAATCACATAGCTTAATCAAGCTCAATTCTCAATTTCATTTTTCAATTGAGTTGTTCCTCATTAACTTGTTATTTTAATAACCATTCTAAGTTCATTCACATACTCAACATTTTCTTAGCTTTGTTTGCCATCTTATTTCTACTTTACATGGCTATCACATATTAAGCCTTCTATGACCATCGCATATTGACATTCCTTAACCATCACAAGTTGTGTTCCCTAGGGCCATCGTATGTTGTCATTACCCTAACTATCGCAAGTTGAGTCCAGAACTGTTTCAAATATCATTTATCTCACCCGAGATCTTGCTCGAGATCTCATTGTCGATTTGAGGAAGATGAGATTTAATGAAACGAGACATTAAATTGTGTTCATATCCTATTTAACACTCATCTTGTCCAAGATATTAAGATCTCAAGCAGAATATTGAGATAAACCTCGGTATATGGTCTCATTCGAAGACATTAATTTTTGTTTTTATCTTTTTTGATACTCATCTCATCAAAGATATTAAGCAGAATTAGAGATAAATATTAATTGAACTCATTCAAAGATGTTTTTCATTTAAATATTATTTTAACTTCTTATGCGGGTCCAAAAGAAATTGCACTCTAATGAATTTCCATGCTAGCTCTTTAATATTATTTTTTATTTTTTAACTAGTGAGAAAAAATAAACGACCTTTTATTTATTTTTTAGTTTTAATATTCAAATGGGTAGAATACATTTAGTCAATACCAAATCAATCACATAATCACTCTCTTCTAAAAAGAAAATTTAATATTATTGTTTTTTATGAATTATTCCTGTTAATAAGTTTATATTTAGCTATAAATTATCATAAAATTCTTTAAAATGTCAATTTTGGACTCTTAACTTACTCTGAGAAAGTTCGATCTGGATTTTAAAATTCGAGATGTAAATCCAAGTTGTACACCCGAGATACATCCATCTCATCCAAGATCTCGTCTGATATGGGATATTGTATGTAGAATTCCCAAGACAAGACGCGACCGAAATCCGAGATTCAAAACATTGGTCCACATAGCTACCACTCATTGATCACTTATTAACTATAGCATATTGATTCAATCTTGGCTATCGCAAGTTAAATCCAACTTAGTTGTCACATGTTGATTCCAACATAGCCATCGCACGTTGATTCTAACATAGATGTCGCAAGTTGATTCCAACTTAGTTATCACTGGTAGACCATTATGAACTATTGCAAGTTTATCCAATTTAAGTTATCACACTTTGAACTCTTAAATAGCTATCACAAGTTGATCCCAAATATAGCTCTCGCATGTTGACTTAACTTAGCTATCGCAAGTTGATCCTAAACATAGTATCGCATGTTGACTTCAAATTAGCTATCGCAAATTGATGTGGCAATACTGTAATTAATTTGAATCTATTTTACTTCCGTTCAAAGAAATTACTTTTCAGCTAACCAATATATAATTCGAATTCTCATTGGTTCTCATGAGCTTTTACAGTTTTTATAGAATTTATTAATTTACTATTTAATTAAATGGTCAATTACCCTTATGTAACTAGGCCTTTTCCTTTGCTAATAAATTCACATGAATTCAGAAATGCATGGGAAAAATCACAAATTTTCACCAAAATTTTGAATTATCGTATTTTGCCTCATATAAAATTTTCGGGTCGAAATAATCATTTTTAATAATTTAAATAATTAATCTTCCAATTTAGGACGTTTTCTCCACTTAAAAGTTCATAATAACTTCATATAATTTCTAAAAATTATGAAATTAAAAATCCATCTCCATATTACTCTTTTATACATCGTACAAAAATTTCAAGTGATTAGGATAAGGTTTTATTCACGTTTTAGTGGTAACACCTCAAAAACCATTACCTTTAAATTCCTGAACCTGAACTAATATTATTTATCATTCATTTATTTGTTCTTCATCTTCAAAACATCAAACATGCATATAATTTTAACCCATATAAGTTTGGAAGGTTGCAGCGAAAGGATTGCTCACTTCTTTACTTGATTAAAGCCTTTTGTTCTCTTTAGGGCATCTCCAGTGGATTCAGGGCTGAATATTCAACTCTGAATCCGAGGTGAGCACCCAATGGCCAAGCGCCCATTTAATGGGCGCCTGATTTCTAGGCACCCATTAAATGGGTGCCTGAGGCCAGGCTCCCATTAAATGGGAGCCTGACACCCCCCATAATTGGGGGGCTTGAGCGCCCATTTTATGGGCGCCAGACGTCTGGCGTCCATAAAATGGGCGCCAGGGCTTGGGCGCCCATTAAATGGGCGCCCAACCCCAGTTCAGGATCCTGTATTGGATCCTGAACTTTCAGCTTAATATTAAGGTTGAATTTGATGATTGGGGGCGTTTTTTTTCCAGATTCAGGATCTGGACATACCATTGGAGATGCCCTTAGAGATGAATGCTCTCTCCTTTAGCTTGATTTCCCTTTTTTTGAACATGTACTTTATTTACTCAGAAAAAAGGAAAAATATGGACATAGCTGGAGCAAACAGTGGTGGGAATGTTTTGCTAGACTCAAACTCAAAAACCACTGTACGAACCTAACTATCCCTGGTATCTTCACTAGTTAATATAACAGCGCAAGATATATAACAAACAAAATAAAATAATACTACAACATTCCATAATACATATTAAATATTGCTCCTCTTTCCTTTGACCCATGCGTAGATACCAAAGAAAAATTAATTTTCCTTTAATAATCTTTAGAGGACCTATCTAAAAATGACAGTTCGCCTAGCTTCTATCATCTTTCAAATAAGTTTTTCAATGCCCAACCATGAAGATTGAAGTTGTCGTTGTATCAAAGCTCCCACCTTCACTTTGACGAATTGTCTATTTCTAGTAGCAGCGAGCACATCCAGTGTCTTGCGAACAGTTGAGGGGTCGGATCTAGTGGCACTACAAGTGTAAAGCTGCAGCTTAACTCCAAATTCTGGAAAGTTAAGTTCTTTACCCTTAATCCCCACTCCCGTGATGTGTGCTTGTTGCAAAAGATGCTTGCAGTCAGCTATAATAAGTTCAAATTGTACATTTATGGGAGTTTCAATGCATTAAAACTCCCTGGCATTTCGTTCTAGCCATAGTTGCCATATCCAGACAGCGATTATGACGCCCTTAAGATTTTGGAATGTCTTGTTTCCATTATTAGAGCATAGAACCTATTCGAATACTTCAACGATTTCATCGTTTCCGCTAACTGGTAGTTGTAGTTTGGATATAAACATGTGTAAAAGAGTTTTGGAATATTGACATTGAAAGAATAGATGGTTTCTTGATTTTGTTGCTTGATTGCACAATTTAGATTTGGTATCGATATCTGGTTTCCACTTCAAAAACTTCTTTTTGGTGAGTACGTAGTTTGTCCATTTTTCCATTAGAGAGCAAGTAGACATTTTAGATGAGCAAGCACTACTCTAAATGTGTCTACACCATTGCAACTTCATTGTGACTATCCTAGATTGATTCCATGCCGATCTAAATGAAAATTCTCCATTTTTTGTGTCTTCCAAACCCAGTAGTATTTACTCTGATGATGGTTAATGTGGATTCTTTTAATTTGTTGAATTATATGAGAGGGGAAATTGGAGATATATTCTCTCCACTATCAATTTAATATGAGATAAGACACCTTCATGTTGAGGCCATTGGTGATTGAGATCTCTTGCCACCCCATCATATCTTTTAAAGACCGACTATCGACCTATGGATCAAACCATAAACTTGTATTATGTCCATCAATATTCTCCTCTCTACTTGTTCCTTTGATTGTGTTCTAGTCTTAAGAAGCAATTTCCATGTGTATGAAGAGTTGTTATCTTCATTGATTGTCTAGAAATTTTTGCCATTGCAGTATCTATTTGGCATCCATTTAGCATATAAGAAATTGTTTTGTAGATATCGCCATGTACACTTTAAAGAGTCGGCCTTCATTATATCTTCTGTTTTCCTTAAACCCGTATCTCCTTCAGATTTCGTACGGCACATGTCACTCCAACTATATTGCGATGCTTGTTTTTCCACAAAAATTTAGAACATGATGCATTTATTTTGGTGATAATGGTGTTGGTAGTTGATAAAATTGAGCCTAAAACAAGATCAGTGGATATACCACTGTTTTAATAAGTTCAATTCGGCTAGCTACATTCAACATCTTATTTTTCTAGTTGAGTTTTTTGTTAATTTTATATAGCAGTACACTAAAATCTCTGGATTTTAGTTTACCATGAGATAATGGGATCCCCGAATAGGTGATTGGGAGATTGCCAATTTGAACTTTTAGAATATTCAAGATTTGGTCCCTTCTTTAACCTCTTGCTAAAAAAAGGTGGTTTTCTATTCATTCATTTATAGACCCATAAACACCTTAATGGTGTGTAAAACTTTGGCAATGCTTTCTGCATTTCTCGTGCTGGCTTTCGAAGGCACTAAAATATCATCTGTATGCAATAAATGAGCAAGAGCAGGTTCAACAGAAAGAATAAGGGTAATATTACCTTCATAGAGTACCATGTCAAGTAATATCGTGAAATATTCCATTGCGATTGCAAAATAAAAAAGAAGAGAGAGGATCCTTCTGCCTTATACCCTTGTTACTATTGAAGAAGCTCGATAGGCTTCCATTCAACAAAATAGAAAAGGTGGTCGTAGATATGCATTTATATATCATATATGGGAATTTTTCTTGAAATCCCATACAAAGAAACATACAATATATGAATTCCCAACTAATTTTATCATATGCTTTATGTAAGTCCACCTTTATGCATAGGTTATTTGATGTCTTTCTATTAAACCTTCTCATCATTTCGAATGCAAGTAGAGAGTTATCTACGATTAGTCTGCTTGGAATGAAGGCGTTTTGGTTGATAGAGATCAGATCATTTAGATAACGCTTCATTATATTGCATAGTAAATTTGCCAAAATTTTATAGATCACTTTACATAAAGAATTTGGTTTATAATCTGAAAGGGTCTATAGGTTCATAGTTTTAGGAATCAACCAAATAAAAGTATGGTTGATCTCTTTAATAATTTTACCTATTTGCTGTATAACCACCATGGCTTCAAACACATCGTTTTCAATGAGGTCCCGGTGTAGTTTGTAGAAGTTTGAATTGAATTCCTCTAGACCTGGAGAGTTATTCGTCTATTTAAAAGAGTTCCTCCTTAATTTCATTTAATTCAAAATGTCTATCCAACGCTTTCCTAGCATTTCCAAAAAGATTTTTTTTGCAAGTGATCATAAAGTTATTTGTAATAGAGCGAGCATTAAATAAATTAGTAAAATACTGAATAACTTCCTTGTTTAGTTTTTCATTGGCATCAATCCAGTTGCCCCACTTATCCACCATCATTTTGTTTGTAGAATTGGCTTTAGGGTCTGTATATTTAGCATGAAAATAGCGAGTTGCTCTATCTCCTTTTGTTAGCCACTTAACTTTTTCTCGCTGTAAATTTTCTATTGCTTGTTTGCATAGTGTCCCTGAGAGTTGTTCCACTTTATTCTATATGACTCTACAGACTGTGCCTCATTTGGGTGATAGATCAAATATGAGTAAGCCAAACAAAGCTCCTTCCTTAATGTCTCGATAGTGTTTTGCTTAGCAGAAAGTTCTCCACTCCTAGTTTTAGGTCTTTCTTTTACTTTTTTCAACTTTGAAATTAGTTGAAAAAGTGGATTACCTATGATCGAATTATCCTATTCTCTACTGACAAGATCATGATATTCTGGGTTGAATTGCAAAGCTTTGTTGTATTTAAAAGGAGATTTCATGCTATGTTTTCTTACAGGAGCAAAGGTAAATATAATTAGGGTATGGTCACTTGTAGAGTAGTTGGCAAAGTGGACAGAGAAGTGGGGGAACTTATCATAGTATTCCTTATTGGTGAAGAGCCTGTCTATTTTGCTATGGATCGACAAGTTCTCTCCTCCCCTCTAAGTGTAATAGTTACCCATACATGGAGGTTCAAAAAGATTAGCAAATCCCACACAGTGTGCATCTGGATGTGAGCTGTAACTGCCATTAATAGTTATATCATGACAATATAGAATAACATTTCCTACTATTACCCAAGGTAGGTTAATCACACTGGCTTGTTTTTTTATGTATTCCCACAACCCAGATCTTTTTTCCACTTGATTATGAGTGTACACAAAAGTAAAAAAGAAAAACATGCCTAGTTTGTTTTTGATCAACAAGTAATATATTATTCTTTTTGTGTATGACGGACACATCCCATGCTTTTTTATCCCACAAGACCAAAATTCCGCCCTTGCATTGTTGTTCATTATTGTGAATATATTTCCAATTTTTATTAAGAAAATGAGCTACCTCGGTAATTTTGTCTTCTACAAGTTGTTTGCCAAATGGCCTACCATTGATGCTTGTTTCAATCTTATCGTGTGTGCAACATCTAGTTGTTTAGTAGGGTAATTAAGACCCCTGATATTCCATACTAACATATTCATTAAGACAAGTCGGTAAGGTTACTCCCTAATTTTATTAGACAGAGAGCACTCAAATTTGACTTAGAACGTTTCATCTTTTACCTTTCGATTTTAAAAGTGAAACTATGTTATGCCACGCAGGGTTGTCTATCACATCCACGATTTTCATTGCTAAAATTTCAAATGGGGTTTCTTCTTGATGTTGCTTTTGGCGTAGTTTTGGTCTCGTACGGGGACCTACATTATCACCTATTGGAGCAGCATTTTGGTCTTGTAAAGCTTCAGCTTCTTGCATTTAATCTGTTTTGTCTTCCTATTCCTAGGATGCTACATTCATGGAATCATTTTCTTCTTGTGTTACCGGTGAAGTTATTTTATTGATGTTGATTTGATCAAGTCTATTTAAAACTGGACTATTTTGTGCAAGTGATGTATTCTTGTATTTTAAGTCTGACTGTGCTGGTTTGTGTTAATAAGATTAGATTCTTCAAAACTAGAAAGTGACTCTGAGCATTCCAAATCCACGTCTGTTTTTTGATTTAATTGTTCTGAATGAGTGTTGCATGAAATGAGTGTTGCATGGTTGGTTTTGTATCTCCATATGTGCCATCTTGATGTCTGAACCTTTATTGCTGGTGCTTGTAGACTTGGAATGTTGCATATATTGCTTTGAATTTTGTCCCTCGTGATGACCTACTGTTTACACGTGTTCCTAAAAATTTGGGCTAAAGTTCGATGTTTGTGTTTCACTTGCATTGCTAATACCTATATTCTTACTTTTAAGCATCTCATCGTCATTTTCTTTATGTGGTGAGAAGTTCGACTATCGTAAATTATTCTTGTCCATAAAATCATTCGCCATTCCTAAGTTGTGTTTGCTTTGGGTACCCAAACTTTTTCAAAAACATAAAACTTCGTCCGAAACAATTGCAATTTTGGCAAACACCGAGCCTCCATCCATGCTCAATCGGTTGCATAAATAACTCGTTATTTTCAGTTATGATGGGAACTACCTTTAGGTACTTAAAGTCATTGTGAATTTCTATCAATACATGGGAAAACAAAATTTTGATCATACCTTCCATAAACTGGTCCATTTTAATACGGTTTCCTAATACATAAGAAATTCCACTAATGCCTTCTTCTAACCAAAAATCTAAATTTAAACCCAAAAAACGCACCCAGACTATTATGGATTGTAACAATTCTTTATTTAACTTGAGATATGAGATCCATCTTTTTACCATCATGAATTTTCTATCGTAGAATTAGGGTCTCCCTTCCATTATTCTATCACATTCTTCTTTATTATCAAATTTATCACACAAAAATCATTTTCTCCGGTGTGAATATAAAATTCTCATATTGGCTTCCCCATTCTTTCAATATAAGCTCTAAAATAGTGGTAATATGTACATGATCCGACTACATAAATAACAATCAAATTTTCTAATATTTTTTTGTTAGAACAATTGCAGAATTGGTCATTCTAGCACAACTCATATAATTGAAATCCATGAGGTCATAAAATTCGAGCGGCATGGAGACCAGAATGTCCTCCTATGCCATTACTGCTTTCCATGTCCTCAATTGTGGTGTTTGAGAATATCCATCATTTCTTTGCACATTGTTTGGGGAATTTGAAGTTTGTCCTGGTGTGTGATGTGGCGGCTTTACAATGCAAGAGGGGAAATCCGCATGGATAAATAATTTGCCTTGACTTTTGAGTGACGTAGTGGAATTTATATGCATGTTGAATTTTCTTTGTGTAAAGCTGTTCGTTGCTTGTGTGAGATTTCTATGGGAAATGCTGCGGGAAATGAGAAAATGTGAGGAGTTAGAGTGTAAGGGTTTAATAATTTAGGCTTTGGGTTAAAACCTCATTCTAGCATACTCTTATTAAATCCCTAACTCTTGATCCTACATTCATTCACCATCTATTGGTTAACTTATCTTTATTTTATCCCATAATTTAATTTGGTTAATTATTTATTCAAATAATTTCCCTATATTATGATACTCCAAAGTATGGGGTGTTACAGCTTACAACGATGGCTTTGAAGAAAATGATCAACATTGTAGTGAAGAACATTTAGCATAGATTCGGAGTCCCGCATAAGATAATAACGATAATGGAACTCAATTCGAGAGTGCCAAATTCAATGAATTCTACGCTCGGTACCGAATTGAAAAGAGCTTCTCAGCAGTAGCACACCCATAAGTGAATGGGCATGTAGTGGCAGTGGAAAAAACATCAAGTCCTTCATTAAGAAGAGATTGTAAAGAGCCAATGGCATCTGAGTGGATGAGTTACCACTTGCATTGTGGACTTATCAGATAACCCATAAGTCCACGATTGGCCATACTCCATTTGTTTTGGCCTACGAAACTGAGGCCATGATACCGATTGAAGTCGAAGTCCCTTCTCACATAAGATTACACAATGATACTAAGATGAATATGGAACTCTTGCTTGAGTCCCTCGGTTTGGTTGAAGGCTAATCCGAGATTAGCTCACCAGATAAGAGTAGCAAAGCAATTCCCAAGGTCGAAAACTATACCTTTGAGATAGGTGATCTCATTTTGAAACGGGTCTATCCTGGTATGGTGGAACTTAGTACGAATTGGGATGGCCCCTATGTCATTGCATAAAGCTAAGAGATGGAACTTTCAAGCTACCGATTGTTTATGGGATCCCAATTCCATGGGCATGGAATAGCAAGCACCTACGGTTTGCTTGAATTTTTTTTCATTAAGAGATCCTATTCATTGAGATTTCATGTAATAAGGCAATTATTGTCATTGTTTTATTCATAAGTAAGGTTGACTTTTTGAAAATGGTACCGCATACTTAAAGTCCAACTTTATGGTGCGTAAACAATGGCACAATTTGACATTCTATGTTTTAAAAAACCATATGTCTATATATTTTGGAGATAGGTACTGTTGAACTCCTTTGATCTATGATCGGGTTGTTGGAGTATAATCGTACTAGGATCGGTCTGATGATTTGGTATTACACATCTATTCGTCTACCAATGCCTAATGATAGGCGAGGTCAAGGATGGATGTTAGGAGATAGGTATCCGAGATACCATTTCCTTGAAATAGGATCCGTTGTGGAATCGAACCTTTTTGTAGGTATAACTTCGTTTAAACACCGATGAGATACGTTCGACTGATGATAAACAGAATTAGTTGATGAAATATCTTTGATGAACGTCCGAAGATAGGCAAGGTCGGGGAAAAATGTATGGAGATAGGCATCTAAGGCGTTGGATCTTAGAGATAGGAACCTCTGTGGAATCGAATCCTTTTTTGTAGGTTTGACTTTGTATATGGCCAAACGAGATACGTTCGGTCGATGATAGTTAAAGTTGATTAATGAAACACATCATTGTTTAGTTAAACGAGATATGTTCGGCTAATGGTAAACAAAGCTAAGTAATTGAACAACATCGAGCAATGGTAGAAATTTATTTATAGGCGCATAGTTACAGTAAGCAATGGTATTTCACAAATCGCAAACGCATGTAGGTATAACATATAAGTAACTAAATTACGGATAATTGCATTTATACATGCAGAAAAGTATATATGCAAGATAGTAAAGTACGATAAAGTAACCGAGATGGAGTTGGATCAAAAACAACTTTCATTACTTGAAATTTTTGTATACAAAAGCAGGGACTATACTCACAATACAACAACCTATGTACACGGGATCTAAAACAAAAATAAAAAAGAACATGTCATACGTAACAATGACAGTCGACTATTTTCTTGTAACGTCCCGAGTTTTTCTAACACGAAAAACCGGACCATTTGGGTAAAAAGAAGAGGTAGAAGAAGAAAATAAAAGAAAAACAACATCAGAATCTAACCATCGCAGCGGAATAAAATATAATATATCAACAGATCTTTACACAAATCAAAATTTTATCTGTTTATACAATACATCAGAATACATCATCAGAGTACATCAACATCCATAACATACAACTAAATACACAGCGGAAAAATAATAACAAGTACGGGAGTACGTATCGACATCCAGCTCGTCTCCTGAGCTCCACAGCATCATATCCTGAACCTGTTTATCTCGGTCTGACCCGAGCATCATATAAAACAATACCCGAGTCAGTCTGGAAAACCAGCGTGAGAAAATCACACTCAATTGATTATTAAAGTTTCAAAAATCCTTTAAAAATAAAAAGCATCTCGTAAGACCACGCCACAAATAAACATGTCGGGTTTTTACCTTACGATAACTAAAACACTTTTTATAAAATCCTCTGATATTATAATAGTGTCTATTCACAAATACTTATTAAGATAGCTGAAATTGTTACATTATTAAATTCCAGCATACTAGCCACAAAAGTGGGTAATACAAACAAATACCGTACAAGGCACGTAGGAAGAATGGATTTCCAACGAATGACTAGGCACTGGGGTACCACCTATCACAGTACGTGGCCTAGATCACCGTACCGAGGAGTACGCCCGCTCCCCTGCAACACAAGGCCGGAACCATCCCTTACTGGATGATCCCGAATAAAATCACCCCACGGTTGGGATCAGCAACCGCACCACTAAGCCGAAATAAAAAGGGACATCTAGACAGGGATGACCTTACCCTCCAGTGGGAGCTACCCACGAAGCCTTGCTGCATAACCCCTGATTTTCAGTCATTCCCGGTTGATGAGGTTCGAGGCTAAACGATACCTTTTAGAGAACATATCCCTTAGAATGCCCATCGTCCGCTGATGATGTTTCGCAAGCATTCGTCCATACAAGTCCGTCCCGGGTTCGAACGGAACCGAAGGCACTATTCCTACTACATCCATTTTGGAAATATCCTCAGGATTAGTAGCGACTAGCCCTTGCACTTCACAGCTCCAATCTTCGACTCCGAACACGTTACACGAAACGTACAAACCGGATCGAAGTGGTATTCGAGTCTCCAGACCTAGAATCCCGGTATACGGAAACTCGATCCCGGTCTCTTCGAAACGATCAGCGCATTTGGCCAATATTGATAGTCGGTTATTTAACTATCAATTTACATCCACAAACAACCATCACACAAAATAAATAATTTACCACATTATTTATTTGCCCAAATATCTTTCCAAGATATATTTTCAAATTTTCA
Source organism: Allium fistulosum (assembly GCA_030737815.1). Classification (NCBI taxonomy): domain Eukaryota; kingdom Viridiplantae; phylum Streptophyta; class Magnoliopsida; order Asparagales; family Amaryllidaceae; genus Allium; species Allium fistulosum. The sequence goes on from JASFAW010000040.1 coordinate 320,624, forward strand.
AAGCTCATTTGAAAACAATTTCAAAACAGTTTCCGCTTACGGAAAACATTTCCCAAATAATTATTTCCACTGAATCACCAAGTACAAAATACTTTTAATTTTAAAATAATTTAAAAACACTTTATTTTAAATATATCTTATAACATTGAAATTTAAACTACTTTAATACTTTATTAAAAATATATACTTTAAAATAAACCACTTTATAATTATAAACTAAATTTCTCCTTTTAAAACATAATAGCAAATCACTTTTATATAATTACTACAATAATATATTTTTGAAAATACTTACTTTAAAAAGTTAACATTTAAAAATAATCAATTTTCTAAAACATGCTTTTTTAAAACATATTAAAACTTTTAACTTATATTTAAAACTACCTTGAAAACGTACTTGGCTATCCAGAGAAATACACTTCTCATTCCCATCCTTTAAAAATAAATCAACATTTATTTTAAACTAATTCATATCCCTTTATAAATTCCCACCTTGAATTTATATTTTCTAATATCCACTGATATTTTATTTTACTTTATAAACCCAGTTTATACCTCCAAAATCTCACTTCTCTTTTAAAATTCCAATTTTAAACAACTAAATCAATTTCCAATTGATTTTCCAATTTACTTTACTTTACTTTGAAATAAATTTCCTTTACTACTTCATTTATTTCAAAATACATTAACTTTTAGATTTATTCCTTTATTTGAGTTAAAAACCTTTTTAACTGAAAATACCAATTTTAACTTCCAAAATTCCTTCTTTAGCCTTTAATTAAATTTAATCCTTACATTCAAAATAAATCCTTTATTCTTTAAATTTAATATCACTTTAGTTTAAAGTTAATATTTCCCTTGTTATTTCGAAATTCCCTTATTCCAATTCACTTGAATTATTTACTTAAATTTTACTCTTTTATTTCTTTCAAAATTCAATTCAATATATTTTGATAACTCCTTTTATTGAAATATTCAATCCAACCATATCATCCAATATTTCAATCATCAATAAAATCATCACAGGATATCAATATTCATAGAACAGAAAATCAAATAATCTAAAAAAATTTGAGGAATCCAGTTGGATCCCTCCAACCTGTTTCCCTGCATCCACAAACGTTAGCACAATACCAATTCCACTTCAAGGTGGAATATCGCGGTATATGGGATTTATATAAAATCATCCGCTATTATGCGGCGCATAGGGTCTCATCCGCTATATAAATGCGGGAATATCAACAACTCAAATATATACATATGCCAATATGTATATATCGTTATATACTACTATATATATAATATAGCATATTCAATCAATGCAATCATCCAATCAATTATTTAAATTTAACCATTTAAATTTAAAATAAAATTCAACTGAGTGAGATTAACTCACCTTTGCCTTTGATTTGCTAATCCGATCCAATCCAAACCGACTTGATTTCCATGATTTTGACCTTGTATAAATATTTATACGGTTACTTAATAATTGGACTAATCAAACAAATCCTATTAAATTAAATCTTATTATTATTATTTTTCTCTTTATTTCAACTGCACATGAAAAATAATTCATATAGGTTTTAAAAAAATCAAATCTCCATATATAACTTCCAACATCTTAAATTTCTTTTTATTTATTAATTTTGAACTAACAATTTATATAGTTTACTGTAAAACTTCTGTTAATTGAAATAATAATCATCATCGAGTTTTACAGCTTAGACTTAAGTAAATATTGAATTTAAACATGCCAAAATCAAATTACCTTAATTTGCCTGGTTTAATACACTCTCTAAGGTTGTATAGCAGCCTCTGCCCTAGGACCGCCTCCACCATATCGACGCGTGAGAGAACTCGCGAAACCCTAGCCTACTTCGAGCCTAGACCCATCGACCGTCGAAGTCACGACCTCAAGCGAAAACTCATCACCAGGAATCTCCCATAGTGCTCGAACCCGAGCTCGATTCTTGGTCGCGATGCCAACGTTTTGCCACGACCCACCTCACTGCTCGACTTCCTCCCACGAACCATTGCGTGCCTCTGATCAACCCAGCTTTTCTCATACTGGAAGAAAACCCACGCCCTAGCTTCGAGTTCACGCTGTCGAACGAGTGCCTCACCTCGCGAGTGATCGAATGAATTCGATTCGATCGAGCGAAAAGGGATTTGATTTGAACCAGTAGAAGAAAAAGGAGGTAGCTGGGGAACGAGGCAAATAAATTGGAAACTCGGCCATTTGATGTTTCCTTTTGAACGAGAGGAAAGGTAAAAGAGATGTCGCCATTTTTTTTTGTTTCGAAAAGAGGAGTTGATTTCCCTTTTTACCTTTACTGTGAAGTGTTCGGTTGAAAACAAAAAGGTGAGGACGCGTGTTCACGAAATCTGACAAGTGGTAAATTTCTGAGGCGTGTTTCAGAAGCTTGCAATATAATTAATCATCTATTTAATTCTATTTTGAAATCGTCCTGATTTACGTAACTTACAGTCTCGATCTCCAATCGAGACGTGCCGCCAGATGTTTTAATATTAAACCCCTATTACGAACGCAAAGGAAAAGGTCTCGAGTCCCGATTCGATCGTGAGTAGAAGATAACCTTTTGGATTCAGTTATTAAATTGAATTTTCGATTTAATTTCAGTGCGTTTACATTCCGTACGACCACACGACAACTCCAAACACTACGAAAATTGAAATCCAATAATAATACAATATTACGGATCCAATGGAACTGGTTTCGTCGCATTCCGAGACTGTGCCTCGGACGGCTATTTTTAAATTCAATTTCAACGATATATTTTTAAAACTGAACAAACATCTTTAAATTATATTCTATCACTTTTATTATCTTTCATATTATCAATATAAATTTTACAAGCTTTCAAATTATTTTTAACAAGCTCAAAACTCCGGATTCTCTATTTTACCCTATATTCAATTGTCTAATTCAAAAATTAAATTATCCAATAAATACTGTATATTTAAAATTAAAGTTAAAATTTAACCTTCGAATATTTAAAATAAATTAAATATTCACATTTCAAATATACAAAAATTCCGGGTCGTCACATTCCTCCCCCCTTAAAAGAATTTCGTCCCCGAAATTACTAGTTAGGAAGAATGATCCAATACCCATTACTATTTCCCAAGTTCAACAGTTTTAACAATACCCAAACAATCTTTTATTAATGATATACTAATCATCTTTTAACTTCCCAAACTTATTCATAAGTTCAACCCATACCACCTACTTATCCATTCAAATTTAAATTTGAATTCAAATTTTAACTTATCAAAATTTTCCAAAATTTTTCTAACTCCCTAAATTTCCGAAAAATTTCGCCAGCGTCTCCTTTGCGCGGCTAGCTCGGTACTACTACAAAATGGCTCTACGGCCTCCCAATCTCAAAAAGAAAACAAAAAGCCAAGTGGCTGGATCCAAAACCCAATCAAATTTCATATAGAAATTCAAATACATACCTTTTTGTTGGGCCATTAGATTTTATCTTCTAAATCAAAAATCCCAATTTATCCATTGCTTTTATACACCTGTATATCCTACTAAGCAATAATATTCAATCACAATTCCAAAGTCATTTTATACTTTCCTTTACAAATTTCCAATATTTGTTTTACTTAAGCCCGTACGATGCACATATATCATTCGTACGCAATATCACATTCGATCGCTCAATCGATCACACAATTTCACTTCCGAACTAGTATTGTCCACCCGACTTCCTAGTGCGGACTCAGATCTGGTTCCTTGATCAGAAACCGTCATTCTCCTTGCATAGTCACAAACTATGATAGAGAATATCCAGAATCAATCAACAATCCATATCCAGGTTCGCCGTCGAAAATCGAGTGAAAAATTCCAACTCGGATCGATATATCTATCCCGAAATTCTGTGTTCGAATCCGGATCAAATAGCTATGCGAATAAATAATATACGTACACCTTACGTATTAATTTCAATTGATTATCAGTTATATCAATTCTCTTTTATTCACATTCATTTTGATTGTTATCCCCTTATTCACAACTATCCCATTTCACAACTTCAGTTTTAGTCTTCATTCAACTATTCACTTAGTATATATATTTTTTTATTTTCCATTTCAAAATTACTAAGTATATTTCCAATACAAATTTTCTTAAGAATTTCATTCTTCAATTCTTAAGTTCATATAAATTTTCTTATACTTATTTACTACTTCACCACCGAAGTGTATATATTCAAATTGAACTCCCATTTCATATGAATTCCAACTTACTTCAATTTACTACTTCATTTCCAATTTTTTTCTTAAATTCAATTCATCTCCAACTTCCAAAAATTGAATTTTATTTAGCTCGGAAACAATCCAAGTTAATTCATTCAATAACTATTTCTCAACTTATTTAAACCACTCCTCTGTTTGAGTTCAGTTTCCATTTCAACATTTACTTAAGTCAATAGCTTAAGTTTATTTTCCATTTAATCAACCCTTTAAAGTTTTATTTCCATCTTTCATTTGATTCTTATTTAATCAAATTCCATCCATTTATTTATTTAATATAATTGGTTTATTCACTCAATCATTATGAATTTTAATTTCCAAATATCACTTTACTTAATTTTCTTAAGTTCAATATATTTTATAATTCAAGTTTGGATTTATTTAAAAATTAAGATTGCTCATCTTAGTCGTTTCCATTTGATAATTACAATTTCAAATTATAACTCTTAATGGTTCAAAGAAATGAATTCCCATTTATGACTTACAATTTCATTTCTATTCATAAGTTTTAACTTACTTACTTAAGATCTAGGACTATTCATTTAAGTCCATTTTCATCTTTACAATCAAATCTCAAATTATTACACTTAAGAACTTAAGAATATGAATTTCTTTACACAATTATAAGCATTTTACATTACCTTTATATCCAATTCAATTCAACTTCAACTTACTTACATTTAATTCAATTCCAATTCTCAACTTTATTTAACTCATCTTAAGTTAAATTCAAATATATTTTATTCACCTTCATATACTCGAATTAAATTTTAATTCTAGGATACAATTTTATACAAGTTTTATAATTCATTCACCTTCAAGTTCTCTAACTCTTTTATCCACCAGCTTATATTACTCATTGAGTTAATTTCATCTCATAATTATAATCCCAGAATTTAACTTTCATTCCTTTCTTATTTCAATCAACTTCATTCTATACTTTATATTGTTGATTCATTTAAATTTCCACATTTAAATTTTAAATAGAATTTCCAGAATCCAATTGCCCGATTTTATTTCAAAACCATTTTGAATCCATAAATAACTCATACACATCTGGTATATCACATCAAACCCCAATTTCCAAAATAATCTGCTTTTACCAAACAATTTTCCCTTTGAATTTCAAAACCAACCCAGTTCACAATTATTTCCAATTTAAAACAGTTTGGTAGCAATTTCTCTTTGGAAACTCGAAAATAGACATCGATGATGCTGCAGTCATCACCGAAATTATTTTCCAGCGACCAAAAGAGAATTTAATGCTTTTATCACTCTAAACATTTCAAACATTTTTAAATCCCAAATCCCACCAGATTTCAATTCAATTTCAAAAATATTCATGAAATAATATCACCATTATTTCCCAAAACCTTTAAACTATTCTTAAATCCAAAGGAATTTAAACCTTTCCCAAAACTTCAAATTCAAAATCCATTCAATTTTATATCCAAACATTACTTTGGAATGCTATCACATTTTATTTCAAGTTATAAGTCACTTTTACCATTTACATTTACAAATTTCATTTGTTTATGAATTAATCTCATTTGATTATAAATCACATTTGTAATTCACATTTGTATATAAAGTTTATCTCAATTTATAAATTTCATTTATAGTCTATATTTCAAATTCCATTTGTTATATAAATTTATTCTTCAACTTAGGTTATAAGTTTTCAATTTCTACTCAATAATGAGACTAACTCATTATTGTCATTTTCTAACAACCAAGCATCCAAATATATAACTATAATAAATTTCAAATAATTATTTCTTTTATATACAAAATAATTTGGGCAAATTATTTCATTCACCCTATTTAAAACAATATTGTGTCGAACTGTTCTATTCAAGTGTTTAGAAACCCCTTCGATACAGTTGTCCAGACTGTGCCGACGAAGGTTCATATGCCACTCAATAAATCAACCAACACAATATAAAACCATTTTATATTCACTAACAAATACGCGCTCATATCTATTAGTACTCTCAAAATTCCCACCAGAGCCAAGGTTATCGCTAGCCTAAGCTCTGATACCAAGTGTAACGTCCCGAGTTTTTCTAACACGAAAAACCGGACCATTTGGGTAAAAAGAAGAGGTAGAAGAAGAAAATAAAAGAAAAACAACATCAGAATCTAACCATCGCAGCGGAATAAAATATAATATATCAACAGATCTTTACACAAATCAAAATTTTATCTGTTTATACAATACATCAGAATACATCATCAGAGTACATCAACATCCATAACATACAACTAAATACACAGCGGAAAAATAATAACAAGTACGGGAGTACGTATCGACATCCAGCTCGTCTCCTGAGCTCCACAGCATCATATCCTGAACCTGTTTATCTCGGTCTGACCCGAGCATCATATAAAACAATACCCGAGTCAGTCTGGAAAACCAGCGTGAGAAAATCACACTCAATTGATTATTAAAGTTTCAAAAATCCTTTAAAAATAAAAAGCATCTCGTAAGACCACGCCACAAATAAACATGTCGGGTTTTTACCTTACGATAACTAAAACACTTTTTATAAAATCCTCTGATATTATAATAGTGTCTATTCACAAATACTTATTAAGATAGCTGAAATTGTTACATTATTAAATTCCAGCATACTAGCCACAAAAGTGGGTAATACAAACAAATACCGTACAAGGCACGTAGGAAGAATGGATTTCCAACGAATGACTAGGCACTGGGGTACCACCTATCACAGTACGTGGCCTAGATCACCGTACCGAGGAGTACGCCCGCTCCCCTGCAACACAAGGCCGGAACCATCCCTTACTGGATGATCCCGAATAAAATCACCCCACGGTTGGGATCAGCAACCGCACCACTAAGCCGAAATAAAAAGGGACATCTAGACAGGGATGACCTTACCCTCCAGTGGGAGCTACCCACGAAGCCTTGCTGCATAACCCCTGATTTTCAGTCATTCCCGGTTGATGAGGTTCGAGGCTAAACGATACCTTTTAGAGAACATATCCCTTAGAATGCCCATCGTCCGCTGACGATGTTTCGCAAGCATTCGTCCATACAAGTCCGTCCCGGGTTCGAACGGAACCGAAGGCACTATTCCTACTACATCCATTTTGGAAATATCCTCAGGATTAGTAGCGACTAGCCCTTGCACTTCACAGCTCCAATCTTCGACTCCGAACACGTTACACGAAACGTACAAACCGGATCGAAGTGGTATTCGAGTCTCCAGACCTAGAATCCCGGTATACGGAAACTCGATCCCGGTCTCTTCGAAACGATCAGCGCATTTGGCCAATATTGATAGTCGGTTATTTAACTATCAATTTACATCCACAAACAACCATCACACAAAATAAATAATTTACCACATTATTTATTTGCCCAAATATCTTTCCAAGATATATTTTCAAATTTTCAAAGCTCATTTGAAAACAATTTCAAAACAGTTTCCGCTTACGGAAAACATTTCCCAAATAATTATTTCCACTGAATCACCAAGTACAAAATACTTTTAATTTTAAAATAATTTAAAAACACTTTATTTTAAATATATCTTATAACATTGAAATTTAAACTACTTTAATACTTTATTAAAAATATATACTTTAAAATAAACCACTTTATAATTATAAACTAAATTTCTCCTTTTAAAACATAATAGCAAATCACTTTTATATAATTACTACAATAATATATTTTTGAAAATACTTACTTTAAAAAGTTAACATTTAAAAATAATCAATTTTCTAAAACATGCTTTTTTAAAACATATTAAAACTTTTAACTTATATTTAAAACTACCTTGAAAACGTACTTGGCTATCCAGAGAAATACACTTCTCATTCCCATCCTTTAAAAATAAATCAACATTTATTTTAAACTAATTCATATCCCTTTATAAATTCCCACCTTGAATTTATATTTTCTAATATCCACTGATATTTTATTTTACTTTATAAACCCAGTTTATACCTCCAAAATCTCACTTCTCTTTTAAAATTCCAATTTTAAACAACTAAATCAATTTCCAATTGATTTTCCAATTTACTTTACTTTACTTTGAAATAAATTTCCTTTACTACTTCATTTATTTCAAAATACATTAACTTTTAGATTTATTCCTTTATTTGAGTTAAAACCCTTTTTAACTGAAAATACCAATTTTAACTTCCAAAATTCCTTCTTTAGCCTTTAATTAAATTTAATCCTTACATTCAAAATAAATCCTTTATTCTTTAAATTTAATATCACTTTAGTTTAAAGTTAATATTTCCCTTGTTATTTCGAAATTCCCTTATTCCAATTCACTTGAATTATTTACTTAAATTTTACTCTTTTATTTCTTTCAAAATTCAATTCAATATATTTTGATAACTCCTTTTATTGAAATATTCAATCCAACCATATCATCCAATATTTCAATCATCAATAAAATCATCACAGGATATCAATATTCATAGAACAGAATATCAAATAATCTAAAAAAATTTGAGGAATCCAGTTGGATCCCTCCAACCTGTTTCCCTGCATCCACAAACGTTAGCACAATACCAATTCCACTTCAAGGTGGAATATCGCGGTATATGGGATTTATATAAAATCATCCGCTATTATGCGGCGCATAGGGTCTCATCCGCTATATAAATGCGGGAATATCAACAACTCAAATATATACATATGCCAATATGTATATATCGTTATATACTACTATATATATAATATAGCATATTCAATCAATGCAATCATCCAATCAATTATTTAAATTTAACCATTTAAATTTAAAATAAAATTCAACTGAGTGAGATTAACTCACCTTTGCCTTTGATTTGCTAATCCGATCCAATCCAAACCGACTTGATTTCCATGATTTTGACCTTGTATAAATATTTATACGGTTACTTAATAATTGGACTAATCAAACAAATCCTATTAAATTAAATCTTATTATTATTATTTTTCTCTTTATTTCAACTGCACATGAAAAATAATTCATATAGGTTTTTAAAAAATCAAATCTCCATATATAACTTCCAACATCTTAAATTTCTTTTTATTTATTAATTTTGAACTAACAATTTATATAGTTTACTGTAAAACTTCTGTTAATTGAAATAATAATCATCATCGAGTTTTACAGCTTAGACTTAAGTAAATATTGAATTTAAACATGCCAAAATCAAATTACCTTAATTTGCCTAGTTTAATACACTGTCTAAGGTTGTATAGCAGCCTCTGCCCTAGGACCGCCTCCACCATATCGACGCGTGAGAGAACTCGCGAAACCCTAGCCTACTTCGAGCCTAGACCCATCGACCGTCGAAGTCACGACCTCAAGCGAAAACTCATCACCAGGAATCTCCCATAGTGCTCGAACCCGAGCTCGATTCTTGGTCGCGATGCCAACGTTTTGCCACGACCCACCTCACTGCTCGACTTCCTCCCACGAACCATTGCGTGCCTCTGATCAACCCAGCTTTTCTCATACTGGAAGAAAACCCACGCCCTAGCTTCGAGTTCACGCTGTCGAACGAGTGCCTCACCTCGCGAGTGATCGAATGAATTCGATTCGATCGAGCGAAAAGGGATTTGATTTGAACCAGTAGAAGAAAAAGGAGGTAGCTGGGGAACGAGGCAAATAAATTGGAAACTCGGCCATTTGATGTTTCCTTTTGAACGAGAGGAAAGGTAAAAGAGATGTCGCCATTTTTTTTGTTTCGAAAAGAGGAGTTGATTTCCCTTTTTACCTTTACTGTGAAGTGTTCGGTTGAAAACAAAAAGGTGAGGACGCGTGTTCACGAAATCTGACAAGTGGTAAATTTCTGAGGCGTGTTTCAGAAGCTTGCAATATAATTAATCATCTATTTAATTCTATTTTGAAATCGTCCTGATTTACGTAACTTACAATCTCGATCTCCAATCGAGACGTGCCGCCAGTTGTTTTAATATTAAACCCCTATTACGAACGCAAAGGAAAAGGTCTCGAGTCCCGATTCGATCGTGAGTAGAAGATAACCTTTTGGATTCAGTTATTAAATTGAATTTTCGATTTAATTTCAGTGCGTTTACATTCCGTACGACCACACGACAACTCCAAACACTACGAAAATTGAAATCCAATAATAATACAATATTACGGATCCAATGGAACTGGTTTCGTCGCATTCCGAGACTGTGCCTCGGACGGCTATTTTTAAATTCAATTTCAACGATATATTTTTAAAACTGAACAAACATCTTTAAATTATATTCTATCACTTTTATTATCTTTCATATTATCAATATAAATTTTACAAGCTTTCAAATTATTTTTAACAAGCTCAAAACTCCGGATTCTCTATTTTACCCTATATTCAATTGTCTAATTCAAAAATTAAATTATCCAATAAATACTGTATATTTAAAATTAAAGTTAAAATTTAACCTTCGAATATTTAAAATAAATTAAATATTCACATTTCAAATATACAAAAATTCCGGGTCGTCACATTTCTCCTCCCTCGCTTTCCTCTCTTCGTCGCCTGTTTGGCGGGGCGCTTCCTCTCCATAGTTCCCTCTTTCTCAGGGTTGATCTTCTCTAAATGAGAAGTCTCCTCCTTAGTGGTCCAGTAGAGAGGACCTTTCGATTTTGCATGAACGCTTGGTGGAGTATGGGAAGCACTAGTAACAGAAGTAGAAGGTGGCCCCATGGATACTGGAGGAATAGGTAAGGCTATCGAGAGTGAAGGAGGAATTTTTCAAAGCCGACTCCTTCTTAATACTCTTTATGTTCTCATATGGCCCTTGAAGCCACCATTGAGGGATTTTTTTCCCACGACCTGGGTGATAGTCAATTCATTGTCGTCGTCATCAACTTTAACAATGAGTTTGTCTAAGTTCTCATCCTTAAGTGCATCAATCTTTTCTGCTTTGGGTCCGAAAGCAGATCCAATAGTGGAAGTGGAGACTGGATTGGGGACAGAATGACAATTGATGCAGTAGTGGTGGCTATGGTTGCCGAAGTAGAAGCCTTTGGAGTTGTAGGAAGGTTTGTGATGACCTGAAGGCCGATAGAGGGATGTAAAAAGATTAGGGACATCTTCAGAGGACATCTGAAGTTTCTCGAAGATATGAGAGATTAGAGATATACCTCTCGGAGTTGACATTGGGACACGAGGAGAGTCCTCGGCTTGTCCTCTTCTTGAATCAGGGACATGAATGGAAGGATAGGGGCAGTCAGTGCGACACAAAGCTAGAGTCATTAGGATTATACCCCTTGGCACTAACGAGCGGAGATGACATATGCATAGGAATACCGATGGGAGCTGGCCATCACATAAATGATCACATCTGCTTAGGACTTTATGGTGATAGAAGCGCTGTCTTCCACCATGCCCTTGGAGCTGGACTCGACATGAGCCTTGGTGGGAACCTGTGCCAACAATGTGGCTTTTGCGGCCTACAACATCCGACCCTTGGATAAGGCCTCTAGATTAAGATGTTCAAATTACAAGAGGACTTTGATCACATCCCCATCTACCTCTTTTCCTATTTCTTCTTTCTTCTACCTTAAGATTTCCTCATATACTTCTGCGAGCATCACGTGGTACTCTTCCTCCAACCATCTGAGGTTGCTAGATCTGATAACATTAACATAGAAGCCCAGGATGATGGAGTCAATCTTACTTTCAAAATATGCCTACTCCATTTTCACTTGGGGAAGGCAGGCTCGTAGCTTGACGAGCTTGTCCACAAGTATATTCTTCTCCTTCTGAAGGGCACAAATTTCTATACGATCTCGAGCGTCTCGTTCTTCTCATCTCTCTCATTCTTGGGATCTAAACCTTTTTGATCTCTGTGCTCATTTTAACTTGTACCCCATCTCTTTCTTTAGCAACATCGATGGTCAGGACATGAGCTACCCGAACTTGTTCGTCCAGGACTTTCAACTCAACTTCCAGACCTAGATCGCAGCTTTGTTCAGGTCCTCAGCTTCCTTGGCTGCCTTGTCTTTGGAAGCTTACTGTTTCTCTAGTTTCTCAATTTGACTGGAGAGGTTTTTCTCGATCTTATCATCTATCTCACTCTCCTTCTCTTGAGTTGCTATTATCAAGCAGTTCTTCTTATTTAGATCAGCCAAGCACAGATAGTTTCATCCACATATTTTACTGCTCTACTAGATCCTTATGAAGCGATAATCCAGTCTCCAAGTTCTTAGAAGGGATTTTCTTCATGTTATACATGAATTGTAGGCCAGCGAGACTCCAAGATGTACAACCTCACACTCCGTAAGTATCTTCGAACTTGGAGCATTTGGAGATGGGGGCAAAAGGCTAGTGGCAGCAATAAGGTGTTCTTTTCCAGGTTGATGTGTGGGAGTGAAGAAGATGACAACGCCATTTTGGATTTAGGCTGGGATGGAGCCAAGGCTTGAGAGTGAGGGGTCGAGATCGAAGATTGTTCCTTTGGGGAGCTAGGTTTGTTGGAGTATAGGTCCACATTCCTTAGAAACAGGGATCGTGCCTGACGTGGTGAACAAGATTTCCTTTTAGATCCAGAGTGGTCCTATGATCTGTCTCACTCAGAGTGGCACCTTTTGCTACCTTCCTCTTCTCTTTCTCTATCTTCTTTCTCTCTTTGTTTCCTTTTGGACCTATCATAATCAAATTTGTAGTAGGGATCTCATCGAGTATGTAGGTCCATTTGATAGAGAGAGGGACAGCTAATACTTGTTTTCTTGGTCAAGGTATCAAATCTGGATTTGCCCATTGTACCTAAAAAAGGAAAATACCAAGTTAGAACTTGAAGTTGGAGAGTAGGACGTGTAGAGTCAATGTGTTGTGATCCTAGGACCTATGTAAAGTATTTAGAGTATCGGTGCATCCTATTTATTATATGGACCATGCTCATGGGGTTTAGAAGTCGAAGTAACTTCCTCCACTGAAGTAAGCAGCACGTCGATGCCAGATGGAAGATTGGGGGTTGAGAAGTCACTGAAATTGAAGTTTGGTCCGATGAAGTCGGGGGTGATATTAAGATTAGATAGACTGCCAAAGAAGTCTTCCATGACCATGTCAAAGAACGGTCCCTTAGTGGGATTTTGCTAGGACTTAGTCGTCGATTTCAAGATTTTGATCTTTAACTTTAGGGGTCTAGGGGTTTAATAGAGTTACTTCTTCTTGCAAAGTTGTCTCTTCCCCTATATGGGTTTCGTTCCCATGAGTAGTCTCTCCCGTCAACTCTTCCTCGTTATCTTCCTCATCGTCATCTCCTTCTTCCCCCTCATCGTCCTAATTTTTATTGCCTTCCTCCTTTTTTGCACCTCTTTCCATTATAGTCTATTCTTCTTCTCTAGCTCCTTCACCATCCTCATTTAAATGTGGAATGTTTTAAGGTGCAGGTGGATGAGGATCGACTTCTTCTTCTTCTTCTTAGGCTCCTTACGCAGCTTGAGGTGCCTGCCCAGCACTCGGTGCAGGAATGTGATGACCAATTCTTCGACCAGTGTACATGAGCCTAAACTGGTGTAACTGAAAGTCAGCTAGAAGGTTGATTCTCATTCGATCGACTTTCAGAATTTCTTTCAAACATTCATACATTTGCTCCATATCATCGCTGATGGTTCTTTGAGGAATAACTATAGGAAAGGAAGTGAAGAAAAGTTAGCACTTGAGCGAAGCAAGCTCTAGAACAGCGGAATGAAGAGAATTGGAACATACATCTGAACAACCACTTATGAATGATGTTGGCTGGACATCGAATAAAAAATTATTCGTATTTGAAGTGGCTGAGCATACTATGGAGGCAGATGACCATCTGACAACCATGGCATGCCTCCAAGAAAGTGAGAGATGAACTTTCAAACCTCTTCTTAAAGTTGATGAAGCACTAGATCTCCTTAAAAGCTAGAACCCCATGTAAGTGTTGAAGAAAAAGCATGTACGTGCAAGTAAGAGCAACATTTGCATTTGGATAAAGTCGGGTTGGATCTAATCTAAAGTATTGGAGTGCCAGCCTTATGAAGGGATTTAATGATGGAATAGCTTCAATGAGGCACATGTATCTACTGCAGGCGGTGTAGCCTTCTAGGGGTTATGTGCTCTTTGGGACTACAAAGGGATAAGAGTCTCCTCCAGAGGAATGTCGTGGCAGGCACAGATTCTTTGAACTTCTTCGACCTAAAGCCTTGAAGCTAAGGAATCTGGAGGATTATTCAAGATCATAGCACCTTCAAAGTTGGCATCTGGGGCAGTAGTATCACCCACTACCGCATAAGGAATCAAAGGCATCGGCTGCTGAGTTTGGCATAGAGGCTTCCCATCTCTGGATGGGGTTGAGGTAGAAGATGGCGTAGAAGAAGAACCCATAGTCGGAGACGTAAGAGGCCCACTAAAGCAAAAAGACATTCTGAATGTCGAAGATGGTCCATCTTTTACTGAAAAGCTTCAAACACGAGCACAGTCAAGTATGATTTAAGTTCGGTGTTAATTTTAAGTAAATCCCGTGTAGCCGATGTAGAGAATCCAATGGATATCGACCTGCGTTGACCAATCGAGTTCTATACATCGACCGAGGTAGTGATATGTGATTCAGTCTATGCAGTATGTATCTTGTGCCCTTGGCACAATGAAAGGATGTTATCTGTGTAGATAGCCCGCTCGTGTTGGCAAATGAGCTTAGGCACGCGATGGAACCATGTGGCAGATGTTACTCGTTAACCTAGAGTCTACATTAATGAAACCATTATCCACAGCAATGTAGAGCTTATCTTTGTAGTGTTGCGGATTAGTAATGTTTGCTTCTGAGTATCGATGGGATGCAGGTCTTGAAGGTTATTAACACTTGAAATCATTGAGTGCTAGAGTGTGCTCGACGAATAGACTTCACAAATCAGCTCGTTCGAGCAACCCATGACTACCCATATCCAAATCAATCCAAGATGATCAATTCCATCCCACCACCATCTCCTCATCATGTTTTCTTTTTGATTTTTGAGAGTGCGACAGGGGAGAGGTGTAACAGCCCGATATTTTTAAACGAAATTTTAATAAAAAATAAACATTCTGAAATATTGTTTTGAATTTAAAAGTGTAAAAATTTATTGAAACGGGAAATTTAAACTTTACATTTCGTTACGTATATTTATGTCCGTTCTTAACGTTATATTTAACAATCAAAGTTTATTAATTTTGATATAATAGCTATTCAATTTTTGGTTTAAAATGATGCGTTATTTTATTGAAAGAAAACGTTATTATTATAAATTTTTAAATTTATTTAATAAAAGAAACAAGTAACGGTTGTACGTTACTTCGGGCGTTACACTGTACGTGCATTGTTCCATGGTCCATTAATTTCAGCTGTATATTTCAGTTTGAAAATTTCAAAAATCTTGCATTGAACCGTTCACGTGAGAATTGGTCCATTTCCCTCTTTGCATTCCTTACGTTTAGTTCCAGCCTTGAATAATTTAATTGCTTTAACTCCTACCGTTCAAAACTTTACCGTTCTGCCTTCTCTCATAAAGTAAATAGCAGCTGTCATCTTCCACTTTCGTTCAAAAATTCCAATTCTGCAAAAAAATCTCGTGAGCTTTTTTCCTCTGTCAGGTAATGGCCACGTGCCTTCTTTAATTCTTTTGTTTTCATTTTTGCTCTGCTTTGTTACAGCTCATCCCTGTTTGCTGTTGGCCAACCCCATACCTTTCTTCTTTTTCCATTTGTATTTCAAAAGTTTGTGGCCTTTGCTTTTGTTTGCTGTACATAGTTTTCGTTCATATTTGCTTTTATTTTTTTTCTTTCCTTGGCCAGATCTCGAAGCCTACCACCTTGTCACCCTACGAGCTACCCAACCCCACCGAGATCCCCATGCCGAACCCGTGCCGGCCCACCACCATGCGAACCCCTGCCCACGTCCCTCTCCAGCAGACCGCCATGCCTGCCTCATTCACAACCCAACGCCACGCCCACCACCACGTACGCCCTACCCCAGCGCCTCCACCCAGGCAAACACCCAAGCCGTGACTGCCCTCCTCCACGAGAACCCAACCCCACTACTTCATACCGTTCGCCACCCCTTCCCCATACGAGACCGAGACCAACCATCTGCCACCAAATTAGCCACCACCCACTCGCCAGCCTACCAGCCACCGTACCCCATCCACAACCCAGTTCCAGTCCTCCACCACGGCATCAGAACGAACCCAGACTTTGCCTTGGCCTTTGTTTGTGATACCTTAGTTATATTCTTCCTCTGACCTTGGTTCTGGAAATAAGAAAGTGAACCAATATTTGCCTCTGCCTTGTATTCGAACAGAGAAAGGGAATGAGAAGGTGGCCTTGGCACTGTGATTTGTATTTTATTCTATTCCTTTCCACTGTTCTGTTTTGAAAAAAATGAACAAACATATGTTTCGTCCTTTGTATTTTGGTAGTACCTTAGTTTTATTTTTGTCTCTGGCTTTGAAAAAGGGATGAGAACTAAAGTGTTTTGTTTTGAAGTTGTTAGTTTTATTTTTCAACTGAGCCCTGCCTTTTGAAAAAGAATGTGAAATGAACACTAAAAGTGGTCGAGCCATTTCCTTCTATTTTTCAACTTGATTTATTTTTCGTTCGTTTGCTTCAATTTGGAAATTCGTTATTCGTGCATTTTTTTTTGATTGTCTATTTATTCGCTTTATTCTTTTGACTTTAGATTTGAATCTAGTCGGCGAATCCGCTAACAACAAATCGTGCTTTCCGCGTGCTTTCGACTGATAGCGTACTTCTTTCTTTCTGAATATCCAGCTCCGTAGAGGTGAGTAAATCTCACACGAATATTCATACTTATATGATTGTGAAACGACCGCAACTGAATGTGTATAAATAAATAAATGATGTTATAACTACCTGTGATTTATTTGTAGTTGATGTTAATTGCTAAAACTGCATATCGTATCATCTGTTATATTCTGTTCTTATTTTACTATTATTCTATTCTGTTAATCACACTGCAAGTTCCCTGTAGAATAGAATCACTATGGGTTGAAATGATACATACCCGAACGGACTTTAGAATAAGGGAAGGTCGTTATGGGCTGAAATGATAGGCCTGAACGATTTTCAATTAAATTTTATTTACTTGGGATTGCGGGTTTGAAATGATAAAACCCGGATTTTTCTTTGTAAATTACGGATTGAAATGATATAGTATCCGTATCACTTGAATTAGGCTAGAAAATATTATACAGACCCGTGGTTATTTTTCTGTATTTTCTGGATACTTTTAAAATAATTTAAATATTGTAATAATATTAAATTGATTTAAATCGAATTTTTAAGTGATTTATTTAGAATGGAAATGATTTTTCTATGTGATAAATATAAATAAATGGAGGAATATTGATTTTAAAACGAAACTTAAATTTGAAATTTTGACTAAAAGAAAGATGGAAACTTAAGTTAATTAAATTGAAATGAAAATTTAGTTTTAAATTGGTGGGAAAAAAATGGAGTTTAAATTGTAAATGTTGAAATGAATGTAATAAGCAAGTTTGGTTTTACCTTGTAAAATTTCTCTTAAAAATAAATTTGTTAAATGAACATTTTAATGTATGATTTTATAAGTTCTAAACTAGGTAGAATCTGTAGCACTTGTTAAGTGCTGTTGTAGCAGAAACTAAAATTGAACCTGAACTAATAAAAGGGCTACTGTAGCACTTGTTAAGGACTGCAGTAGGCTGAAATATGATTTTGTTTAAAACTGAACTATTATAGAAGTTTAAATGTTGTTTTGCTGAATAAAATGTTTTCAAATATAACCTATAGCAGTTGTTTTTAAATGCTGTGAAATGCTGAAATTTTAATAATTAGGGTTTTTGACTTAGTAAACGAACTCAGAATGGTTTGAAACTTTGGAAATTGAATACTTGATTTGAAAATATAATAATTACACTTTTAAAAGGTTTAAATGAATTATTTGATTGGAATATAAACTATTTAAAAGGTGACTTGAAATGATAATAAATGAAGTATACCTTAAATTTAAAAGGTATTTAAAGTTGAATATTTAGATTTGAACTCAAATGATATTTGATATATTAAAATGATTTGAAATGAAGTTTTGGAAAGATATGATATTTTGATTTATTGAAATGATTTGAAATGAAGTTTTGAAATGATATGATATTTTAAAAATATGGAAATGGTTTAGAATTGATTTAATCTTTATTTTGATAAAGATTGGGATTTGAAATGATATTCTATTTTGAAGTATAAACTGTTTTAAACTTATAACCACGGGTTATAATAACGTTGGGTTGTTAAAGAGACCGGGATCGGATATGGACATACTCTCTGTCTTACCGAAAACCACTTTGACAACCGTGTACGCGGTGGAGATTCCAGAATGAAGTAGGATGGTGACGACGTTCTTAAGGTATGTTACGTGGACCCAACTCCCGTGAGTTGGCATAAGGTGGCTAAAACAGGAGCGATCTCGGACCAGTGAGGTAGCACCTCTTCTCGGACACATTTCTTCGATATTATACTCTTACTTGTGATTTGACTAGATGGCCATCCTCCGATTTGGGAATGTTGTTCGAGGTGGAACGGTAGTGGCTGCTATGCGTATCCATCAGTCCGTGTGCGTAATTGGTATATCTACCCTGGCATTGCCTAGTTGTGCCGTGTCACCTACCATATCGAGCTTTACTACGATTATGATTTTAAGATCCGACCGCGTTAAGGTTCTCCATCCCCTTAACGCTATTTTCCGATATGATTATACTTTACTTATTTAGACACTATTATAATAGCGAATATTACTACATAGTAGATAGTTTAACGGATCCTTAGAGGATGGGCGGTCCCAAGCATCTTCTAAGTTACTTGTACCTTTACTACAGTTCATTTGAGTTGGTTTACATTGTATAAGTATGTATATCCTGACTCGAGTGTTTATGTTTTATTTTACGCTCGGGTCAGCCTGAGTATCAGTTGGACTTCATCTTCACGGAGCTAGGACTACTGGAGATCATTCTTATCCAGCTGCTATCTGGTTTTATCTGTTCAGTCTGTTGTTCTATTTCAGCTCTTGTATTAGTAGACTTCTATGTCTTGAGACTTCTGTTGTACTTTACTTCTTCTGTTGTATTTTTATTTAACTCTGATATATCTTATATATATAGTAGCTTCATGAACTACTATCTCTTTTACTTCCGCTGCATTATTTTACTCTGTGTCTGTGATCTGTGCTTATATTTATTTACTGTATATTCTGAGATTTGCCAAATTTTAAATTACAACGCGGTATTTTGAACAATTCAACTCCGGCATGAGTGTCTACCTATACACTTATAATGGATGCGAATGGTTGAAAATATCGGGTCGTTACAGTTGGTATCAAAGCTTTGGCTTTGAGGCAAAACTCAGCATATGGAGTAGATTTATTTACAGAATCACTTTCGTTCGAGTTTGAATCGTTTCCTCTTGATTCGAATTTCCTTTGAATTTTTTGAACGTTCCCTGCGGTTCCAAAATTCATTCTTGTCCCTCACTATTCATCTTCTTTTGATTTTGGAGTATCACATAACTCCACTTCGAATGGTCTTTATAGTGAATTGGCGGTCTCGTCAATATTCTAATTTTCTTGTAAAAGGGTGAAAATCCTTTACAGTCAGCATCGCTTCACCAGAGATTTTATCTATCCTTGGTTTAGATGCTAATATCTTTTATTATTCCAAACTCTATCTCTTGAGATCGAACGTAGATTTATCCTACAAAAATCCACATCGATCTTATTCTTTAAGTCACGGTTGACCCGGTTAAGGTTGTCCGCGATTTATTTAAGCTTGTCCATCTCCCTACTCTGTTATTTAATCATCTTGTCTTTTGTTCCAATCTATCTTCCTAACATTTTTATTTGTACTTGTAAATCTATGTTTTGTTTTATATATGGTGTTGTTTGAGTTGTTGATGTTGATTTGGGTTTCTGATCGATTCGTCTGATCAACGCTATCGATAGGATTTCTAAAACACTTTGACAGAACAAACTGACACAATATTATAAAAAATATATTTGGTTAATGAAATAAATTTTGATATATAATTTATGGAACTTAATAAATTGATAATTTGAAGTGATAATACTTTATTTATCATTTGTTGTTCTACAAATGAATTTATAAATAGTTGTTTATAAATTTATTTGGGAACTGAAATTAAAACAAGAAAGTTAAAGAATTTAATTTTCCGATGGTTTCAAACCTTGTGTTTAAAATTTTTAAAGGGATATTATTTAAAGTATTTTGAATAAAAATTTGTCTCTAAAGGATTTTAAAGTTCAAAAATTTAGTGCTCTTCTCTTTGTCGCTGGAAAATAATTTCGGTGATGACTGCAGCATCATCGACGTTCATTTTCGAGTTTCGAAGTGAAGAAACCATTCTATAGTCTTGCTACAGCTTTGTTTTGGAAAATCTAATTGATTTGAATTTCTAAAATATGGCTGGATTATAATATATACATAGATATATGATTTAAATTTGATTTAACATATTATGTATATATAATTACTTATCTCCAAATGGTTTGAAGATGTTCGAAGATTCAAATTCTTAAATTTTATCTTGAAGAATGATTTCAATTATAAGAAGAAAAAAATCAAAAATTTGGATAAATGATTCAAAATTGAGATAATTGAATTGGAAAGTTTTATTTGTATAACACACAATTTCATTCCAATATAACTTACCTGAATTACACAGAAGTTGAATATGAAATTGGATAATATACAATATAAAAAGGGATTTTTATAAATAAAATTTGAGTGGTTATAATACATGTTATACACTTAAATTTTAGTTATAAAAGATTAACAAGAGGTAAATAGTGAAAAAGGAATTTAAAGAGATTTTATTTAAATAACTTAATAATCAAATTTGATTGTATATGGAACCTTAAGTCTAACCTAGGAATTTTAATAAAGGTTATTTCCTGAAATGAATATGTTGTATAATGAATAATGTATCTTTGAATAGATAAAATAAAATACATTGGAATCAGACATTTTGTAATAAAGTTTATTTAATTTGAATTCATAGTTTAAGTGATGTCTAAATGAATAAATGTGTAAAGAAATTTGATTGCTATATTTGCTATGATAAATATTTTATTTATGAAATTGATATGTCTTGAAAAATGAATAATTATGATAGTTAAAATGTATTTTAACATCACCAAATTGGATAATTGAGAATTTGGTTTTTCAAATGGAAAATTTAAGTGTAACTTATTGAAGGAATATCTATTTATGAAATGGGCAGTTTAAATAAAGTGTTAAGTTATTTGTTAAATGAAGAGCTAAGTAAAATAATGAACTTTTGACTTAATAAATGAATATTTCTGGAATAAAACTGATTTGAAATACTAATATATCTACTGTAGCAATTTATAAGTGCTGCCGTTTGAAAATACAATGTTTTGGAAATTTTATAATTGAATGTACTTAGAAATGCTACAACTTTAAAATGA
Organism: Allium fistulosum; assembly: GCA_030737815.1. NCBI lineage: Eukaryota > Viridiplantae > Streptophyta > Magnoliopsida > Asparagales > Amaryllidaceae > Allium > Allium fistulosum. The sequence goes on from JASFAW010000040.1 coordinate 342,396, forward strand.
ATATTATTTGACCTTGAATTAAAATGGTTTAAAGGAAGATTATTTTAAAAAAAGGTGTTATGATTTTCTAAGTATTATGTACTTTTTAAGAATAACATTTCCAAAGTGCTATGATTTTTAGTAGTATGATTTCCAAATGATAAACATCCCTAAATTTGTTATGATTTCAAAGCATTATTGTTTCAAATTTATTATCTTATTTTGTTTTTCAAACTATCTTTTGGTTTTCCTTAAGGTCTCTCCCTTAAGGAATGTTATTCGTTTTGGTCGTAGAGGAAAGCTATCTCCTAGATTTGTTGGTCCTTTCCGCATTTTGGAAAGAATTGGCTCTCTTGCTTATCGTCTGGATTTACCCGAGAAATTTTCTGGAATACACAATGTCTTCCATGTATCTCATCTTCGTCGCTATCTGCATGATCCATCTCTTATTATTCAGCCTTCTGCTCTTGATAGTTTGGATATCGAGCCAAATCTGACTGTTGAGAGGAAGCCACTTCGTATCGTCGATCGAGGTACGAAGCAGCTAAGAAGAAAATCTGTCAACCTGGTCAAAGTGCAGTGGAGCACTGATGAACGGGATTGCACTTGGGAGACGGAGGAGAGCATTCGTGCTTCGAATCTGGAATTGTTTATTTCAGGTACTTTTGTTATTCTGTCTTATTTTTCTTTGTTATCCTTCTTCGTTCCTTTTCGAGGACGAAAAGCTTTGAGTGGGGGAGAGTGTAACAGCCCGATATTTTTAAACGAAATTTTAATAAAAAAATAAACATTCTGAAATATTGTTTTGAATTTAAAAGTGTAAAAATTTGTTGAAACGGGAAATTTAAACTTTACATTTCGTTACGTATATTTATGTCCGTTCTTAACGTTATATTTAACAATCAAAGTTAATTTTGATATAATAGCTATTCAATTTTTGGTTTAAAATGATGCGTTATTTTATTGAAAGAAAATGTTATTATTATAAATTTTTAAATTTATTTAATAAAAGAAACAAGTAACGGTTGTACGTTACTTCGGGCGTTACACTGTACGTGCATTGTTCCATAGTCCATTAATTTCAGCTGTATATTTCAGTTTGAAAATTTCAAAAATCTTGCATTGAACCGTTCACGTGAGAATTGGTCCATTTCCCTCTTTGCATTCCTTACGTTTAGTTCCAGCCTTGAATAATTTAATAGCTTTAACTCCTACCGTTCAAAACTTTACCCTTCTGCCTTCTCTCATAAAGTAAATAGCAGCTGTCATCTTCCACTTTCGTTCAAAAATTCCAATTCTGCAAAAAAATCTCGTGAGCTTTTTTCCTCTGTCAGGTAATGGCCACGTGCCTTCTTTAATTCTTTTGTTTTCATTTTTGCTCTGCTTTGTTACAGCTCATCCCTGTTTGCTGTTGGCCAACCCCATACCTTTCTTCTTTTTCCATTTATATTTCAAAAGTTTGTGGCCTTTGCTTTTGTTTGCTGTACATAGTTTTCGTTCATATTTGCTTTTATTTTTTTTTTTCTTTCCTTGGCCAGATCTCGAAGCCTACCACCTTGTCACCCTATGACCTGCCCAACCCCACCGAGATCCCCATGCCGAACCCGTGCCGGCCCACCACCATGCGAACCCCTGCCCACGTCCCTCTCCAGCAGACCGCCAAGCCTGCCTCATTCACAACCCAACGCCACGCCCACCACCACGTACGCCCTACCCCAGCGCCTCCACCCAGGCAAACACCCAAGCCGTGACTGCCCTCCTCCACGAGAACCCAACCCCACTACTTCATACCGTTCGCCACCCCTTCCCCATACGAGACCGAGACCAACCATCTGCCACCAGATTAGCCACCACCCACTCGCCAGCCTACCAGCCACCGTACCCCATCCACAACCCAGTTCCAGTCCTCCACCACGGCATCAGAACGAACCCAGACTTTGCCTTGGCCTTTGTTTGTGATACCTTAGTTATATTCTTCCTCTGACCTTGGTTCTGGAAATAAGAAAGTGAACCAATATTTGCCTATGCCTTGTATTCGAACAGAGAAAGGGAATGAGAAGGTGGCCTTGGCACTGTGATTTGTATTTTATTCTATTCCTTTCCACTGTTCTGTTTTGAAAAAAATGAACAAACATATGTTTCGTCCTTTGTATTTTGGTAGTACCTTAGTTTTATTTTTGTCTCTGGCTTTGAAAAAGGGATGAGAACTAAAGTGTTTTGTTTTGAAGTTGTTAGTTTTATTTTTCAACTGAGCCCTGCCTTTTGAAAAAGAATGTGAAATGAACACTAAAAGTGGTCGAGCCATTTCCTTCTATTTTTTAACTTGATTTATTTTTCGTTCGTTTGCTTCAATTTGGAAATTCGTTATTCGTGCATTTTTTTTGATTGTCTATTTATTCGCTTTATTCTTTTGACTTTAGATTTGAATCTAGTCGGCGAATCCGCTAACAACAAATCGTGCTTTCCGCGTGCTTTCGACTGATAGCGTACTTCTTTCTTTCTGAATCTCCAGCTCCATAGAGGTGAGTAAATCTCACACGAATATTCATACTTATATGATTGTGAAACGACCGCAACTGAATGTGTATAAATAAATAAATGATGTTAACTACCTGTGATTTATTTGTAGTTGATGTTAATTGCTAAAACTGCATATCGTATCATCTGTTATATTCTGTTCTTATTTTACTGTTATTCTATTCTGTTAATCATACTACAAGTTCCCTGTAGAATAGAATCACTATGGGTTGAAATGATACATACCCGAACGGACTTTAGAATAAGGGAAGGTCGTTATGGGCTGAAATGATAGGCCTGAACGATTTTCAATTAAATTTTATTTACTTGGGATTGCGGGTTTGAAATGATAAAACCCGGATTTTTCTTTGTAAATTACGGATTGAAATGATATAGTATCCGTATCACTTGAATTAGGCTAGAAAATATTATACAGACTCGTGGTTATTTTTCTGTATTTTCTGGATACTTTTAAAATAATTTAAATATTGTAATAATATTAAATTGATTTAAATCGAATTTTTAAGTGATTTATTTAGAATGGAAATGATTTTTCTATGTGATAAATATAAATAAATGGAGGAATATTGATTTTAAAACGAAACTTAAATTTGAAATTTTGACTAAAAGAAAGATGGAAACTTAAGTTAATTAAATTGAAATGAAAATTTAGTTTTAAATTGGTGGGAAAAAAAATGGAGTTTAAATTGTAAATGTTGAAATGAATGTAATAAGCAAGTTTGGTTTTACCTTGTAAAATTTCTCTTAAAAAATAAATTTGTTAAATGAACATTTTAATGTATGATTTTATAAGTTCTAAACTAGGTAGAATCTGTAGCACTTGTTAAGTGCTGTTGTAGCAGAAACTAAAATTGAACCTGAACTAATAAAAGGGCTACTGTAGCACTTGTTAAGGACTGCAGTAGGCTGAAATATGATTTTGTTTAAAACTGAACTATTATAGCAGTTTAAATGTTGTTTTGCTGAATAAAATGTTTTCAAATATAACCTATAGCAGTTGTTTTTAAATGCTGTGAAATGCTGAAATTTTAATAATTAGGGTTTTTGACTTAGTAAACGAACTCATAATGGTTTGAAACTTTGGAAATTGAATACTTGATTTGAAAATATAATAATTACACTTTTAAAAGGTTTAAATGAATTATTTGATTGGAATATAAACTATTTAAAAGGTGACTTGAAATGATAATAAATGAAGTATACCTTAAATTTAAAAGGTATTTAAAGTTGAATATTTAGATTTGAACTCAAATGATATTTGATATATTAAAATGATTTAAATGAAGTTTTGGAAAGATATGATATTTTGATTTATTGAAATGATTTGAAATGAAGTTTTGAAATGATATGATATTTTAAAAATATGGAAATGGTTTAGAATTGATTTAATCTTTATTTTGATAAAGATTGGGATTTGAAATGATATTCTATTTTGAGGTATAAACTGTTTTAAACTTATAACCACGGGTTATAATAACGTTGGGTTGTTAAAGAGACCGGGATCGGATATGGACATACTCTCTGTCTTACCGAAAACCACTTTGACAACCGTGTACGCGGTGGAGATTCCAGAATGAAGTAGGATGGTGACGACGTTCTTAAGGTATGTTACGTGGACCCAACTCCCGTGAGTTGGCATAAGGTGGCTAAAACAGGAGAGATCTCGGACCAGTGAGGTAGCACCTCTTCTCGGACACATTTCTTCGATATTATACTCTTACTTGTGATTTGACTAGATGGCCATCCTCCGATTTGGGAATGTTGTTCGAGGTGGAACGGTAGTGGCTGCTATGCGTATCCATCAGTCCGTGTGCGTAATTGGTATATCTACCCTGGCATTGCCTAGTTGTGCCGTGTCACCTACCATATCGAGCTTTACTACGATTATGATTTTAAGATCTGACCGCGTTAAGGTTCTCCATCCCCTCAACGCTATTTTCCGATATGATTATACTTTACTTATTTAGACACTATTATAATAGCGAATATTACTACATAGTAGATAGTTTAACGGATCCTTAGAGGATGGGCGGTCCCAAGCATCTTCTAAGTTACTTGTACCTTTACTACAGTTCATTTGAGTTGGTTTACATTGTATAAGTATGTATATCCTGACTCGAGTGTTTATGTTTTATTTTACGCTCGGGTCAGCCTGAGTATCAGTTGGACTTCATCTTCACGGAGCTAGGACTACTGGAGATCATTCTTATCCAGCTGCTATCTGGTTTTATCTGTTCAGTCTGTTGTTCTATTTCAGCTCTTGTATTAGTAGACTTCTATGTCTTGAGACTTCTGTTGTACTTTACTTCTTCTGTTGTATTTTTATTTAACTCTGATATATCTTATATATATAGTAGCTTCATGAACTACTATCTCTTTTACTTCCGCTGCATTATTTTACTCTGTGTCTGTGATCTGTGCTTATATTTATTTACTGTATATTCTGAGATTTGCCAAATTTTAAATTACAACGCGGTATTTTGAACAATTCAACTCCGGCATGAGTGTCTACCTATACACTTATAATGGATGCGAATGGTTGAAAATATCGGGTCGTTACAAGAGGTGACGGTAGCGTCGGTCTTGGCCATGAGTATGGATCGACAATGGCAAGTTGATGAGGCGATGACAAAGGTGAGGTCGTGGTGAAGCCATGGCGGAAAATGATACATCAGGGCCCACCTTTTCGAGATTTGAGACCTAAATCTGGATGCGAAGCACGAAGTTAAAGATTAACGAGAATTGAGATCTTGGTCGTGTTCTGATGGGTCAACTGTGGTCAATAGGCTCGGAGCTATAAACGATGGCATTGGATTACTTGAATTGAATGAGACAGCAAAGCTGCCAAGTTGCTGGTAGAGGAAGTTGCAAAGGCACGGAAGTGAAAAGAGATCGAAGTGTAAAGTGAAAATATAGGAGAAATTCTCTAAGTGTTTTGAACATATACACTCAGAAACTCATATGGATCGGTACCGATCCATTTGGGTCGGTACCGACCTATATGAGTATATATAAAAAATGATGAATCGTGAAAGAAAAGGAGATGTAATTCTGCCTGACCAAAGAGAATGGAGTAGCCTTCAAAAAAATCTTAGAAATGGACGAAGAATCCGAGTAGAGTACTTCAACTTATATATCCGCTGAAGTGATGTGGTTCTATAATTGTTCAAAGCATTGTGCTGATCTTCCCCGAAAGGACGTTATGTTTCAAGAAGACGGTTCATAAGATAGAAGTGTCTTTGAATATTTGGATTCAGATTCAGTCGCTTGTCTCGATCCAAAACATGCTTTGTAGTTCATAAAATCATACTTTAGGGGGGAGGGCAAGTGTTATCCGACGTCTGAACCAAGTGACACGTTGATAAATCTAGGCTATGAGATGATGATGATATGAGTCAAGAAGCTTGGAAGACATCCAAATTGTCGAGGTTGCAAATTTCAAGAAGTTAGAATCAAAATAACTCGAGTCTTATGAGTTAGTACCGAACCATATGAAGTTGATGGGCACCCACACCGCTTAATGCAAAATCTACAACTTGAGGATGGAATCATGATGAAGTGACATGGGTTAGTATCGACCCATATGGTCGATACCGACCCATAGTGGTTCTAAGATTTCTGAGTATAAAAGAGCCTTGAAGACTTGAAGCTTGCCAAGGAAGGAAGTCAATATGAAATCAACCACATCGGTTGCAAGCCATATTAATTATTGAATCTTGCACAATTTGAACAGTTTTTCGTGCCGAAATCTCAGAGCTAAGGATTTGTACTTGTTCAAACTCGATTTCGCGAATCTGATGGTGGATTTCGCCTATAAATAGTGAGCTATCATCAACAAGAAGAGGACTTTTTGGATCCTTACACCGAATTACTATCATTTCTGATTGTCAACTAGTCTATATAATTATACATGTTGTAAAAGTGGTTGTAATTGCGAGAATCGCTCGAAACAAAACTAATAGTGAATGTAGACAATCGAATTGAGGCCGAACCACTTTTAAAAATTTTGTTCTCTCTCTCTTGATTCTTAGTATTTTAATTTTCATTTTCATTGATTTTTCTCATTTCTTAATTGATTGGGGTGTTGTACCAATTTTTGGCGCAACATCGCGTAGAATCATATATCGCAATACTCTAATCGTCTCATCTCGAAGCCACATAATAATTCTATAAAACCACCATACGAATCAAGTCGCATCTTTAACCATCACCATTGTCTCTGTATCACTCAACATTCATCACACATTTTTCGAGACTTGGCATACCGAAACTCCTGATATTGCTCTTTAGCCACTATGGACCTTTCGAGCATCACGCGGGTCCATAAAACGAATTCGAACACCAGAAATCCCAAAATCTAAAACCAAATCCAATCATTTAAAACAACGATTAATCAGACATCTAAATAAGGGATTCAAACATTTGACCTTAATTTCAAAAGTCTAACTTAAAAATCCAAACATATGAATTGCCCATATATTACACTGCAATGTTGCGGGAATCAATTTCTTGAAATTTTGACATCCAGATGTCCGAATGCCTGTTATGACCGAGAGTTTTCTTTAATGGGAGAAATTCCTTTAACACCTTCTTCTATTTCTCTCGTCTATCTTTCTTCTCTTCGACGTTTTTCTCCATGTCACCCAGACACTTGGCACCGATGTCCCTCTACTCGGATTCACAGCCTTGTTATAAATTGTTCAACATTCAGACGAGTATTTATTTAACTCGACGAACAACTTTGATGCGATGAATATCATTTCAGCAATCATTCAAGTTTAACTATTCTACCTTCATTCCAATTTCTACATTTATCTAACAATGTCAGTCTCAAATGTCCTAACCCATTCTCTACTCATCCTATCATTTCCAAACCAAACAACAATTCGTATAAATCAGCAACCAATCGTAACATTATACTACATTCATTCTTAAGCTTTTAACACATTCATTTTATGATTTAAACATACATAAACACTCATTCAATATGATTCTCATCTTTAAAATCGCAATTCAAGTCCATCCATCAAGCAGATATTTGATATTTAAGGACAATACATAACATGAATGACGATCACAACGTATAGAGATAAATCCAACTCACCAATTCATCGAAATCCAAACTTCAAACCAACCCAGTCTTGAAGCTCTCTCGATTTCAGAAATTCGAGCTTAATGTCCACTTGAATATTAGATTTGCAGAGAATCTTCTAACTTGAACTCAAAGTATTTATTTCTATTTTTTCGTTAAGAAATGAAAAAGTCATGAAGATTATAAGATTTGGAAATATAATTTTTCTTTTTGAGGAAGAGAACCGAAGACGTCATTTCTGATATATTTTTTGATAATAAGAGTGACACTTTTATTTAAGTAAAGCACTCATTTTGAAGTCTCGATGATTTGAACCTTGACCTATACAACTTCAGCCTAAATGTCATACCAATTGTCATTTGAGCTAATGGTCATTGACTTCATTTCTGAAATTACAATGCTAAACTCTGATTAAATTATCATTTTACCCTCAAAATCTCTTTTGTCATTATTTTTTTCTTCCTAATGTCGGATTTTAACAAACTCTATACATATCTATTAAATAATAGTAAAGCAGAAGAATTTAAAGCTCTCTCATTAATTCTAGGAATTTTCTCATCTCTCCTTACTTCTCTCTAGATATTTTATTTTTGCATTCCACATTTTATTGTTATTAGAATTAATCATAGAGCTTAAAATTCTTCCGCTTTACTATTATTTAATAGATTTAATACTAATTTTAACAATTATTTATAGATTTCTTCCACATTTTTTTGTTATTTTACATTTAAGTCCATATATATTAAATTTAGTTTGCTAATCTTAAATTTAAGTCCATATATATTAAATTTAGTTTGCTAATCTTAAATTTAAGCTCTTTAAATAAATACAATTAACGAATATCCATTAACTGATCTAATAAATTTTAAAAATGACAATTCAATATGTGTATCGCATTTATATTGACAAAAATAGTAAAATTAATTTTTCATTCAAGTCCAAATAGTTTTAAATTTCCATAATTATATACAAACTATTATAATGTTCTACTTATATTCTCTCTTATCATTATACATTTAAATGCCAATATTTAATAATTTTCACAATTATTTATGGATTTCTCCGAAGTTTTCTATATTATTTTAAGTCAATATATTTGAATTTATTAATTGATCTTGAATTTTTTTTTGTGAAAATTAGCAACACATCCTTAAAACGGAACGTAAATTCAAAGCGGGTCCCTGTCATAAAATATATATTTTCTACATCCATGTTTCTGTTTTCCGCCATTTTTTTTCCCAACTTACCCCTGCGTTTCGCTGTGTAGCTGAATCTTCTTCTTATTTTTCGATTTAATGGTAAACTGCAATTAAATTAAAGATGAATCAATTTTTTATTATGAAATATGATATTCTTAATATTTGCAGTTATGAATAATCGCAACAAATTTCTGCAAATATATGCACAATAGTTGCAGAAATTTCTGCAACTATACGCAATAGTTGCAGACATTTCTGCAACTATAAGCAGTAGTTGTAGAAATGTCTGCAACTATAAGCAATAGTTGCAGTAATTTCTGCAACTATAAGCAATAGTTGTAGAAATGTCTGCAACTATAAGCAATAATTGCAGTAATTTCTGCAACTATACGCAATAGTTGCAGACATTTCTACAACTATTTGCAATAGTTGCATTTCTGCAACTATACGCAATAGTTGCAGACATTTCTGCAACTATTTGCAATAGTTGCATTAATGTCTGCAACTATAAGCAATAGTTGCAGTAATTTCTGCAACTATACGCAATAGTTGCAGACATTTCTTCAACTATTAGCAATAGTTGCATTTCTGCAACTATATGCAATAGTTGCAGATATTTCTGCAACTATACGCAATAGTTGCAGACATTTCTGCAACTATTTGCAATAGTTGCATTTCTGCAACTATATGCAATAGTTGTAGAAATGTTTGCAACTATGTGTAATAGTTGCAGATATTTCTGCAACTATTTGCAATAGTTGCATTTGTGCAACTATATGCAATAGTTGCAGAAATGTCTGCAACTATATGCAATAGTTGCAGATATTTCTGCAACTATACCGTATAGTTGCATAAATTTCTGCAACTATACCCAATAGTTGCAGACATTTATGCAACTATACGGTATAGCTGCAGAAATATCTGCAATTATTTGTAAATTTTGTAAATTTGAAAAAAAATCAAAAAGGTTTAAAAGTTGCTGAATTGTCTGCAAATATTTGAAATAATTGCACATTTACTACAAATATGAATTTTTGGTATCAACAATGGATCTCATTTCAAAGATTATAAAATTTGTGATTTTTTGGTGAAAACGGTTTGTTGATTTGGTTTTTGTACATAAAGTTATACGCGTTAGAAATGTTAAAAACGTAAAGGGTATTTGTGTATTTTTGCCTGCGCGAATTTGAAAATAGGGGGCGGAAATGTAAGTTTTGTATGTGAAGGATGTTTTGTTTATTTTGAAACTTATTAGGGATGTGAGCCAAACTCTCCCTTTTTTTTTAACTAAATCCAATTAATAAATATGTATTAATTGATCTATTAAATCATAAAAAATGATAATTTAATGTGTACACCGTATTTGTACTAACTTAAATGGTAAAACTATATTTTCATTCAAGTCCATATAATTTAATATTTTCATAATCATATACAAAATTATCTTTGATACTTTCGCATTTTTCTACATTTAAGATCATAAAATTTCTTTATTTCTAAAGTTGGTTATTTAGCACAAAGAAAAATATACATAATTTTTCTTTCTAAAGCTGGTATTTCATTACAAACAAATATATACATAAAATTGGTTTTCAAGATTGGTACATCATTACAAAAATATATAACATTTTTTCTTCATAACATTGGTACGTCAAACGTACTCTTATCGTTATTAAATTATATTGTTTGAAGAATAACATTACAACTAAAGATAAGCGATGGATGTTTATATTCTATAATATTGAAAAAAGATTTTTTTTTTGAAATAGTACGTTTTTGTATAAAAAGTTACATTTTAATTATTTAGATTTGTAATCCGAGTTAATGAATGTACAAAAATTATAACATATTTTGATTAGAAATATTTTTCTTCTATATTTTATTATCTTTTTTACATACATGTTAAATAATTTTTGGAATGTTTTATAATAAAATAATAATAGTAAAGTATGAAATGATGGATTAAAAATCATTTTTTTACATAATTATAATGATAATGTGATTTATAACGTTTCGGGTCTTATTTTCACTTAATATATCTTTTAGTAGTTAAATAATTTTTTTGTCACTATGGTAATATCATATAATTATTTTGATAAATATGAGCTGCGAGAACTATAAATGCACACAAATACATTAAGTTTTTAGTATTACACTTCTATTTTTGGGTATTTGTTGTCATTCTCTCAAATAATATTGAAATTTAATGTATACATCGTATATCTTTTAGTTAAATGTATCAGAACCTAAATGTCAATTTCATAATATATGCACATAAATATTTATTTATGAAATTTTATAAAATATTAATTTCAAAATTTATTAAGAATACTTATTTTCATTTATTTGATTGATAAATAATGAATCCTACAAAATAATAAACCGATATATAACCCATTTTTACAGCAGAAATGATAATTTAATTTTTATTCAAATATAAAAACATACGAATCTCATAACAAAAATGCACATTTATAAATATAGTAATTTCAATTTATAACTCATTTATCATAACAAAATTCATCAAATATTGAATAATAAATTATATTTTTCAAAAATAATAATATACCATGTGTAACGCACGGATTATACACTAGTTTAATATGTATACCACATTACAAACGTAGTAAATAGATCTCGAGTATTAAACTTTTGGAGGCATTTCGTAAATACATTTTCTCACATAAAACATACTACGTAAAAACTGAGCCAAAATGTCATACATAGGATTTAAGCGATAATAAACAAATGAAATTTCAGGGTTTAAACTGAAATTTCTCTTAAAGCCATTCAGCTCCATTTTCTGACAAATTTCAGTTAAAATCTTAAATCATTCCATCTTCTCTAACCAGATTCCGTTTTTAATTTTGATTAGGGTTTTCCATGACTCCCAAAATCAAAATTTCGGATGAAATTCTCGGCACTTTTATTCCGATTGGAGTCTATTGGCTTTACTCTGGATTGTACTGTCTTTTGAACGGTTGGGATCGATTCAGAATGCATTCCAAAAAAGAAGAAGAAATCAAAAATACGATCTCGAAGTCAACTGTAGTCAAAGGAGTTCTGTTCCAGCAATCAATTCAGGCTGCTGTCTCCCTTTTATTGTTTGCGGTGAGCAATTTTTTTTAATTGTTATGGATTTATATCATGATATGAATTAATTATTATCTATGGAAAAAGCCACTCTTTGAATATGTATTCTTCGTGGATGATGGATTTTTGTGAAATAATGGAGTGGGTAAGGCAATTGTTGGGGTGGACATGGAGTAGGCCTTGTTTTTTATAATTTATAACATGATTTTGTTAAGTTTGGCATTGATTGTTTCTAAATTGGATTCCAACCCGAAATCAATTTCTGGTGGTCTCACTTATCTAGTTAGTAGTGATTCATTAATTAGTTATGTTATTTAATAACATGCATTGAGCTAATGTGTTAGTATTTAAGTATTTGACAATGATTAATGGCCGATTGTGATGCAAGTATTGATTTGTGCACATGCTTAACCTGCATTGAAGGCTTGTTTACACTTCTATATTTTGTACATTGGGGTTCCAGATAATTGTCATTCGGCCTAGCATGGGCCTCCCAGGCTTTAATTGCATAATGTTTATGGGCCAAAATGTAAAATGAAAGGCAATAAATCAGTTTCTGCTGAAAACCATGTACCAACATATATTAAACTGTATCAATTAACAAGTGCCAATCTTAATTTAAACTGTTATAAAATTAAGCTCATACCACACATATGCTACATCCCTTATTATTAATTATTCCCTATTTTCATTACCTTATGCCATGGTAAGTTCACAACCAAATATTCTGTTTAAAAAAGGACACCAGAAATAACTTGTTATTTCAGTATAGTTTTTGGTAACGTTACGCTATGCTAGGCAATAAGTTTGTAGAACAAAAGGCAGGGGTCTAAAATAAAAAAAAAAGCTGTAAAGCTTTGCCAAGCTTTTCATGCTTTTATATCCTTTTTATGCTTTGCACTAACTCGTTTTCTGTCGAAGCCAATTGGTTTTAACATTGCTTTTCATAATTTGTTAAAATTTCTCCTTAAATACGAGTTGAAATCATATATTTTTTCTCCAATTTCGATAAAAAATATATTTCACTCTCAACCAAACAAGACATCATTGTAACTTGCTATAGTGATGTGCGGTATGCCACCTACTTCCTCTTTCTCTATTATAAGGATTTGACTTGGTCAAATTTGCAGTTTGAAGATAAAGGAGCTAGCTAGCTTTAAATGATTATAAGGGCAATTTTCAAGTGGAAATTTGGGTTGCATCCGTAGAATTAAAAATAATATATAAATGATCCCCCGTCTAAGAAAATAGCAAACATAATCATACTTCTTATTTTAATATAATCATTCCGTATTCATGAACTTGCATCTTTTTTAATTGTATATCTCATGTTAATTTAAATATAAGAATATGTTATTTTTAGTAGAAACATCGAACTGGAGTTCATTTTTATCACTAAGTCGCAAAGTTCATACACAGTCAAAGTTTTCTTATATAGAAAATCTACTTCAGATGTGTTACACCCAAAATTCTAAGAACAAGTTTGAAGTCATCACGCCTTATTTTTAAGGGCCTTCATATGTTAACGGAAGCCGTTGTGCCTAATTTTAGCCATTGCATGTGGTTAAAGCCCCATCGCGCATAAGAAAGCTTTGTACATACTTATGATTATCATGGATGAATGGAGTCATCGATAGCAAATAGAGCCATCGCGATGTATCTTGAAGCAATCGCTTGACGAGGTAACAAACCATCGCGATTAATCCTGCAAGGCCCTCATGGCCCATCTTCAAGTAACAAAACAAAGCAATCGAGCCGTCGCTTGCAAACGAAGCAACACAAACTAATAACACAAATAAATGACATCGTGGGAGGTTTGATATGGCCATCGTGAAGAATATCCAAAAACACTAGAAAGCGTTCTTTTGAAGCCGTCGCGAAGAGTTCGGTGGGTCCATCAAGATAGTTCCTAAAAGTTGTTGTGATAAGCCTCGAAGAGCTGTCGCGAGGAGTTGAATAAAGCAATGTGGTTGAGCTATCGCAAGAAGTTGGATAAGGCAATGCAGTTGAGCTATCATAAGTCTTCAGAAGAGCCATCGTTAAGAGTCTTCCATAGGGCGATCGCTAAGAGTTTTCCATAGGGCTATCGTTAAGAGTCTTCCATAGGGCTATCGTTAAGAGTCTCAAAGAGCATCGCTAAGAGTCTTCCAAAGAGCTATCGCTAAGAAAGTTTCCTTTCTAAGCTACCGGAAGAGTTTATAAGGCAATTTGCTGGGAGCTTCTATGTAATGACTTTAGACATAAAAAATAAAGCTGTAGCAACATATTTGTGGAAGCAGCCACTTGAGGAAGTAAAGGTGCCATCGCAGGAAGTTCCATAAAGCCTTCGCGATGAAAAGCTATTAGAGCTATCGCGAAGCAATATAACAGAACTTTCGTCGAGAGTTTCTTGGGGCCATCACATGTCAATCTCCCTGCGATGCCAGCTTTTCCTTATGAAAATCAGATCCATCGTTTGTTCACTCTAAAAGACACTTGGCCCAATCCAGCGACTGAAATCTTCTATAAATACAGGGGTACTTCCTAAAGGGGTGGAGGATTTTTCTGATTCGATCTTCTTCTTCATTTTCATTTTTTTTCTATCTTGACAAAGAAAGCTTGTGTAGGGAGCTTTAATGGCCGTCAACGCCGTCCATGATTTGTAATTTTGTGTGGAATGACTTAGACAATAAAGAAATTGCATAATGACATCTCAAGAACGCAAGACTAACATCCATCAACTTGTGATCAACATATTTGACTAGGTGTATGACCCTACTCCTAATTATCTTGACCTAATTTTAGTACTAATACTAAGTGGTGTTTTCATTGAGAGCCCAACTCAAGGCTTTGTAAATTGTTCAACAATAACATTTATATCATAGGAAAATCAACGAAGAAAGTGCCCAACCACAAAAAAAAGTTGCACATCATGTTCATCTTGAGGACAAAATGGCCGCACAGTTTGACATAGGAAATGCCGAGGAAGGGCAAACGTCTGCATCTCAAGAGACACCGAAGGAGAAGGATGAACTTTAAACTATGAAGAGAAAGTTGGAAGTCATGCACGAGCTTATTAAAGCTTTAGTTTTACAAAAATCTTCATCAAAGAGAGTGAAAGAGATGGAGAGGAAGTTGAATCTCCATCCAAAAAGGCAATGGAGTCGAACCTAAGAAGTAAAAATGTTGGAAATAGCAATTTAGGAATGCAAAAGAAGAAAGAAAGTCCCCAAACTCATAAGCCGAATAAAAGTTCGAAATCACAATCTGCAAGCTCCGCTTCGAAAAGGTATTATAAGGTAAAGCGAGAAAACTATGATGATGAAGAAGCTTATTTTAGGGACTTAGCGGATAAAATGACAAAGGACATGGCTGAATTAAAAGGAAAAAGAACGATGAATCCCATCAACAACAATTTCAGGGGGACACCATTCAACGAAAGGATCATGGCAGTACCATTGCCTTCTTATGTTAAAATCCCGACTATTAATATGACAGGACCACTAATTCAGATGATCGCTTAATGGTGTTTGAAAGTCAAAGGGATCTGTATAATGCCTCAGGCGCAGTGCAATGCAGATTATTTCCGACCACATTATTCGAAGCAGCAACAAAATGGTATTGACATTATAGAGAAATGACAATCTATTCATGTGAACAATTATCGTAGGAGTTTTTAGCGCACTTTTGCACTTCGAAAGAACCTATAATTGATGCGAGCATACTGACTAACATCAAACAAAAAACCAAGGGAATTATTGAGAGACTATTTGAAGCAATTTAATGCAGAAGCTAACAAAGCAGAGAGAGTAAGCAACAAAGAGAAGTTAATGACGGTCAAATCTGGTTTGATCGAAAATACACCTTTCTGGAAAGAGCTATGCATTCATGGGTATTTTCACTTCCATGCTGATAAGTTTGAATGGATGATATATTCCATAACAGGAGGAATCAAGGGGAAAGATAAACTTTTCAGTCTCGAATAAGTAAGGAAGATGAGAAGAGTTTCCCAAATCGAATGCTGTTGCACTAAATCAGCCTATCTCGTATATATATGTTTTGACAAAGGACAAACTCGATTACTCTGTTTTATTCAAAGCAAGGACTAATCCAAAACAAAACAGAGGAGAAGATTATTATGTCTACCATAAGATGAATGATCACAAAACGGATGCGTCTAGAGTCTTGGCATGAATTATAAGAATATGATTAGAAGGAAGTCCTCAAAGAATATGTGAAGATCGATTAAAAGTCCACTCATAATGAAAAGCCATCCGTCAACAACACTAACATCATGGAAATTGAGCTTCCGCCTGGATCGCTACAGCCAATGAATCATACTGATGTGATCCATGGAGTACCACACATAGCAGGATTGAGCAAGGGATAGAGAAGTAGCTATGTGAGAGAGGCTAAAGAGGGAATCTACTTGGTAAGCGATGAGCCTCTATTGAAGTCTTCCAAAAAGCGATCAAAATGCCTGATTTTATTATAACTTCGTGAGATCTGAGAGGAATCCGACATCCCCACAATGACCGTCTTATGATAATTGCTCAAATAAGACTGTCATTTGTATCCAAAATTCTAATAGACACAGGCAGTGCAGTGAATGTCATCTTCAAATGTGCTTTTAAACAAATGGGGATTCCGGAAGAAAAGCTTGAACCTAGCCTGGAGCCGATCTTTAGATTCAATAATAAAGACTACTCCAGTAGGTCAGATTAAATTGTTTCTACAAATCGACACTTCGCATTCAAGAATGTTTGAGATGTTGTTCGTGATCATGGACCAACCTTCCTGCTACAATGCTTTCTTTGGAAGGCCGACTCTTGACAGGGTTAATGCTTTCGTATCACCGAAACATCTGTTGGTCAAGTTTCTTTGCAAGATGGGATGCGAAACTGTTCATGGTGAGCAGTTTAATTCTCGTGAAATGTATTTCGCGACACTTGAACAGTTTAATAAAATGAGGGAATCTTACTATGGACCCGAGTCAAGTAAATGTAATCAAACCAAAAGCCTTTGCATATCAGTCTGCGGGAACTAACATCTAAGGCAAATAACCTAAATTTCCCTTCAGCACGACCAGCGATCAACAAAGAAGGTGGTTTCAAAGCGAGAAAGAGAGAGTATGTTGAATTGAACCAAGTAGTGATGAAAATGAGGTTTTGGAGGAAATAGTCCCAGACATAGATATTCGAGAAATGACTGAGAGAACGCACAACCAATGGAAAGCTTAGAAGAAATTAGACCCTCGAGACTCTACTAAAATAGTGAAAATAGGTAATGGAATGAGCAAAGAAACCAAAGAGAAGTTGATCTCGTTTTTGCAGTCAAGTATAGATGTATTTGCATGAACCCACGCAGACATAGAAGGGACTGATCCATCTATTACGTGTCACGCGCTCAACATCGATCCGAAATTTGTTCCAATAAGGTAGAAGAAAAGATTGTTTGATAAGACCCACATCGCAAAATTAAAGGAAGAGGTAAAAAAGTAGTTGTAAAACGGATTTATAAGAGAAGTGTTTTACCCGAAATGGTTGGCAAATCCAGTGTTGGTGAAAAAATCCAATGGGAAGTGGAGGACGTGCGTCGCTTATGCGGATCTCAACAAAGCATGCCTGAAAGATTGTTATCCACTACTTAGAATCGACCAATTAGTGGATGGAACTAGCGGCCATAAACTACCGTCTTTTATGTATGCCTATTCAGGATACAATCAAATTTCAATGTTTAAGCCCGACAATGACTGACTGGGGAATGTAATGCTACAAAATAATGTTATCCGGACTGAAAAATATAGGGGCAACATATCAACAACTTGTGAACATAATGTTCAAAGATCAAAAATGAAGAACCATTGAAGTTTATATTGATGATATGTTAGTAAAATCTAAGAAAATGGAGGATCGTGTAGAAGATTTGAGCGAGATGTTTGAGGTATTAAAGAAGCATAAGATGAAATTAAATGCACAAAAGTGCTTTGTAATCCAATATGAATAATTCTTAGGATATATTGTAAGTGCTAGACGAATCGAAATCAACCTAGACCAGATAAAAGCTATTAGAGATATGACACCATCTAAAACGTGCGAGGAAGTGATCAGAATAAATGGACGGGTCGCAGCCCTTAATCGGTTTATGCCCAAAGCAACAGATATGTGTATCCCTTTTTTCGATGTAATTAAGAAAAAGAAGATCTTCGAATGGACGAAGGAATGCCAAAAGGCTTTTAAGTAGTTGAAAAATCATTTAGAATCACCTCTGATACTTTCGAGCTCTGTAGAAGGAGAAGGCTTATTTCTATACATGACTATATTAGAACATGCCATCAACTCAGTTTTGGGTTTTGGTACGAGAGGAAGATGGAATCCAATTCCTAGTTTATTACATGAGTAGAAGATTAAAAGATGCTCAGATTAGGTACTCGGTTATAGAAAATTTAGCATTTTGCTTATTGTTGTCAGCACGAAAGCTAAGGTTTTATTTCAAGTTCATCTAATCAAGGTTTTAACCAACTATCCACTAAGGCAAATCTAAGTAAACCTGAAGTATCAGGAAGGCTAACAAAATCTGGAATGAAGTTGAGCTAGTATGATATTGAGTACATAACTAGGACATCAATCAAAGGACAAGCTGAACCAGAGCGATTGAATGCAAATCAAAATGTTGGAGCACAACCGGAGGAGTACGTACCAGAATCCCCTCGCAGAGTCGGGAGCAGGTTGAAAATGCAAACCGGAGACTACCTTTGGATGATAAAAATTTGCTGAGGTGATAAGACGAGTTATGAGAGGCTGATTGTCCTATCGAAGCTTGGAAGATGTGAATATGAGTACA
Source organism: Allium fistulosum (assembly GCA_030737815.1). Lineage (NCBI taxonomy): Eukaryota > Viridiplantae > Streptophyta > Magnoliopsida > Asparagales > Amaryllidaceae > Allium > Allium fistulosum. The sequence goes on from JASFAW010000040.1 coordinate 361,119, forward strand.
TCTGCTCCGAACATCTGATACGCTAGAAATTCATCGGAATTCAAACTACCAACACTAGAGTCATACGATGAAAAGTCAGACCTTACAGTTCATTTGATGAGATACATCCGACACATGAAGGTGCTGGGGGCATTTGAGGAAGTTATGAGACATTGTTTTCCTTTGTGTTTGACAAATTTAGCTGTTATGGTTCAAGCAGCTGGAGAATGGTTCTATAAGCACGTGGAACGAGTTAGCGATAGATTTAGGAGACAGTTTCGGGTCCATATCCGATGACCCAAGAATGCGATGACTTTATCAGCTATGAAACAAAGGGTCGGAGAGTCCCTCAGGAATTTTCTGACAAGGTTTAATGGCGGTTGCCTCAGTAAATAGACCGGATCCGTCAGTGATTTTGATGGCGGCAGTTTCTGGAGTGACAAACAAGTCTGATCTTAAAATCGCTTTGGAACGGATCCACCGATGGATCTCGCAAAATTTTATGATGAGGCTGAAAAGTTTCTACCGTAGGAGGATGCCGAAACTGATAAGGAAGAGGTAATGCTCTGAATGGCGGAGGACCGTCCGGGGCAGGATCCAGTAAAGATAAAGGAAAGCGAAAAATAGATGATGACTATGATGGTTCTAAGCGGCAAAAGAGGGAACCGAAGCTTTCTACCTACACGAATTTGAACGAAACCCTAGAACAAGTCTACTTGGATACCGGGGTAGCTTCCCTACCGAAAGTCGACAAGGCGAGAGCCCACAGAGCGTGAAAGGACATCTGGAAAGTACTGTTATTCCATGAGTTGGATGGACATAACACAAACAATTGCAGACATCTGTGAGATCTGATAGAGGAACATGTCAGAGATAATTGGTTACAACAATACGTAAGAAATCGAACCGCGATGACAGAACGGGAGTAGCCACCATCCGTGGCGAATGGAAATGGCCCTGGATCAAGGGCAAGGATGGTCATCTCTTGACCGGGATGGCAGGGAACCAGGTCTGGTTCTCGCACTCTTTTCTCCCTTTTTAAATAAACCTTGCAATAATACAGCCTAGACGCCTAATCGTGTAAGGAATCTCGGACGGTCTCTGGGCACACTCTAGGCTGGATGCTAGACTGCAATGCCCGACGAGGCAATTACTTGGATGTTAGATTTATGTTGTTTTTTGATATTTGAATTTGATTATTGAAATCCACATTGAATGTGATGACGATATTAATCGCTATAAAGTCGCGTCCGGAGGGATGAGACCGGAGTGCGAGAAGTAAGTCCCCTCATCGGAACATGAGTGGATGGGTTTACCTGTCATCGAGTCCCCTCGTCGAAGAACGAGCGGATTGGGCTCGACAAGGGTTCGGAGAGACCATGGATTTGATCGCGTTATATTCCGTCCTGAGAGACGGAACCAGATTGCAAGGAGCAAGTCACCTCGCTGGAGAGCGAGTGGATGTGCTTACTTGTCATTGAGTCCCCTTGCCGGAGAGCGAACGGATTGGGCTCAGTAAGAATCGCGTTATGTTCTGATCGGAGAGTCAAGACCGAGTGCAAGGGGTAGGTCACTTTATCGGAGAGTGATTGAATGAGCTTGCTCGTCGTTAAGTCTCATCGTCGGAGAGCGAGCGGATTGGGCTTAACAAAGGTCCGAAGAGGCCATAAATCGGTCCAGAGAGACCACGAACCTAATCATCGGTCTCGAATGACCACGGATTTGATCATCGATCCCGAACGACCAAGGATTTGATTATTGATCATGAACGATCACGAATTTGATTACCAGCCTCGAATGGCCACCAGCCTCGAACGACCAAGGATTTAATTATTGGTCCTGAACGGTCATGAACAAGGTTTTAAATCTCGAATATCGGGCACGTTTCGTCTCGGCGATTTTAGTGACTCGGTATCGTATCGGGGGAGATCTCGGACGAGGCGAGTGCATCTTGGGCGCCAATATCGGATTTACATCTCGGACCTAAAGTTCATCTCGAAACCATATCGGAGTATAACATATCACATAATTTATAGCAAAAAATGCATGGTATCGGTTTATTTAACATTTACTGAATTACTGCAAATAATCTCCACTATTCTAACTGAAAAAATAATGCAATTATACTTCAATTATATGAAATTGTTCAGCAAAAGTTACAAAACATCATCAGCTTTAGCAATTACATATAAGTAGATGAAAGGCGACAAATTAACTGGAAAAAAATGTTCTATACAATTACATATGTGCAGTAAGAATAGCATAATAACAGCATCACAAATTGATGCAAATAAAAGCAAATGCATATAAGAGATATCAGGAATTGAAGGTTTTCAGGCAATGCAAATCTACTTGCAGAAGGTTATGCAGTAAGAATAACAAACTAAATCTACTTGCAAATCTACTCTAAATTATACTGTATATTCAATTTACTGAACAATTGAATTTCATTAAAATAGAAACAACTCTAATTTACATACATGTAGAGAGTAGAGAGATCGGTCGAAGACAAAGCTGCAGACTGTCAAAAGCGAGATCGAGTAGTCGAAAATTGGAAGCAACCGTAAGCTGTCGGATGTTAGAAGAGGGAGTTCGATTTTGTTTAAGAGAGGGAGTTCAATTTTTTCTGAAGAAGAGGGAGTTCGATATTTTGACGAGGAACGTGATCTTTTGAGAAGTTGAATCAGAAAGAAAAGAGCTTTGTTCATTTTTTTTATGATTGACTGAGATGAGCCTATTTTTTTTGAAAAAAACAATATATCGTGAATATCTTGGAATATCGTTTCGTTCCAGATGTCGGTCGATATATGTAAATTTCGGCCGATATAATCAAAACGAGATATCAACCGATATCCCATGTTTCGTTTCGCCCAAGCCTTCAACCGAGATCTCGGCCGAGATATCGGCCGAGATAGCCGAGATTTAAAACAGTGGTCATGAATTTGATTACCAGCCTCGAACGGCCACCAGCCTCGAACGACAATGGATTTAACTATCGGTCCTGAACGGTCATGGATTTGACTAACGATCCGAAGAAATCATACATTAAACCGAGTAAGAAACGATTTGGAGAGATCAAACTTTAAAACATATATTGATTATGATAAAAGGATTTGAACACCTTGAAATTAAAACGAAATAAATGAATGCCGGATGAACACAGGACAATTTTGATATGCAATAACTTTGAATGAAATCAGAATGATAGTGATGTAAATCCCGGATGAACACAGGATGGTTTTGACATGTGATGTAATAACTCCGAATGAAATCGGAATTACGATAATGTATAAACCACACTTAGGCGGAGTCTGGAGTCTTAGGCTCCAATAGGTCTGGAACGATCCGTAATCGATTGAAGAGTCCAAAGAAACTGGATGTTATACCAAGATCGAAGAAGCCGGAGAGCTTGATTATTAGAGATTGATATCACATTTGTTCTCGAGCAAAGCACACCTTCCATTAGCAAGACATGCTTTGGGGGGCAAGTTTTATCCTACCTTTTGACCATGCAGTACACGGACGAACCCGACGAACCAAACTTCGAAGTTATCAAGGCAAGAAGCCCGGAGGGATGACCACGGAACTCAAAACCAAAGTACAACCGAGATCACAACAATGACATGAGTCCAACACCAAAGTTTGAGGCCCTCTGGCCAGAAGTGTGGGTTCGGTACCGACCTCTACCTATGGGTCGGTGCCGACTCCCAAGTACTCCTCCATGGGGGTTCATCTTCTGTCTCTTTGTCCCTCTTGATGTTAAGAACCCATTTCCAATGTTGTTATGTCGATTCAATACCAATCTCAATTAATCTTCATGAACTCCTAAATCAACAACTTCATTCTTCTACAACTACATCTTTTGAACTCAAACAAGCTATTATTGATATAAACAATTATTGAATCACAAAGCTATCCACGAGACAAGCCGAAGCAAAGAGTTGAAGATAGCCAGATTGACAAATTTAGGGGTCAGTACCGACCCCTGCACATGTAGTCTTACCGACCCATAGCTACTTGATGATGTGACATCCTACTTCTAAGGAGGATTGGTCTATGCGAGACAAATAGCTTGAAGATATTTTGGACGAGATTTTAGGCTTCCTACCTCTATAAATAGGGAGACGTGGCTCATTTTTAAGGATCTTTTTGGCTCTAACTCCACTCTATATTCTTGTAACTTTGAAAATCTAAGTGTCGGAGTTGTATCGACCCCTAAGAACTTCTGGCTCCAAATCAGAGGTTAAGCAATAAAATCATTAAGTGAACGTATGTCAGAGTTTGCCGAACCACTATAAAACTCCGTGTGTTCATTTCTTACTCATCTTAATTTATCTTCTTCATTTTTTATTCTCTTATATTCTCTATTTGGGGTGTGTGCCATTTTTAATTCAAACAAAAACTGACCAAAAAGGTAATGAGACAATGATATTATTGGCATTGAATGACAGAAGTGGCCATTAAATATGTCAAAAGATGCGACAAATGCCAAAAATTCTCTAAAATCCTTTGACTTCCTCCGATCAACCTAACTACCATTTCTAGTTCATGACCCTTTGACATATGGGGAACGATCTGATCGGTCCTCTCCCGGTATCAAGATGAAGAGCAAAATTTGCCGTCGTAGCAATTGATTATTTTACCAAGTGAGTGTAAGCTGAACCCCTGCCTAAAATAACTGTCGGAAATGTTCTAAAGTTTGTTATCAAGAATATAGTGACAAGATTTAGGCTCCCAAACAAGATTATTTATGACAATGGAACCCGGTTCGAAAGCAAGGAGTTCACTCGCTTCAATGAAAAGAACGAAATCACAAAAAAAATCATCAGTAGCTCAACCGAAGGCCAACGGGGCAATAGAGACGACAAACAAAATTGGGTAGATGAACTTCCTTTTGTTTTATGGGCATACCGAGCATCTGCAAAGACTGCTACCGGACACATACCATACACTTTAACCTATAGATTTGAGGCAATGTTGCCAGTTGAAGTCGAAGCCCCCCATGTCGAATAATTGTTTATACATATGAGACAGATCAAGAACTGAAAAAGGAATCACTTGACCTGCTTAACGAATTGAGCGATCAAGCTGCTATTCAAATCATGAAATATCAACGCAAAATCACAAAATATTATAACTCAAAAATAAAAGAAAGGACGTTTAAAAAGGGAGACTTAGTTTTGAGGGAAAAAATGACAAACACGAAGGACCCTGCAGACGGTTCCCTTAGACCAAGTTGGGAAGGTCCGCTTGTCATTCACAAAGTAATACCGCCAGGGACATATCAATTAAGTAAACCTGATGGAAATGTAATACGAAGGACTTGAAATGCCAAACATTTAAGGCCATTTTTCACGACATTGAATGAATAAAGCAAACTACAGAGAATGACTTATTGGAGGAAAAAGGAATCTCATCTAGGTTATTGCCCTCGAAGGTGAAGTGCACACGTTCAAACTTAACTTCCGATCTGATGAGGTTGGAAAATTTGTTGAACAAAGGCATCCTTACATCCGGAAAAGCCTTTGGTCCTGTTTTCGGGCTTGGTCGAAGCAATCATCCAAAAATTGATGGTCAATTAAGCATTTGATCCCGCCGTTGGGCATAGTCAAAGCATCCATCCAAGGGAGGCGATCGAAAAGCCTTTAATCTCGCCTTCGGGTCTGGCCAAAGCAACAATCCAAAGAGTGGTTGTCAATTAAGCATTTAATCCCATCACCGGGCCTGGTCAAAGCACCCATCCAAGAAAGATGGATGAAAAGCCTTTAATCCCACCTTCGGGCCTAACCAAAGCAACTATCCAAAAAGTGGTGGTCAATAAAGCTTTTAATTTCGCCACCAAGCCTGGTCAAAGCAGCCACCTAAAGGAGATGGACGAAAAGCCTTTGATCTCGCCTTGGGGCCTAGCGAAAGCAACTATCCAAATAGTAACGGTCAATTAAGTATTTCATCTCACCGTCGGGTCTGGTCAAAGCACCCATTCAAGGGAGATGAACGAAAATCCTTTGGTCCCGCCTTTGGGTCTGGCCAAATTAACCATCCAATTGGTGGTGGTCAATTAAGCCTTTGATTTCGCCGTTGGGTCTGCTCAAAGAATCCATGACCCATCCAAGGGAGATAGACGAAAAACCTTTGGTCCCGTCTAAGGGCCTGACCAAGGTAACCATTTAAAGAGTGATGGTCAATTAAATTTTTGATTCCGCCGCCGGATCTGATCATATCACCCATTTAATGGAGATGGACGAAAAGTCTTTGGTCTCATCTTCGAACCTAACCTAAACAACCATCCAAACAATGGTTCTCAATTAAGCATTTGATTCCGCCGTCAGGTCTGGTCAAAGTACCCTTCTAAGGAAGATGGACGATAAGCCTTTGGTTCTGCCTTCGGGCCTGGCTAAAGCAACCATCCAAAGAGTGATGATCAACTAAGCCCTTAAATCTGCCGTTCTGGTCAAAGCACTTATCCAAGGGGAATGGTCAAAACTCTGATGATCAAGCAAAGACTATGAAAACAACCGTCAAAAAAGGACAATCGATTGAACTCTTGGTTTGATAAACAACCAAACTCGAAACAGGCAAATGACAAAATGCATTTTCCTGAAACGCTAGAAATTCCTATCTTATCAGGGCACCAGTTTATTCTAATAAAAGCTACTTTCTAAGGATTTCAAGTAGATTTCATCCCTTTCAAAAATTCATTTTTCAAACCATCTTATTTTACTAAGCGAAATCGTTTATAAGGGTATCTTCGAGTAGCTTCATGGGAAATTCTTCCCCATAAAGAGTGTTTTCCATAAGAATGACCTTTGCAATTTTTTATATAAAAGGATTGCAAAATTTATGCATTTTGAAAAACCTTTTTAGAAAGTCACAATGTTAAAGAGCGAAAGTTATAGCAAGATGGAGTAGCACAAACAATCAGCAATAAAGAGTAAAGTACCACAGAATGATAACTTGAAAAAAAACAATGCAAGAACATTAGTTTACATATGCTAAAGCATAAAAAATTTCTTATACAAGGAGGGGGGCAAGTGTTACACCCAAAATTCTAAGATCAAGTCTGAAGTCATCGCGCCTTATTTTTGTGAGCTTTCATATGTTAATGGAAGCCGTCATACCTAATTTAAACATCGCGTGTAGTTAAAGCCATCACACATAAGAAAGCTTTGTACATACTTAGGATTATCATGGATAAATGAAGCGATCGCTAGCAAATAGAGCCATCACGATGTATCTTGAAGCGATTGCTTGACAAGGTAACAAACCATCGTGAGTAATTCTGCAAGGCCTTCATGGTCCATCTTCAAGTAACAAAACAAAGCAATCGAGCCGTCGCGTGCAAACGAAGCAACATAAACTAATAACACAAATAAATGACATCGTGGAAGGTTTGATAGGGTCATCAGAAAGAATCTCCAAGAACACTAGAAAGCGTTTTTTTGAATTCGTCGCGAAGAGTTCGGTGGAAACATCAAGATAGTTCCTAAAAGTTGTTGTGATAAGCCTTGAAGAGCCGTCGCGAGTAATAAGGCAATGTGGTTGAGCTATCGCGAAAAATTGGATTAGGCAATGCGGTTGAGTTATCGCTAAGAGTCTTCCAAAGAGCCATCGTCAAGAGTTCCATATAGCTATCGTTAATAGTCTTCCAAAATGTCATCGCTAAGAGTTCCAAAGAGCCATCACCAAGAGTCCTCTAAAGGTCATCGTTAAGAGTCCTACAAAGAGCCATCGCTAAGAAAATTTCATTTCTAAGCTACAGCGAATGGTTTATAAGGCAATTTGCTGGAGCTTCCATGTGATAACTGTAGACATAAAACATAAAGTCGTCGCGACATATTTATGGAAGCAGCCACTTGATGAAGTAAAAGTGTCATCACGGGAAGTCGCATAAAGCCTTCACGATGAAAAGCAATTAGAGCTATCGTGAAGCAATATGATAAAGCCTTTGTCGAGAGTTTCTTGGAGCCATCACATGTATCTCCCTGCGACGCCAGCTTTTCCTTATGAAAATCGCATTCCACCATTCGTTCACCCTACGAGACACGTGATCCCAATCCAGCAGCTGGAATTCTCTATAAATACAGGGGTACCCTCAAAGCGGGCGGAGGTTTGGAGGGGAGGGGGAGGGGGGGGGGGGTTTATTTATCTGATTCGGTCTTCTTCTTTATTTTTGTTTTTTCTATCTTGTAGAAAGAAAGCTTGAGTAGAGAGCTTTAATGGCTGTCAACGCCGTCCATAATTTGTAATTTTGCGTGAAGAACTTAAACAATAAAGAAATTGCATAATGACATCTTAAGAACGCAAGCTTAACATCCATCAACTTGTGATCAACATACTTGACTTGATGTATAACCCTATTCAAGTACTCCAAATTATCTTGACCTGATTTTAGTGATAACAAGATTTCTAACTGATGCTGTTATTGTGAAGCGGCTCTCTGCATAACAATTTATGTAAAACATGTTTTTGTTGTTTCAGTGTCATCCGATTTAAAACGTCATTATTTTTTTTACATAAAAGTTGGATTGAGTTTTTGTTTTCACTATCAAATCACAAGTTTTATAAGTTTTCTTGTGATAGACATGGTTGATATCTAAAAAACAATTTAAAAAATTCTTTTTTTTTCCACAAAACTTGAAGGCAGTTAAGTTTCAACTACATTCAGAATGTAGTTGATGTTTAAATGCCCTCAACCATTGGATGAAGTGTTTTCAACCAATTAAAATCAATTTCAATTAATGTACACCTTCAAAGTTGGCAGTTAAATTTTTACTGCATTCAAACAATGCAGTTAATATTTTTCAAACAAACTGTCTTCAACTAGTGCAGTAAACGTTTCAGTATGTTAAAATCAGTATCAATCAATGCAGACTTTCACAGATTTTAATAGCATTGAATATATTTTCCCGCTTATGTTTTAAGAAAGGCATATGCTTCTTCTTGATTGATATTCACTTGTGTTGACTGAAAAAAAAACCACCTTACATTTAGGAACAACTTTATAAAAGAATGGTCTTACATAACGTCAATCTGATCATTTTCTTCACTTGTTCTATCTATTCTTACCTACACTAAAAAATATTAGTATGTATTTGATCAATCTATCAAGAGGACATGCATTAATGTTAGATAGTGGAGCTTTCAGTAGCTCAATACATTGTCGAAGCATGCATTTGAGCTTATTATAATATATATGAGCAGGAAATAAACATGTATGAGTAAGTAAACTAACTTGATCTAATTATGTCAAGGGACATAAATGTTTTTATCAGTCAATCAATGGCATGTCAAATTTGGAAATACCAACTGCGTTTCTTAAATGCATATCTTCATAGAGTCGCAGCAATGAAGGTGTCCCTGTTCACCCAAAGTCGTTGATTACAAACAAGAACCATATTAAATATAATTATCTAATATATGTGGTTGGCCTTAAATATAATTATCTAATATAGGTGGTTGACCTTGTTAAGTTTGGACACTCTCAAGTACGCAGCAGCTGCCTATATGCACACACTTCATTTGGTGTATAGCTACTGAGACCACTGAATGAAGAGTCTGATGGGTCAGTGTCTCGATTGAGTATCCCGACAATGCCTCCGAGTGGGCATGTACTTGACCTTCACAACACTTCATTATAACAAAATGAATTCTCAATGTTACTAGACACCAGTCTCATTTATATAGCACCTTTATTCCATATTTCTCACAATATGTGACTTTATCAAGTCCAATCCACACTCTCACCATGTCCAATCCATGCACCAACTAATGCGAGCCATATCTAACAGGCCTAAGTGCAAAAATGCAAGATATTTTTCATTCAGGGGTTGTAAAATGATTGTATTTGCAGCCAATTTGAAATGATATTTGTATTTAATGAGATGTACAGAAATTGTTTACTGAAGTTAAGTTACAAGTAGGTACCTTCTAGGCTTCTACCAAGATATTACATGTGCTTGAAATCGGCAATCAAAGCAAATCTTGCAAATTTTTGTGGTTTTCTGGTGCTTTACTCAAGCATACATGTGGATATTCTTCGACTAGCCTCATTATCAATCGATTTTTTTTGGGTCTAAATTTTAGGGTGCTGAAAATGAGCTCTTAGAAGCCTATAATTTTTCTCTGTACTACATTAGTGGTTAAATACTTTGCTATTATCTTGTTCTGTAAAGGCCAAGCTTATAATTTCATTAATAACCCTTCCAACACGTCTTCAGATAAATAGTAGTAATAGCATTGTCTTTACCTGTCTGTTCTTATGTAGAACCAAATATAGGATTTAATAATCTTCTGCCTTATCTAACCTGAACTTGTATGATTGTGTTGACTGACTAGGGTTTATTTAAACCCTAAGCAACGAGGGATGTGTTATAGTGGCTGTATAGTGGCATAGGTGGAAAGATTAACTAAGCATTAATAGAAGAAGAAAAACTCTAATTTTGAGTTATTTTCTAGGCACACAAACCATCATGATTTGAAAATCCTGATGTCATTGATATAATGCCATTCTACCAAATCTCTTGTCCCAGTTCAACAGGATTGTACTAGTTAAAGTTTATATGTGGCTTTAATTAGTGATATGAATGACCTTACTGGACTTTTGTTGTTGTTGTTGAGCAGTTAACAGCGAAAATAGCTATTATTCTGAACTCATCCTTTTCTTTGGCAACATTTTCATGTAAACGCACACGCAGAACTTACATCCTGAATAATTTATGCATGCAGGTTGCTGGAAGCACTGAAACTTCATCACCACAACCAACATCCTTAGTATTGTACACGAAACAATTCTTGATAGCAATGATCATAATGGACACATGGCAATACTTCATGCACAGATACATGCACGTGAACAAGTTCCTATACAAACACGTGCACTCTTTGCACCACCGCCTCGTGGTGCCCTACTCTTTTGGGGCACTCTACAACCACCCCATCGAAGGGCTGCTCCTAGACACGATAGGAGGTGCCCTATCCTTCCTTCTATCCGGAATGTCCCCAAAAACGTCCGTATATTTCTTCTCCTTTGCAACCATTAAGACGGTTGATGATCACTGTGGGCTATGGCTGCCTGGAAACCCGTTCCATATGATATTTCAGAACAATACCGCGTACCATGATATTCATCATCAGTTGTATGGGAGCAAGTACAACTTTTCTCAGCCTTTTTTTGTGGTGTGGGATAGGATGCTTGGGACGTACATGCCTTACGTGCTTGAGAAAAGAGAAGATGGAGGTTTGAGTTCAGTGCCTATGAAGAAAGAGGAGTAAAAGCAAGCGTGTGTGCAAGTTGTTGTTTTTTTAATATGCATTTGACTCACGCTTAAGGTGTAGATTCCTGCCTTTGTGAATCGTGTATTCTACGTTTTGTTTGTTTTTTTTCCCTGTTGTAAAGTGATGAGATGATTTGGCAAATGACGTGACAAGATGGCTTTCTTTATTTGTGACAATAATGGTTGGTAATTATTTATATATATAGCTTGAAATGGCCAGTTATGTGGTTCTTGTTTTATACGTTGCTTAATTTGTCAAATTGTAACTGGAGGGTCCGATTGAAACTGACTTGATCAATTCACTGACTTGATCTTAGAAAATAGAAAATGCAGTTAATCCGTCGTCATCGATTTGGTTAATGGTGTTAGAACTAAGAAACTGAAAATGCATTAGAAGTATATTTATGTGTATTCATCTTGTAAACAAAATCAACCTTAAACTGCCTGCGAGTTCTTATAATAGATTTGTGGTTTACGTTCAAATAGTAGTAACAATCTTTATTAATAATCGGAATAGAAGTACAATCTTTTGATCCGATAGCGAACTTATTAAAATACTCTTTATGCATATATAATTTAATCATTATCTATTATTCCACGTACAAGTATCTAAAAATAATCGGTAAAATCCTAATCAAATGCAAATGTTGTTCATATTATTTTTAACATATTATTTCTAGGGTAGACTGGAACTATTCAAACTAAGTTAAAACATGAATGTTTCAATGAATATATTTTCAGACTTGCATGTTTAGTGAAATGAAAGTAGCTCAAACACTACTATTACATCAGATAATAAAAGATAGTTGTAATACTTTTGGTGTTACATTTTTTTAATGTCAACGTGAACTACTAAAAATGTCTCTACATATATTAACAAATTTTAATATTCCTTAAAGGTAACATATAATAGTTAATTTTTTTTACAAATTCAAAATGTCTCTCTACGTTTAAAAAATAGGATCTAACAAATACACATCATTTACAAATTTGTTATTTATTAATTAATAATATAAAAAAAAATTCAAACTAATAAAAAATTAAATGTTGCAACTTAGAAATAAAAATTTAAATTAACTACACATGATTTCAACGTAAAAACATGTTTAAATATTTTTTCAAATCATTTTCTCTGGAGTATGTTAATCATATATAATTATAGAAGAACAATTCATGCGCGAAACACATGCCATCATCACGCGTGAAGCATGTCGTAACGCTCGTAATAATAAATAAAATTACATTACCATGTACGGTACAAACCCATTTCTTTAAAACAAAATTGTAAATGGTAATTTTGGATCCTAGTAAAGTGGCACAACAACATTAATAATCAAATGTGTGGAGATCACTCCAAGACACGTCGTTGATGTAGAGAAAAATGTAGGGAATGATTTATCACTAATATGCGAAAGCGGTTAAGCAGAATCTACTTTTGTCTACTTGAATACCAATGCAAATTCAAAATCAACTATGTTATCACACTAGATCAAATAACAGAAAGAAAATACACACAAGATTTAACGTGGTTTGAACTGTATCCTACGACCGCAGAGACCCAACAACTCTTTTATTTCGATCAGCAGTTATAAGAGATTAAAACCAAATCAATGATTAGAGAGTTACAAGAAGTGGAGACTCTCTAATCAATCACTCAATTAAAAAATTATTATTTAGAGCACTCAAAATAGAAAATCCAAATTGGATGAGCTAGGGTTTTTATTAATTACAATGATCAGAAATCTAATAATCCTTGATTAGGAAGATGATTAGAAGGCTAATATATAGATGCTCTAATTACTCTAGACCATCAGATCATATCAAAAGTATATACACCATCCATAGACGATAAACTTGCTTCGAAATGAAGAAACTGCCATCAGAAATTCGAATCAGCTGAAACCCAGAAAAACGTCACAACAAGAACTTAGACGTCAGCTCTTCTATTTTGAAATCTACAGGCATTCAGACGTCTGACTTGGGAAATCAGATGTCTGAGTGCCCGACACTTGCACTTGACAATTTCTCGACTCCATATCTTTTGACCTCTTCCTCTAGTCGACTTCCCGTCTCTTCTAATACGAAGCTCTTCATACTACCTTAAACCTGAAACACCGATAGGCACATATTTGAATCGTATAGACTGCAGCTTTGATTTCCACGAAATCGAGCCTATGCGAAGTGTAAAATCATAGTCCGACACTGACTTCTGTCCGTCTCTATCTCCAGCATAATCTAAATCACATTAACCTTTAAGACAGATGTCGCCATCTACTCCACCATACAACAAGCTAACTGATGAAGTGCCATGAAGATATCTAAATATCCACTTCATTGCTTGTCAATGCTCTTTGCCTAGGTTAGACATATATCGACTTACAACACCCACTACATGGGCCAAATCTGGTCTCGTGCACACCATCACATACATGAGACTACCAACAGCACTAGAATGAGGTATAATTTTCATATACCTCTTGTCTTCATCCGATGAAGGAGATAATTCTTTCAACAACTTAAAATGAGAGCCTAATGGAGTGCCAACCGGTTTAGCTTTCTCCATACCAAATCAAGTAAGGACCTTCCCGATGTACTAGGACTAAGTATGTCTTTGCTGAGCTCTACTTTCAATTCTGTAGTTCTCACCATAATTTGAGATGCAATCAACATGCCATCAACATATAACAAAAGAATATCATATCTCCATCACACTTCTTAAAATAAACACATTGGTCTTTGAAGCTTCTAGAGTAACCTTGTGAAAGCACAAACTTATCAAATCTCTTATACCATAGTTTAAGAGACTGCTTCAGTCCATATAGAGATTTGTTAAGTTTACAAACATAATCTGGCCTACTACTATCAACGAACTCCTCTGGCTGTCATAAATAAATCTCTTCATCTAGATCACATGCAAGAATGTAGTTTTGACGTCTGGTTGCTCAAGTTACATATAATAATGAGCAACTAATGTCGAAAGGATACGAATGGATGTATGCCTGACAACTGGAGCAAAGATACCATAATACTCTACCCCTTTCTTCTGAACATACCCCTTTTCTAGTAACCTTGCTTTGTATCTGAAATCACCATCGCCACCGTCTTTCACTTTATAGATCAACTTTTATCCAATTGCCCTCTTGTCAGTGGAACTGTCAACTGATGCAATAGCATCTCTATAATATCTGAGCTCATCATGGACAACATTCAATGCATATGTTGCCATGTCACCGGAGTCAATGTCTTCGATGCTCATTCTAATAAAATCCTCAAGCTACCTAGGCTTCTTCCTCTATCTAACAGGCTTAGTCTCTAAATGAGCTCCACCTTGAGTCTGATCCTCTGTACCAACATCTGTACTATCCTCATCAACCATAGTGCCATCGAAAACACCATCTGTACCTCTATAGAAAGAATTTGAAGATGACTTGCATTGTTTGGTATTCTGAATCTATCCTCATACTGTCATTGGAAAAGGAAGGATCCACCTTCAATATAGCCTTCTAATCAGAAGTCACACGCTTGTTGATAATAATCTTCTTCCTGATAGGACACGACATCATATATCACTTCACTCCTCTTTTATAACCTAGAAAGATACACTTACAAACTCTAGGTTCCAGCTTGCCTCTGCTCTCATGTTCATAAGCTGAGCATCCAAACACTCTGAATAATAGCTAACATGCTCTCCTTTCCATACTTCTTCAGGAATCTTCATGTCTATGCTAGTAGAAGATGTGCGGTTGATGAGGAAAGCTGTCATGGATAAAGCTTCAGCCAAAAATCCCTTCTTTAACTTAGCAGTCAATCTGAGGCAACGATTTCTCTCCAATAATGTCCGATTCATCCTTTCAGCAACCCCATTAGATTGAGGGTCACCAGGTGTTGTATAATACCTCTTAATGTCTTCAAACTTAAAAAATCGATGAATTTGTGTGATACAAATTCACCGCCATTATCAGAACGGAGAACTTTCTACTTCTTCCCCAATTGCTTCTCAATAGTTGATTTCCACTTTCGAAACCTGTCAAAGGTTTCACTCCTAAACTATAGAAAGTATACTCAAATTTTATGAGAGAAATCGTCTATATATGAAATGAAATACCTGGCTCTATCCAAAGATAGGCAAGGGGAGGCCCCTTAAACATCTGTATGAACATACTCTAAAACAGCTTCGCTTTATGCTCTCCAGTACCAAAAGAAATCTTTATCTACTTTTCAAGTACACACTCCTCACAAAATTCAAGCTTTGAATGATGAACACCATCAACCGAACCTCACTTTCTCAACTCATCCAACCTGCACTCACCAATATGTCTCATCTATAAATGCCATAATTTGGAAGAATCTAATCAGTCGAAGTAACAGAAGCTGATTCACCAACTACAGTAGTGCCCTACAATAAATAATGATTTCATGCCCTCACGCCTTTCATAACAATCATGGAACCCTTCGATATCTTCATTTTCTCTCCCTCAACTACAATCTTCAAATCAAGCCTACTCAAAGCCCTAATAGAAATCAAGCTCCTCCTCACATGTCTAACATAAGTAATAGTACGAATAACACCATCAAACATTCTAACCTTCACACTACCAACACCAACCATATGGCAAGAAGCATCATTGCCCAATAGAACCTCTTCTCCATCAACCTCACAGTATGTAAAGAAACTGTTCCCACTAGGTGTTATATAATAGGATGTGCCAGAATCAATAAGCCATAAGTTGCTCTTTCCAGAAGAGCCAGAAGCTGTAAACACATCGGTATCACTCTATGTATTTGATGTCACCGCAGTAGATACTGAAGCTTGGTTTGTCTTTTCTTCATCTTTCGAGTTTGGGACATTGAGCTACAAAATGCCCCGGTTTCATACAATAATTGCAAGTCAATCGATTAGGCCTCCTAGACCAAGACCTTGACTTATTTCGACCTCCATCATTCTTTGACTTGCCTTGGCTTCTACCTCTATGAACAGATAAGCCCTCTGAGTCACTGTCTATATTAGTTTTCGCCAGTCTATCTCTAAACATCTCATTATGAAGACCAACCTTAATATCTGACAGACTAATCTTACTGCGATCATATATCATGGAGTTAACAAAAGCAGTATACTCCTTAGACAAAGAACACAAGAGGATCGCTGCTTGAGCCTCATCTTTAATCTCAACATCTACTGCCTTAAGGTTCATAACTAAGGTAGTAAGAGCATCAACGTGCTCCATAAGATTGGCTCCAGGCTTCATCTTAAACGAGTAGAGCTATTACTGAAGAATAACTTGATTTGTGAGAGACTTGTCTTGATATGCATCAGATAATGCATCCCATAATTCCTTCGCCGTCTTCTTTTGAAAAAAATATCTAAGAAATTCATCTAAAAGACTCAACTAGATTGTTGTAAGAGTTTCATCTTCCATCTCTTCCAAAACATCCGTCTCAATGTCCTTTAATTTCTCAAGCGTAGAAAAAATCTTAAAAGTCTTCTCCTTCTTCAACGCTGCCTCCATCTTCATCTTCCAAGTTCCAAAACTCCCTTTTCATCAAAACGTGTAACAACATAATTAACACCAAATCTAGCAATAGAATTTCAAGAGGTTGCCATTAATATCCAAACAGAACAAAAACACTTATTTCGATACCAAACTGTAGAGAAAATTGTAGGGAAAGATTTATCACTAATATGCGGAAGCGATTAACCAGAATCTAGTTTTGTCTATTTGAATACCAATGAAAATTCAAAATCAATTCTATTATCAGACAAGTTCAAACAGCAGAAAGAAAAGAGATATGGAAGATTTAACGTGGTTCAGATTTATATCCTACGTCTATGAAGATCCAACAACCTTTTTATTATAAGAGAAAACAAGCCAAATCAATTATTAGAGGGTTACAAGATGTGGATCTCTCTTTAATCATTCACTCAATTGAAGAATTATAATTTAAAGCACTCAAAATAGAAAACCCCCAAATTGGTAGAGCTAGGATTTCTATTAATTACAATGATTGAAAATCTAATAATCCTTGATTAGGAAAATGATTAGAAGGTTAATATATAGATGCTCTAATTACTCTAGAGCATCGGATGACATGAAAAGAATCTACATGTCAATAGATGATAAACTTGCACCGAAATGATGAAACTGCTCTCGGATATTCGAATCCGCTGAAACCTAGAAAAATGTCGCTATAGGAACTCATACGTTGGACCTAGGCGGTTAGATGTCTCTGTAAAAATTCAAAAAACTCCCGGTTTAGCCACTCATGCGTTTGATTCCCTAAGTTAGACGTATGATTGCCTGAAGATTTTCTATTTTGAAATCTACGGGCATTCAGACGTCCGAATTTGGAAATCAGACGTATGAGTGCCTGACATTTGCACTTGACAACTTCTCTTCTCTATATTTTATGATCTCTTCCTCTAGTTGACTTTCCATCTCTTCCAATATGAAGCTCTTTACAATATCTTCAATCTAAAACAGTCATAGGCATATATTTGGATCGTATAACAACAACAATTGATGCTTTTTTTAAGACATTATTTTCCTTTTTCACTCGTTTAAGTAAACAAATGAGTGCTTAGAGTTGCAGCAAATCGTCATCCAAGTTACAATGAAGTCGAAAAATGATCCTCTTTAATCGATTGTGGTTGTACCACCGAAATTAATTCAACCTATCATACATATGACTATAGTGATAAGGGTTTCGAGTTTGTGATCTACAGTATCAAAATCCCGATGTCTTAATTTTACAAAATGAAATTAGAGCAGTAGAAGAGAGAGAGGGAGAGAGAGTGAATTTTCCGAGTGAATTTCTAAAAGAGGGATTGTCTTTATATAGGAGCCAAGAGATGTCTATTTACCAAAAGATGCATCTGCTCGTGAACATATTCACCAAGAAAACTGACCGTTGGCCCAATAGTCAGATTCTCGATCATTTTTACAGTTTCATAATTCAAATTATTTTAGGCTTGTAAATGGGCTTAAAATCGAACAATTTAAATAAAATTCTATTCAAAAATATAATTGAATCCAACCCCGATCAGTCGAACGGATGGCAGTAGCGCAAGCATGTATTAATATGCATAACCTCCCTCTTCAACTCAGAAGTAACATTTGGGCGCCCAAATGATCCATCCTTTATCTTATGAAACCTATATTAAATCAATATAGTTTAAGATATCTTACAATATGGGACTATCAATTTCCATACTCTTTCTCTTTCTCTCTCTTCTTCTCCGAAACAAAAAATTTCATAAAATTTTCCCTAATAACCCCTATCAAATTTTAGTAAAATTTCTCTTGTCACATGTTGGAGGAAGACTCATGCATAAGTATAGAAGTAGGCTTGAGTCTATACATGGTGATCACTTATCAAAGCACGTCGGGATTGAGTAGTTGACTAAGCACCGAATCATCATATGCGACGTACCAAACCCATTTTCTTTCCATCAAACAGTTTAGAAGCCAACACTTATATTAACCTTGTATACGTACCTCAGTTTCATGAAATGGCCTTAGGACGAAGCCACAGTCTCGTAAAAGGCGGTATCACCTTCGTGCATTCATATAGGTAAGTTTATTAGAAGTGTCTTATAATTTTACACTTCAGTAATATTTTTGTTGTAAACCTATTAAGTACTAAGTAGTATAACCTCCACCATAACATTATAAGTACCAAACACTTTTCTTGGAATGGAATATAATATTAGTTGTTCAGGCTAATATTATAGTGCTTTCAATTACATCATATGATGTACTTTTGCTAAGTGAACTCAACAGAATGAATTTCATTATGTTGAGTTGTGTTTCCATCATAGGCGATTATTTATATTGGCTTTAAACTCATTATCCTTGATGTTTTCAACACATACCCTTGCAAATCCTTTTGTAAATGGATATGCTAAGTTTTGGCTAGATCTAACGAAATCTGTGGTAATTACACCATCACTGAGCATGTGCCTTATCGCACTATGCCTTAGACCAATATGTCTTGATTTGCCATTATATACATGACTATATGCTCGTTGTAGTATTGCTTGACTATCAAAAAGCACAAATAATAGAGGCATTGGTTTTGGCCATATAGGAATTTCTAATGGTATATTGCTTAACTATTCCGCTTCTTTGCTATAAGAAGCTAATGTTATAAATTCAGCAGCCATGGCGGAATCAATAATACACATTTGTTTCTTTAAGGCCCAGGATATTGTTCCTCGCCAAGAGTGAATATCCATCCGCTAGATGATTTACTATTATCCTCTCTTCCACTGTTCCAACTAGCATCCATATCCATTGTACAAAATACTATAATATATATATATATGTGTATATATATATATATTCCTATACAAGTATTTTAAAATCCTTTGGACAATTATCCAGTGAATATGATTAGGGTTACCAGTGTATCTACTCATTTTGCCAACAATGTATGAAATATCAGGTCCAATGCATGCCCTGACATACATTAGACCTCCAATAACATTAGTATATTATAGTCGATTCATTAATCTACCAATATAAAAATATAACTGCACATTTGGGTCAAATGGGGTAGTTACAGGTTTGCAATCAAATAGATTGAACCTTTTTAGGATCTTTTCAATATAATGAGACTGAGTAAACGACTAATCCTTCTGTTGTTTTTATGATTCTTATTCCTAGAATCTCTTCATCTTCCCCCCGTATCCTTCATATCAAAACATTGAGATGAAAATCTTTTCTTTTCTTTAATTATCGAATCATCACTTCCAGATATTGACATATCATCGACATAAAGGCATGTGATTACTCCTTTACCAATATAGAATTTGTTATAGACACATTTTTCTTGTTCACAAATCCCAAAGCCATTTGGCACTATAGTTTTATCAAATTTCTAATGTCATTGTTTTGATGCTTGTTTAAGACCGTATAGTGACCTAATGAGCTTGCATACTTTACATTCTTGTCCAAGCATCATAAAACCTTCTAGTTGTGTCATATATATTTCATCATCAAGTTCTCCATTTATAAGAATGTAGTCTCAACATCCATTTGATGAATTTCAATTTTATAAATAGATGCTAATGCAATTAATGTCCTAATTGTTGAAATTCTAGCTACAAGTGCATATGTATCAAAATTATCCATTCCTTCTTTTTGAGTATATCCTTTAGCGATTAACCCTGCCTTAGACTTTTCTATCGTTTCATCTATACTTAACTTTTTATTGAATATCCGCATGCATTCTATTGGTTTAGAACTAGAAGGTAAGTCTACAAGTTTCCAAATTTTATTTCTCATAATAGAATCCATTTCATCATTTATGGTTTCTTATCAAAAGGATGAATTCTAGGACTTTATTGCCTTATTATATGTTAAATGATCAGACTCTACCAGTAGAAAGCATGGCTTGATGTTTAATAACATTTCATGATCCTTCTACCAAATAATGAGAAGTTCTAATCCGAATGGATTTTCAATACCCGTTCTTTTACTTCTTCAAAAAGATTCATCAGTTTCATCGTTATTTATCTGAGCGCTCTAAATTCACAAAAAGGTTCATTAACCTCCACCATTTCACGAATAGATGTATTAACCTCCACCGTTTCATCAATATACGGATTAGATGGAATGGACATGAATATATTTTCGTAGAACACTACATCTCTTGACTCTATTGTTGTGTTTCCCTTAACTAAATAATTAGGTTCTATGACTAGAAATCTATAGCCATTGCTGTGTTGAGTGTATCTTAAGAAAATACACTCAATACCTTTTTGTCCTAATTTCTTGATTTTTAGTTTAGGCGATCGAATAATTTCCCTACAACCTCACACTAAAATAGTCTAGATTAGGCTTTCCTTTCATCCAAAGTTCATATGGAGTGACATTAGTTTTCTTATGAGGTATTCTATTTAATATATAACCTGAAGTCTATTGACTAAAAATTTAGCCATCCTCAAAGTTATAGTTGAGAACTGATATTAACAAAGGTTACTTACTAATACCTTAATTTAAAAATAAAAAATTAGGCAATAAATATGCGATAAGTAAAGAGATACAAGATTTAGAGTGGTTCGATTAAAGGTTATCCATGTTCACTATGAGTATTTTCTTATTACTTTGCTTCACTTACAATAGCTTAGACTACAAGAAATTATAATAAGAAAACAAATGCTAGAGAGCTTAAAATGTTCGACCCTTGTACCATTACATGATGGGTTGTATATACAGTAGCTAGATTTTGAGTTAGCCAGCTGAGTTCACGTTTCCAATGTCTGAAAATTGCTCTTGACTATTGATTAAGTCATTTGGCCAATATGTGTGCCTACTAGGAGGCCAACTAGAATGCATGACCCAAATGATCGCCAGCTAGAGGTTCGTACTTGAGCATGCCTTGGTCAAGGATATGAGGCATGAAATTAGGAAGTGGTTATGTATCGGTGCTTTGCCAATGTGACAGTGAAGTACCAAGAGTGGTTATCGCATAGTGTCGCTTTTATCATATGAAAAATATCGTATGTGCTAGTTTTTTCAGAGACACGATACGGTTGTTGCTTATTTTTGCATGAGTGGTCAGGCGCCTGTGGCCATGGCCTACCGAGTTTAGACAAGAGGGCTTTAGATGGTGCGGGTGATTGAGGTGGAAGACGAGCAGGGGACCTTATCAAGGAATGCAAGAGAACATTATCTAGGCCATTTGACCATTGAGGACTACGTTGAATGTTAGGTGCAACCTATCGCCATCGACTATTGATAACCACATGGAATTTGTATGGTTCGTATGTGCATTGGTGTCGGATGGGTCGCTCTACTGTAGGAGCTAAGTAGTTCGAGTTAAGTGTGAGCTTTTGGAACAATGTGGGCCAATATGCGGGCAATTGGAACCATGTAGGCTAAGAAGCGTGATGTTGGAACCATGCAGGCCGACCAGTAATACAATTGCGAGAAAATCGAGCAACATTTTACCATCCAAGTTTGCGCCTACGAGCAGAGGCGAACCTGTCATTTGTGCATTTAATGCTGCCAACACGTGTCTCTGTGTTATTGGCGATGGCGGTTGGTTTCTCAAGATGTTGCAGAGACGATTCAACGTTGCGATGGGTGATTTGATAGAGTAATTGATGAAACATAGATAGTGCAAATCGTCTCTTGCCTATTTAATAAAATGGCTTAGATCGAATGCCCTTATTTTATATAATCCCATCTCCTTCTCTTCAACTTTTATCGAGCTTTCTTTATTTCTCCATTAAAGAGAACTTGGAGCCTTTGATTTCTTTGTCTTTAATTAGCATCTTCGGAATTTGACTATAAGCAATGAGTGATTCTTCTTTAACTTGTTTATGCTTTGCTTTTACTTTAATGTTTTAGTCAGCTTGAATGTCGATTTAATTATGCTATAGCTTTTTCTACTTTATTTTTTGATGATTCGAGTATCACTATTGTGCTGATGAACTTACTCTGAGCATGGCAACGATCAATCATCGTTGTGAAATCAACTTTAATCGATCGACGTTGGACACGTTCTCGACCACCTTAAAAACTCAAAAGTCATGTCAATATTACTGAACTGCCCTTCCTTTAGATTAGGAAGGTTGTACATTGGGCCATGGCCCGTAATTATTATTAAGCAAGAAATTGGTAGTGGGCATGGGCCATATGGTCCACTTGGCACCAGGACTAAGTGGACTTGAGTTGGGCTACTATGGGTCGCCTATATCTATGTCAAGGGAAGGTTTGTGTGATATCCCGGAAATTTCAGGCAATTCAAAGTGATAATCTCCTTTATAAATTTAATTAAAATTGGCAAATTTGTTATTTCAACAATAATAATGTAATGTATATAGATGTGAATATAGATTTTAAGTAGAAGATTATTTTCAAATTTGAAATTGTGGTTGTTTAAACACACACACAGATATATATATATATATATCAATTTGATTTTAAATTGTATTTAAAAATTGAATTAAATTTATATTTGGATTTCAAAAGAGTTGATATATATCTTAATATATATTTTCTATTTAAAAAAAATATATGTATATATGATTTTGTATAAATATAGTTTGTTTATTTCTATTTTTTTTAAAAGGGTTTTCATTTACTAAATTAGAATAGGTATTTAGTTATTAGGAAACTAATTAAAAAAAGCTTTATTTATATTTATAAATTTATTTTGCATGTAGTGTTACAAATGTAAGTTAATAACACTATCTAAACACATGTGTTAACAAGATAATTGAGGAGGATGACAAGTGTCATCATTAATTTTTTTTTTTGATAAAATTAATTTTAGCTCACATAACACCTATTCTTCATCCTCATATCTTTTCCGTATCTTTATTCAAAAATCAGAAACAAAGAAAACTAACGTTTTTTTTCTCAAAGCCTGTACTCTTTTTCAAAACCTGAAATAAATTCTCAAACTACACATAAGTTTAAAAGCAAAATCAAAGCAAGAAGCTCAAAATCAAATTCAAGCTTAAAGCAGTTCCAACCAGTAATTTTTTCAAAAGTCAGTCATCTCAACAACATCAAGTTCCAGTCTAAAGATCATCAAAAAAATTTAAGCTTTCCAGTTTGCAAAGTATAACATCACAATTTTGGTCTCTGCACATCATAGCCTAGTGAGTAAACACTTAACTAAAATGCTTAGGGTGATAAATGTTAGTGCATGTGTATTTCTGGATGATGTTTGTGCTGCATGTTTATATATGGATATGAATCTCTGTGTATATATATGTGACTGGTTTATGCATGTTTGGGTGTTTGTTCTTCTCTATTTCCAAAGTACAGAGTTCAAAACAAAGTAAAAATTCAAAATCTTCTTCTCTGATCTCTGTTAGGCTATAGTCTTCAAACAAAACAAGTTTGTGTAAACATAAATGAAGATCTAAAAATAGTTTAAGCATGATTGTGATATATGTCATCTGGAAATCTGGATTTACAGAGAAAAATTAAAAATATGTTAATTTCGAATGTTGTAAATTGTTGATTCAATTATGTAACTTGAATCATCTTTAGAAAGTAGGATTTTAAGATGAAAATGGTGATTTTTAGTTTAGTATTTAAAGAGCAGATCGCAGTTGAACAGGAAATGGGTTTTTATCATTTTCTCGCGATCGACGATATATTGGATGTTGAGATTTCGATCGAAGCTAGGGTGGCAACTGGCAAAGTGGGGAAAAATGGTGAAAGAAGCGATCAATTTTCGTGGTGTTGGAATTTGGTTGGACTAGGGTTTAATACTCTTGATTTGTCGTGGTTGGAAACGAGATGACTGGGTCATCTCTGGTTGATCGAGCTGCACGGGATTCAGGGGAATGGTGGCGTGGAGGATCAGCGAGGTGTGGCCGGAGGTTGTGAAGCTCTGGTGGACGGCATCGCCTGAACGAGACGATCGATGGTCGGAGTGCTTTATCCCTGGAAGCTCGATTTTTTTGTTTTTCGTTCTCGTGATCGTTTTGGGTGACTAGCTGTTGAGATCAAAAGAAGGATCGATTGTAGACTTGTTGATGGTCGTCTCAGGCATCGGAGTATCGCCGGCGGTGGGTGCACATGCACAGTTTGGTCATGTGCACGATTTGGTGTTTTGAACGATGTGTTCTCGAGTTTATGATCGGGGAAGGGATGGTTTTACTCGGGTCTTTTATCAGGTTGCTCGCATGTGTTTATTAGCATAACAGTTTAAACTTTTAAAAAAAATATAGGGGAAGAAGAAGAGAACTCGAAGTCAGTGTCGAGTTAACTCCGGGTTTAACCCGAATCCAGAAGAAATCAAGTTTTTAAAACCCGATTTAATAAAGTTTCTTTGGAATTTAAAAATGAAATTGTTTTAACCCTTTCTTAAATAAATTCTTCCTCTTATAAATGTCTCTTAAACTTTAATTAAGAAATTGTAGGTTGTTAATTTAAGTTTGTTAAAACTTAATGATATTTTAAACTTAATTATTTTTATAAATAAAGTTAAATGTTAATTAAGGGTAAATGTTTTGATGATATGATTAAGTAATTAACAAAGATAATGTTTATCTTAAAAGTAATTAAGATTTTTGATAATTAAATAAAGTGTAATTAATTATTTTAAATTATTGATTAAGTAATTAATAGTTAAGAATTATAAATTAATTAATTAAGGGTTTAATTAATTTGTAATTAAGATTTAATAATTAGATAATTAAAGTTAATTAATTAATAATTAGTAGTTAATTAATTAAGTAATTTATTAAGGATTAATGATTGATTAATTAAGTAATTAAGTGTTAATTACTCAGTGTAATTAAAGGATAAATTAACGTAATTAATCAAGGAGTTGGTTTAATTAATGAAGTAATTAAGTATAGTTAATTTCTGAGTGGAATTATGTTTTATTAATTAATAACTAGGTTTTATTAATTAATACTTAAAGGATGGTTAGTCTATAATGAAAGATTAATCGAGGGTAATTAAGGAATAATCAAATGGTAATTAAGGATTGATTAATCGGTAATTATGGATAATTAAAGGATGATTAATTAATTGGTTGTAATTAATTAATGTTAAGTAAAGGTAATCTAGGTGATTAAAGTTAGTTGTTAATTTAATTAGAGATGGATTAAATTATTTGGGAAGTGATCAATCTTGACTATGAATGATTGAATGATATTGTATGCCTTAGATTAGTTGATAGTTGATACGTGCTTTGTAATGCTATGTGATATGATATGTTGGGTTAAACTGTGATAATATGGGTTGTTTATCTGTGATGAATGGCAATCTAAATATGTAATTCTGGATATAAATGGAATTGTTTAAACTTAAACAACTTTGTTTTAAGATAACATTGAATTCGAAGAGACCGAGGTCGAGTATCAGTAAATACCCGAAACCACTTCGATTCTTTATAAATTTGAGTTTAGAAGCAAACATGCTGGAGTGAAATAAGTTAAGTATCATGGATATTTAAATTTGATAACGATTCTTGGATATTATTTTGAGATAAATGATTGACTTAAATAAGATTAGAACTCGTAGAAAAGTACGAGTTACCCTAGTATTCACATATGTTATATAGCTTGGTATTTCATGTTATAGGTTTACTCACGCTGGTTTCCAGCCTGACCCGGGTGTTACTTTGATGTAATGCTTGGGTCAGACCGAGTATTACAGATTTTCAGGTAAGGTCGTTCTGGAGCTCAGGAGGCGAGCTGGATGGCAGGAACGTATGGAGTGTATCCGCTGTGATATATTGTTGTATATCTGGGACAAGTTAAATTCTAACTATCCGGTTTATGTGTAATTGTTTGTAACTTTGATGTAAATAAATGTAAATTGACTGATATAGTTTTCTTTTGTATAACTGTTATTATTTGATATTATATTTAATCCGCTGTGAATGTGAGATTCTGTGACTTGTTTTCTGTTTCTTCTTCTATCTCTTTTCTTCTTTTCCTAACTATCTGGAATTTTCGGGATCGAAAATTTCGGGTCGTTACAGTTTGACCACGAGCTTAATTAATTCCTAATTTGGTCAGGGTGGTTCACTAATTAGGTTATTTGCTAATTGCAGATGATTGAAGTCGCGTCTACAAGCAGGCGAACTTTCGTATGGGTCCTTTGAAGGTCGGGGAAAACTGAGTCGACCATGCCAGCTCTTTGGCCATATATGGATATGTGGGGATAGAACCATTTATCCCTTAGTTTCTAATAGAGCCAACCAATCCCCGATTGGCTACTGTACATGGTGGCTTACCTATAGAGAGAAGTATATATAAAACCTTTTATGGTACTTATAGTACTATAAGTACCATAAAAGGTTTTATATATACTTCTCTCTGCAGAGCGGGGTGATGCTTCCTCTCCATTCCTTCTTTATTTGGTTCCTCAACGCTCACCAGATGGCACTCGGATTACTTTTCCCAGACAGTTACGGCCTCTTGGTTGGGTTGTTCATAGTCTTCCATGACTTTGTTATCAAATAAACGACCCTAATCCTTGTTCGGTTGATTTATAGGACATACAAAAATGCGAAGACACCGCCGAGCCGCTACTACCAACTTTAGGGAACTAACAAACCTTCTCTTTTTTATGGTCTCTTAGGAAAATTGTTCGGCTATCAAGACCACTTCTTTTATGTGCTAGCAACCATTAGTCCAACTCTTACGACATGAGCCTTCAATGCTTAGGTATTTTTATCCTTAGATTTCTTTCCTCTAGCTCGAACTTGTCTGTTATTTATAGTAACTTTCCCTTTTTGTTGCATCAACTCTTAAAGGAGTCTGTGTGGGAGCAGGCATCGGTTCAGGAGCATTCGTCTATGAGAATTATCTTCGATGGATCAGGGAAGCACTCAACACAGCTTGGAATCCAAACGTGCTTTTGACAGATGAGAGCTTTCATCATGTTGGTTTGTTCGAACCAAATCAAACTATGAGAGTGGGGGAAGCTGTAACACGGGTTCCCGCCAGATGGCCAACTAGATCAGTGACGCTGATTATCAAGGAGCTAGTTCTAGGGATGGTGGTGGATATTGAAGATGAAGAAGCTACCAACTCTGACCCAGGTCACAATGATGGTGATTAGGAGGCTTCTGATCGGATGCTTTGGAGGACGTGGTTGTCCTAGACCGTCGTGTCTTATGGTCTTCAAGTTACTCTAGCACTTCTGAGATGCCCGACCTATGTAGGCTCCTCCTTCGAGACCCCTCTCACCTTAAGTATCCAAGTCAAGTAACACACGTTGTGCCCCCGACACACAAACCTTCGATGGGGCACGATATAACAGTAGCAATAAGAGGTCCATTTGTCCTCTTTTATTAGGCGGCGGTAGGGGGACAAATCTGATGTTAGTAGTTTTTATTTGAGCCAAGTTGTCTCTGTTGTCTTCCTTGAAGTCTTACTAACTATTTCATGTTTTTGTATCATAGTTGTTCATCAAAACTTTGCACAACTGGTGGACACAACCAGCTCGAGGGGGACTTCTCAACAGATGTTGTCGCAACAACACCAAGGCGCAGCCACCACTCATCAACAAATGGCATCGACTTCTCACTTGAACCATTGAAAGGGAAACTTTGTTCCTGACCAGTCTTTCGTTATAGCACCAGCCATCAAAGTACATTATCTACCTTCTTGGAGCCACCGCTAGCTTAGAAAGGGAACAATCCAACAGGCCCTAAATAGAAGAATTGGAAAGCTCTACGGTGGTCCTTTTTTTTAAATTCTCAAGGGAGTCGGACATCATTGGTCCCTTGTGAGGGGGAAATCAATTTAGGATAGTGGTTTCTACCATTCTAAGGGCCGTTGAGGATAAGGATGAGGCCGGTATGTTGATGCTCTTGCGTTTACTGGCCGAAGTGGTCTCAGAGGTCACGACTCAATCGGGTTGGCCTAAGTTTGGCCAGGGCCTTAATTTTCTAGAGGCAAAGGTGGACGCCAAGTTGAAGGAGGCCTATTTGGAAAGGGTTCTCTAACTCGATAGTTTTTTTTTACTTTTTACGGTTTCTCATACTTGGCCCTTTGTTTAGGCTGGACCTCGCACCCTCTGCATTCTTATAGGCTGGATAGCTTTGAGGAAGCGGGTCGAAGATTAGGCCGCCGCTCATCAGCTAACAGAAGCAAAAGTGACAGTGCTTGAGAGACACTGCTTTCAAGAGAGAGCATAGGAGAAAGAGATGCTCAAGAGGGAGGTTAATTGGTTACGAGTGGATTCGTAGGCCAGAATCAAGGAGACCAATGAGTTGAGGGGATCTCTTCAGTAGTAGTTGACCTGTGTGAGCCAGGAAGAGCAAGCAAAGACGAGTGTTACTTAGGAAAAACCATGGAACAATAGGTTGATGACCATGCTTAAGATGATTTTTGATGTCAGCTACCACCTCCCCTTATTCGTTAGTTTCCTCTCATGGGTTGACTGTGCTGGGGTTCAATAAGAGCGTCAATATTTTTTACCTTATTGGATCTTTATTAGGCCCATGAAGTCTAATTTATCGAGAACACTTTTTAATTTATTAAAGTAAAAGCTCTTATTTCATTTAAATTTATAAGTAATAGATGGAATTTTATTTAATTTATATTCAATTAAATATAATGGTACACATATGTATCATATACGTATACGTATGTCTGTGCATGCATAACATAATAATTTCTGCAAGGTATAGCATGCCCATATATATATATGTTAGGATTTGCATTGCAATGGACAATTAGCTCATCTTATATGTATTGTATGTTGTCCAAACATATGTGTATACATAAACTTGTTATTTAAATAAATATTAAAACAATATAGATATATATATACTTATATATATAAGAAAAAATATATGTATTGCGTATATGTATATATTGAATTAGAAATAAAAGACAATATAAATATATAAATACACACACATATAATACATAAAAGAATTTAAATAAAATATACACGTATATTTATAATAACAAAATTATATATATGTATCTATATATAAGTACACTTATAATATCTAAAGTATTTATAAATATATGTATTTATATATATATATATAATTATATCAATAATGAAAACTAAATGAAAATAAATTCTTTTATTTTATTCCAGATTGAATAAACAACACATGAAATATTTAACTATAATTTTATATTATTAAATTTTTTATTATATGTGTGTGTGTGTGTATATATATATTAATTAGCCGAAAACCATTAAAATAATGTTGAAAAATTTATGATGTTGAAATTTAACTATAATTTTTTATTGCATTCTAGATTGAATACGCAACACATGAAATATTTAACTATAATTTTATATTATTAAATTATTTATTTATCTGTATATATATATATATATTAATTAGCCGAAAACAATCAAGTATAATGTTAAAATATGTATATATATGTATTTTACAAATTTCAAATTTTTAGAAATTCAAACATGATATTTAAAGGTTAATAAAAAATTCCATAATTTTCTGAGTCCAAAAATATTTTTTTATTAATTATTTATTATCGACCGCACATATACATGATTTTTTAAATACAAATTTTAATATTTAAACTCTGGGATTTTGGACGAGAGATAATACGATGATGAAATAATTTTATAAAATTTAAGCTATAATTTTTAAAACATATATTATTTCGTATGAATTATTCAATTTGTATTTTGATTTAAATAATAGCAAATAATTATTAAAAATACTTTGCTATTACCTAAAATTATAATTAGTGTAAATATCATACATAAAATATCAGATTACTTAGTAACATGGTATGATGACACAATTAAATATAAGTCACTTAATTTATGCTATATGACATGTTAATATATATATATATATATATATATTAATATAAGAATAATAATTAAAAAATAATTCGGCTGTGAAACATTAGATCTAAAAAAATGGTTTTTTAAATATTATACACACGTATAACCAATCTAATATGTGACAACATTGATACTTATAAGAATCTCACATAACTAACAATATAATAATGATATACAAACAAACAATAGGATATTATATAGTAACCATAAGTAAACCATACCAAAACCAATGTTTTGAAGTACACCTTGTAATGATGAATCTTCTTCCTTAGAACTCTTCTCGACTTGGCATACTACTAATCCTTGAATCGTAGATCGTTGCCTATCCAATAGTTTCTACTTTAAAATTGGTTAGATGAATTTTTCGGAGCTCCTATGTAGATAAATTCGGCCAACAATGATGGGAAATGACAGGCAAAAAAGTCCTTTTTGCATTAGGATTAGGAGTCCTTTTATAGTGGAAGGAATAGAGGGAAAGG
The DNA here is from genome assembly GCA_030737815.1 of Allium fistulosum. Classification (NCBI taxonomy): domain Eukaryota; kingdom Viridiplantae; phylum Streptophyta; class Magnoliopsida; order Asparagales; family Amaryllidaceae; genus Allium; species Allium fistulosum. Next base: position 392,124 of record JASFAW010000040.1, read on the forward strand.
TGGATCATATCTCTTACCCATTCTCCTTAAATCTGAGCCATCCATCTAAAATACCTTTATCCCATTTTTAGCCGCCTCCTACATCCTTATTGCTACCAAAATATCACCATAATATCATGGGCTAATAGCCAATTTAGGTCCAAATAAATATTACTAATTAAATCTGATTAATTGCTTGTCGATACCGCATATCGATCGATATATTTATAACTATTATATATATACAACAATTTTTATTCCTTAAATCATATTCAAAATTTTATAATAAATATTTCTTAGATAATAATTAATTTAATTAATTTATAACAATTATAAAGTAATTAAATCATTTGATATAAAGAGAAATCATCATTTCAGTTGTGTGACCCATCAGGTGTAAATTTAGTCAGCGATTAGCATCGAACTATTCGAATGTTAACGTTCACACGTCACTTAGCAGATGGCATGACATTTTGGTCAAATTCATCGCTTACTCAGTTTCGATAAAATCCAATTTTACTTTAATTAAGCGTTACCCGGTTGTGGCATTTATTTACGCCAATTATCTTTGTTAAAACTATATCACTTTGGACTTATTGAATTTGGTAACGGTCAAGATCCCAACATCATCCATATTCAACTCTATAGTCCAAACACAAATTTGGTTCAATAATGACAATTATTATTAATTGAAATGTTCTGGCCAAAGACTTTGATTTTGAGTTGACTTGAGTTGACCGTGATACTAATCCCATATAACTGAGAAGACGAATCCTCTCTTGAATAGCGCTTCACTTCCAAAACTTTTAGTCGACCCAACTATAGTCACCTGATGAACATCTTGCATGATTTGACTATAATCAAAGCTTTCGTATTAAAGATCGATAGCATTCGTAAGTTGAGAGAACCGTGTAAACCAGTCACATCGATATTTTCTGTTTGATCTTAGTTATATTAGCCGACAGAAAACTATTGAATAAGTCGTTTCATAGTTATCCAGTAACTATCAGTACTTAACCTCTTGGCGTCTCCAGCAGTCATGAGCAATATACTGTCCAACGTTTGATGAGCGTTACGTACTCTAGTCTCAACGGATACATCGATATCATATCTCGATGCATCTTTAATAGGAACATTTAAAATGGTATATTTATTTTCACTGTGATAAATTACTCACGGTTACAACACTTTGTAACTACTATCACAAAACATACCATTTATTGGTTTTCTATTAAATATACTCTTAATTAAATTAATTAATTAATATAACACATTATATCAAGCATATGATAGAAAAAAACACGTTTCCTTTGAACAACGTTGGTTATCGAGTTAATATATGTAACAAATTACATAATTGCCTCTAAGGCATACCCCTAGCTCTATCAATCTCCCACTTGCACTTAGAGTCAATTATGTATTCTTATTCCAATTATGTTTCAGTTATCTACTATATCAATCAACTCTCTCTAATGCTGATAAACTATCTATATCATGTGGAACAATTCAGAGTATTTCTCTTGACTTCTAGTGAGCTTTAAGTTCTGTTATGAAATATATCATGACATTGTTATCATATAACAATGTTATGTACTTCTCAACATTTGGAATCACCCTCGGCTCGGTTATAAATTTGTGCATTTTATATATATACATTGTTTTATTATGGCACTATTCAAGTTAATGAACCAACCACAATCTCTTCTATTTGAAACATTTCCAAGTTAAATATTCTTAATTTATTATTGATGTTTTATACTCTATATCACTTATAAAATTTGAGTTCGAATATTCCTTCATAAGGAGTTCACTGTTTCTGTAAACAATTCGCTAGTATTTCATAAATACATGAGAACACCTCAAACAATAATTTAGTTATATCAATTTGAATTTGATATTTTCTTCCTGTATCAAATACATAAACAAATCATGGTATCAAATACAACATAATATGTGTAATAATTAATATTGCTAATGCATAAGGAATCCACCTTACATGTTCTGCATTAAACATTTTAATAAAGTGTTCTTTCATATCGATTTGGAACATTCCCAATATCTTTTATACTTACTATAAAAGACATCATTTACAAATCTAACGTTGAGCATTAACACAACCGAGGCTAGTTTTAACACAAGTACATTGTTAAAAATCACCAATTTGTTGTTTACTTATTGTTTAGAAATATTAATGTACATTTTACAATTCTTTCTTACAAACACATGCTTCCTCTGCATTTTGACTGAAAATCAAACTATTTGATATTTCTATCAAAAAACTTATTCAATTTTGATATTTAAAAAATGAAACTTTTGTATTATTTCTTGGATCATATCCAAAAACTCACAACCTCTATATCACTCCCACTGACTTCAAGATACTTTAGTTGTTATGTGCAAATAGTCTATTCTAAATCATTATTTAAAACTTTCTATTTCAACGCATATATACCAAAATACTAAGTCTTATCAAACGATAATCAACTTGATCACATTGAATGATGAATCTATTACGCTAATTTCAACAATTGAAATTTATGATGTTATTATTATCAATGTTGCTCGTTATATTCCAACTACATTAGTTTTGCTCTCGAAGACACATTCATAGCCGATGGATCATATCCTTTTCGGGTATATCTACCAAAATCATATTTTGATAATGTACTTGGAATCTATTTCGGATCTACACATCATACCATATCATAGAGTCAACACCCTTAATGGCTTAATTGACAACTAAGGATTATCTATTTTTGACAAGGATAAGAAACTCATAGTTTCTCTTCGATGTGTGAGAATAATTATTAGACACTCTAATGTGACGTGTTCATTTATGTTAGATTAATTTCATTTCATCCCACTTAATCAGTTTCATCTTTGAATCATATCCAAATCCATTCTAATTCCAATAATGTCTCAAAGAAATTCCTTCGCTGTGAAGTTGGTATTCCTTGAAACAATAGTTGTTTCTTAGTGAAATGGAATGACTATTAATAAACATTTATGAATTTCCTTATATATAACCGATTTGATTTTAATTTACAATACTTAGTATAATGGAATGGGTATTCATAAACACTTTATCAATTGCCTTATATATAAAACTGCTTTGATTTTAGTTTACAATACTTATGTTCACAATATAAATTAGCCATCCAATGATTATTGTACCTTAACTTTCTTTGGGCGATTCATATAAGATCGATTATGTATAATTATCACATGCAGTCTTTCAAGTCACATAACCCACCAACTCTTTATCCTAGGACATGATGGGGTCTTTTATAAACCCATATCTTTTATGATTTTGTAAACTATTCATTGCGTGATATTAATTTTGACCTTGTGTGCTACTTTTAAGTACACACCTTATAGAAAGAGATTAGCTCAAGTTCACTCATCATTAATCGTGCTTTTTCCAACAATTTTCGATTACTCCTTATCAATACATCAGTATGTATTATAGGGAGGAGTGACTTTCGAGGTTGAATCTTTATTCATTTTTAGGTACATTCAAAACTCTTTATAATATACTCATATATTTGATTAAATCGAATCAAATTTATTTTGTAGTGCATGTTATTTTATTTACTTCCGTTTTATACTCTATGAGCTTATCATGGGCATACTACATGTGTATCAAATACACATGTTTATGTCGGTGATAACTCATTGGTGAATATAACAAAGTATGTGGAACTTTTTGGGTATTAATTGACTTATGATTGCATACATCTATATGTGTTAATCTGAAGAGTTCATCAACTCCTATGACACTCCTACTAAATGGATGCATTACTCTTGAATGTTTGAGATATAATTTATTAGTATCATATGATTCATAATCATATAATAAAAATTATTTCTCAAAATTACGGTTATAATTCCAAAATAATTGTAAATAATTTTAGATATTTCAGTTTTTCCAATGCATCGCTTTTGTTGTGAAAAAAAATACCAAATTATAGCTTTATTTAATAACAAACATTCACAATATTCATATTGAAATATAACTGTTTATTTTTCAGTCGATGCTAAAATATAATCATTATTTCATAAATAATATTTGGTATGTTTTACGGAAACAATTTTCGTAATTTGATGTGATCAATAAATGTTCTATAGCATGCTCCAACTATTTCCGCCATTACTTTAATAGTGTACTAAATTCAAAGGTCCATCATTCACTTAATATACATTATTTATTTCATAAACTGCAACTAATATACAGCGGAGAGTTCTTTGATCAAATATCTTGAACTCAAAAAAGTAAATCTCATAGAAAACAATTTTCTAAATAAAACTACATTTTAGAATAGAAATCATATTTCTCATCCTAATGTTAAGTATCAATTATTATTTTATAATTCTCGTTTCCGATGTTTCTTCATGAAGAAGAAGTGACCATTCACTCTCTTCATCTCAACTGTACCTTAAAACACATCTTCTCTCGTATATTCATTTTTCTTTCTAAATGGTTGAACCATTCAAAAAAAAAACTCTTACTACAACATCATAACAAACTCTTTATAATGATCATCCTTAACATTTAAGGACATTAAATATGATGCACCCTATGTAAACTGATCAAACTGATAGTTCAGTGATTGAATTCTTAGGTCTTTCTTGTAGTTTTTGTCTTATGTTACTTTTAACACAATACAAACCTTTTGTAATAAATCAAATTGAATACTCGATCTCACAATATGGTTTATTTGCTTATTTCGGATGAACTAATTTCATTAAAATATTGTATACTACGAACTGTGACCGTTTCATCATTTATATGTGATGTTATATGGATCAAATATCCACAATCTTGTATTGCTTTTGAGTTCGGTACTCAAAGAACGCAATACACGATCTCGACAAAATAAACAGTAAGCAACAAAATTGCGAATGTATCAAGTAGTTGTAAAATTAGGTGCTTGCATGGGTATTGGAAACATTAACATGCAAGAAGTATTTAATAGTAAGTATATATTATATTTCTATTTGTCAATCTTCAATTCGAATTCATTTGTATATCATAATTGATAAACATTTTATCAATCATATTAAATGCATAAATTTATTAATGTAGGTTATTGTAACATTGTATAGCATATGTTCTTATTATATTAGAAAGGTTAAATGTTATCATTTCATTCTTCTAGTAAGGCTCAACTAATCTTTTATGTTTCACCAAACCTAAGTCGAAATAATGAAGTCTTTCGACTTCACTAGTGGATGTTAGGACTCGTCCGTCTTATAATTCTGACGTTGAGTCTACTCAACAAGTCATAGCTCCACAAACGATGGATAACTCCTTATCAATTTTATCATATACAACTCTTAACCATTTGGAACCTTGTCCTAATTCCGCTTCGACCTTGAGTCTGCTCAACAAATGGAAACAAAATTATTTACTCATACCTACAATATCGCGACGGTTTAAGTATAGTATATGTACCTTGAATCTGCTCAATAAATACATATAGTTACATTATTTTGTCTATTCAATATATTAATAATATTACATATAACATCCTAAGCTTGAGTCTACTCAACAACTAAGGAGTATAAAAGTAATTTATTAATATATATATATAGTAAGGACAACATTACATTGAAGATTCATAATCTTTAATATTTAATATTGAGTGATATCGACTTATGGAATAATATAATTCTTATGAATTACTCTCGTGATTCAAGTATCAGATACATATGAAATCACGGTATACGCACATTTACATATGTATTTATTCCTTATGTCTATTTTGGGTTTCTTAGATGTTCCACCTTTAGTTTATACATTCATATTATAAAAGTTTTATTATTATATAACTTTTATATTTTGATTAACTTATATAATAGTCTTATGTATAATAATATATTAATTAAATCTTATTTAATCAATTTTATGTTATTTTAATATAACATTAATATTAAATATTTATTATATACCATAACCTTTATAGTATAACACATATATCTTATATATGTGTATTTTTATTTAATTACTTAACTTTTAATTAATTTATTTAATCAACTAACCTTTAATTAATTTGTTTAATCAATTGACCTTTAACTAATTTGTTTAATCAATTAACCTTTAACTAATTTAGCCTTTAATTAATTTTTTTAATCATTAACCTTTAATTAATTTGTTTAATTAAATAATTTTAATTATATTATATTATTTTTGAAAACCATATTATATACATACACATATATTTATGATATTTTAAACATTTTAAGATATCATAACATATATCAAACATATATAGTACATGTACATATTTTTCATTAATTAATTAATTAATTTATTAATCTTATTAATAAATTTAAATTTTGAAATCAATATTTAGTATTTTCAAACATTTTGAAAATTTTATTATATTATAACTTTTATAATATATGTATATCTTATTTTAAATTTAACTTTTAAATCTAAAATCTTATATTTTAGTTTTCAAACAATTTTGAAAATTAGCCCGAAGGCCAATTCAAATTTTGGCTTTTTCTATTAGGGACAACCTATAGGCTATGAGCTTAATAGTTAACCCTAACATGGCTAATTTAGACCGCACATGCTATTAGGTTCCGATACCATTGTTGGAATTGGATGAGCCCACGGCGGAAGTTATGGGTGAATTTCAATTTTTTTACCCTATTGGATCTTTATAAGGCCTATGAAGTCTAATTTATTTAGAACATTTCTAAATTTAATTTAAATAAAATCTCTAATTTTTATAAGTAATAGATGGAATTTTATTTAATTTATATTTAATTAAATATAATGGTACATATATGTATCATATGCATATATGTGTGTGCGTGCATGTGCAACATAATAATCCATGCATGCTATAACACACCTGTATATAGATGTTGGGATTTGCATCGCAATGGACATGTTAGGTCATCTTATATGTATTGTATATTGTCTAAATATATGTACCTATATAAACATGTTATTAAATAAATACAGATATATATATATATATATACATATATATATTAACACACACATATATATATATATTAACATATATATATATATTAACATATATATATGAAAAATGTATGTATTGCATATATGTAAAATATTAATAATCTATATATATATATTGAATTACATATTAATTAAATAAAAGACTATATATATATAAACATATATACATATATATACATAATATATAAAGTTTTTTTAAAATAAAATATGCATGTATATTTTACAGTAACAAAATTATATATATATATCTATGTATATATATCTATATATAATCATATTTATAATATCTAAAGTATTTATAAATATATGTATTTAAATACACACACAAATATATATTTATATAATTATATCAATTATGCAGACTAAATAAAAGTAAATATTTTATCATTATTTTTTATTGAATTCCAAATTGAATACACAACACATGAAATATTTAACTATAATTTTATATTATTAAACTATTTATATATATATATATATATTAATTAGCCAACAAGCATTAAAATAATGTTAAAAATTATTTTCATAACATATTTTAGAAATTTTAAATTTTTAGAAATTTAAACATGGTATTTTAAGGCAATAGAAAATTTCCATCATTTTCTGAGTCAAAAATAATTTTTTATTAATGGTTTATTATCGGTCACACATATAAATGATTTTTTAAATAAATTTTTAGTTTCTAAATTCTAGGAATTTGGCAAAGAGATAATATAATGTTGAATTAATTTTCTAAAATTTAAAATATAATTTTCAAATATATATTATTTTGTATAAATTATTCAACTTGTATTTTGATTTAAATAATAGTAAATAATTATTAAAAATACTTTGCTATTACCTAAAATTATAATTAGTGTAAATACGCATATATAAAATATAAGAATAGTTACTAACATGATATAATGATACAATTAATATACGTCATTTAATTTATTCTATATGACATATTAATATATATAAATCAATCAATAAAAGAATAATAACTAAAATAATTTATTCAGCTGTGTATACATAAGATCTATAAAAAATGGATTTTTTTAATAATACACATACATATAACTAATCTAAAATGTGACAACATTGATACTTATAAGAATCCTACCTAACTAACAATATAATAATGATATACAAACAAACAATGGAATATTATACAATAATCTTATGTCATATGGTACAGTAAACACATACCAAAATTAATGCCTTGAAATACACCATGTGGTGATGAATCTCCCTCCTCAGAACTCATCTCGATTCAGCAAACTCTAATCCTTGAATCATAGACCGTTGACTATCCAATAGTTGTTGCTTTGAAATTGATTTGAGATGAATTTGTTGGAGCTCCTATGTAGATAAATTCGGCCAAAAAATGGCAGCCAAAAAATTCCTTTTCGCATTAGGGTTAGGAGTCCCTTTACAGTGGAAGGAATAGAAAGAAAGGTGGATCATATCTCTTACCCATTCTCTCCAAATCCGAGCCATCCATCTAAAATACCCCTAGCCTATTTTTAGCCCCCTCCTGCATCCTTATTGCTGTCGAAATACCACCATAATATCATGGGCTAATAGCCCATTTAGGTCCAAATAAATATTACTAATTAAATCTGATTTAATTGCTTATTGATATAACATATCGATCGATATATTTATAACTATTATAAATATATACGATAATATTTATTCCTTAAATCTTAATCAAAATATTATAACCAATATTTCATAATATTAATTAATTTAGAAAATTATAAATTAATTAAATCGTTTGGTCTAAAGAGAAATCATCATTTCGGTTGTGTGACTCGTCAAGTGTAAATTTTGGTCAGTGACTAACATCGAACTATTCGAATGTTAATGTTTACACGTCACTTAGCAGGTGGTGTGACATTTTGGCCAAATGTCTCTCTTACTTAGTTTCAGTAAAATCCAATTTTACTTTAATTAAGCATTACTCGGTTGTGGCATTTATTTACACCAATTCTCTTTGTTAAAACTATATCACTTTGGACTTATTGAATTTAGTAATAGTCAAAATTCAAATATCATCCATATTCAACTCTATAGTCCAAATACGAAGTCCTCGATTCAATATTAATAATTATTATTAACCGAAATGCTCTAGCCGGAGACTTTAACTTTGAGTTGATCATGATACTCACCGCATATAACTAAGGAGACGAATCCTCTCTGGAATAGTGCTTCACTTCCAATACTACACCTCAACCCAAATATAGTCACTCGATGAACGCCAAACCATGATTTTACTATAATCAAAACAAAGCTTTCATATTGAACATTGACAGTGTTCTCAAGTCGAGAGAACTGTGTAAATTAGTCACATCGATATTTCTATTTGACCTTAGTTATATTAACCAACAGAAAACTATCGAGTGAGTCATTCCCTAGTTATCCAATAACTATCAGTACGTAACCTCTTGGTACCTGCAGTAGTCATGACTAATACATTGTCCAACATTTCTTAAAGGCTATATACTCTAGTCTCAAGGGATATATCGATATCCAAGTTTCGATGAATCTTGACTAAGAACACTTAAAATGGTATATTTATTTTCACTATGATAAATTACTCACGGTTACAGCACTTTGTAAAAACTATCTCAAAACATACCATTTATGGATTTTCTATTAAATATATTTTTAATTAAATTAATTAATTAACATAACACATTATATCAAGCATATAACAGAAAGAAAATACCTTTTATTTCGAACAAGGTTGGTTATTAAGTTAGATATATGTAACAAATTACATAGTTGCTCCTAGGGCATTCACCTAGCTCTATTAGTTGTTCTAAAGGTGGATAAGGAAATGACGCGCGATGATTGTCAAGTCATCGAAGACCTTCACTCCCTTTGAGCAGTGGAGCAGATGACCAATTTTTAAGTCCTTTTCTTTTTAGTAGTTTTTAGGTCGGGTTTATTTCTATTATCATTTCTGCATTTATTTCTTACTTTCCCGCTAGTATTCAATATGCATGTTGGTCAACCGTGTTTACATCCATTCATTTATGATTACCTTTTGTTTTGTGTTGGGAGGCTCAAGCGACACTCGACTTTGTTAAGTAAACATGTAGGATTAGGTATTTATGCATAACATAGCAAATAAGTAAACCAATAAAATAAAGAATAAGTAAACATGCAACTTGCTTTTCTTTTTGGTGAGACGATCTGATCCCAATCAGCACGTATGGGTAGAATTGAGTTTGCGAAGGCCAATCCTCTTTTGGATGCCGAGCCCTTATCTTTTTGATCTGCTTTTTAAGAGCTCATTGGCAGGCCAATGATCGCCTAAGTTCTCTGCCTCACCACAGGGAGGGGAAACATCATGAGCGAATGAATCAGGACCACGATGTGGGCGATCGGATCATATGTTTGTAGATGTCTCTAGCATGGAAGGGAGAGTGTTTGGCTCATGCATCCTCATGGAGGAGACTACGAATGCATGATTCAGGATTACATCATGGGTAATCACGCTCATCTTCGAGCTAGTGCCCCAATCCGCTGAGATACGGGCAGCATTACGGGCGAATGAATCGGGACCACGACGGTGGTGGTCGTGCCATTTGTTCGTTGATGCCTTTGGCACAAAAGGGAATGTTATTTGGCTCATGCATTCTCATAAAACCGTATTATGGATTTCAGGAGTACATCATGGATAATCATACTCATCTGGAACCTATTACACCCACATTTCTTGCATTATCATAAGGAGACACGAAAAAGGTGCAGAGCCGAGAAAGCTGCCCTTGCAATGAAAATTAAGATAAAAGGAGCAAAAATTAAAAGCAGTCCAAATGATACTGCATAGAGAACCGACCTACGGTCATTACACTTAACCTCAACTGAATGAACCGCAGCCGAAATAAGCAAAAAAGGGTATGAAATATTGTGCTAAAAAGACAAGTCGCAAAGATGGAGCAAGAGGCAATTGTAATACACAAAGCTAAAGAAAAACATAGATACTGCGTAGCAATGCCATCAGCTGCTTCGGAAATATGACGCATCCCAGACTAACAAACAGGGCTACTAATAAAGTTAGGGGTATGCCCTAGGAGCAATTATGTAATTTGTTACATATATCTAACTCGTTGACCAATCTTGTTCGAAATAAAAGGTATTTTCTTCCTATTATATACTTGATATAATGTCATTATATTAATTAATTAACTTAATTAAAAGTATATTTGATAGAAAAATCCATAAATGGTATATTTTGTGATAGTAGTTACAAGGTGTTGTAACCATGAGTAATTTATCACAACGAAACAAATATACCATTTTAAATGTTCCTAGTCAAGATGCATCAAGACTGGATATCGATGTATCCGTTGAGACCGGAGTACGTAACGCTCTTCAAATGTTGGGTAGTGTATTACTCAGGACTGCTGGGGGGCACCTAAGGGTTACATACTAATAGTTATTGGATAACCATGGAATGACTCACTCGATAGTTTTCTGTTGGTTAATATAACTAAGGTCAAACAGAAAATATCGATGTGACTGATTTACACAGTTCTCTCGACTTGAGAATACTATGGATCTTCAATATGAAAACTTTGCTTTAATTATAGCCAAATCATGGCATGGCGTCCATCGAGTTATTATAGGGTGGTCGAGTGGAAGTATTGGGAGTGAAGCACTATTCAAGAGAGGATTCGTCTCCTCAGTTATATGCGGTCAGTATCACAGTTAACTCAAGTCAACTCAAAGTCAAAGTCTCTGGTCAGAGCATTTCGGTTAATAATAATTGTTATTATTGAACCAAGGACTTTGTATTAAGACTATAAAGTTGAATGTGGATGAGGTTGGAATTTTGACCATTACCAAATTCCATAAGTCCAAAGTGATATAGTTTTAACAAAGAGAATTGCTGTAAACAAATGTCACAACGAGGTAACGCTTATTAAACTAAAATTGGATTTTACCGAAAATGAGTAAGCGATAAATTTGGATATAACGTCACGCCACCTACTAAGTGACGTGTGAACATTAACATTAGAATAGTTCGATGTTAATCGTTGACCAAATTTACACCCAAGAGTTAAACAGCCGAAATGATGAATTCCCTTAAGACCGAGTGGTTTAATTAATTTATAATTGTTATAAATTAATTAAATTAATTAATATATATGAAATATTAATTATAAAATTTGAATCTGATTTGAGAAATAAAAAATGTTATATATATTTATAACAATTATAAATATATCGATCGATATACAATATCGATAAGTGATTAATTAGATTTAATTGCATAGTATTTTGGCTTGGGCTAAGATGGGTTTAAGGCCCGTCATCAGGGCTGCAAAATTTCGGTTTTAGGAAGGTCTAGGGGTGGTTAAAACATAGGGAATTGGCTTGGAGATAATGGGTTGAGATAAAGTGAGAATGGGTAAAAAGGTTTTCCTCATTTCTCTCTAATACAACCATATATATATATATATGTATGTATGTATGTATGTATGTATGTATCTCTAAAAACAACCACTAACCTTTTTGGCCGCCATTACCTTCTACATTTCTATTTGAAACATAGATCTCAATTCACTTCAAAATTCTCAAATATATTTCAAGTTAAAATAATACTATTCGATAGTTAGAGGTCGCTGATTCCGGACATGTAATCTAACGAATCAAGAACAGTAAAAGGAAGGGGAGTCATTGCTTCAACGTGGATTCAAAGGCATCATTAAACTGGTAATTTTAATTCATATAACAGTAATTAAATTACATTCTATGATCCTATAATGAGCAATTTCATATCTGTTTAAATATATTGCTACTATATGTTTAGTTAGGAGAGATTTTGTAAGTTGATGTGGCTGTCACAATCAGTTTGGTCATGTGCATAATTTGTTTATTATGCTATTTGATTTATGTATGAAAAAATGTTGTTTGCTGTAAAAAATTAATTTTTGTTATTAATAATTGTTTTATATATATTTATTAATATATATATATATAATAGTGTATATTTCTCTCTCATAATAGCATATATGCATATATAAGATATATATATATATATATATATATATGATTTAAAAAATTGATTACACTTATTTATATATAATATGAATTTAAAAATTCGAAAATTAATTATCATACATATAATCATATTTTTAAATCAACATTTATTGAATTTCTGAATTGTTTATTATATATAAAATAATTATTACATTAAAAATTCAATTTTATATTTAAAAAAAATATTATATCATTTGAGAAACATATAGAAAAAATATATGAATTTTTGAATAAATTTTATTATTTTTAATAATTAATATTATTCCAGAAAAATTGTTTATGATTTATTAAAAATAATTTTTTATTTAAAAAATTATTCAAAATTTTTTGTAACCTTTCATTCATCATCCTAGAATTTATAAAATTTTCAATTTAAATTTTTAATAAAATATTATTTTATATTAAATAATTATTGCCGAAATCAATGTATTTGTTTTTAAAAATAATAATTTAACTTTGAAAAATCTCCAGATTTTTCCTAAGATCTATTTTATGATCCTAGATTTTTGAAAATTGTAAAATTTGAATTTTCACCAATAGATTATTTTATGTTAATTATTTATGGATGAAAACATTATTTTATTCATAATATATACAAATTAAAATACTAAAATTATTATGTTTGCAAAACTAAGTTAATTTTGAATTATAAATAATTTTTAATAATCGTTCTCTCTCTTTCTATATATATTTATCTATATATAAATATTTTATGTTCATATATTATATATAATATATTTATACATACATGTGTGTGTGTGTGTTTTGTAACACATATACATGCACATATTTGGACAACATACATGATATACAAAATGAGCTAATATATCTGTTGTGATGTAAATCCCAACATCTATATATTGGCATATTATACCTTTCACGGATTATTATGTTACACATGCACTCACACATATATGTATATGATACATTTATGTATAAACTAAATCAAATAAAATTAATTTCATATCTTAATATATTTGAATTTAAATAAAATAAATGATTTTATTTAAATGAAATTTAGAAATGTTCTAATTTAGTTAGACTCATAGGCCCAATAAAAGATCCAATAGGGTAAAGATTTTGAAATTCACCCATAACTTCCGTTGCGGACTAGTCCAGTTCCACCAATGGTATCATAGCCTAATAGCCTGTGCGGTCTAAATTAGTCAAATTAGGGCTAACTAATTAAGCTTGCCCACTTAGTACGGTGTCTAGAAAGGTAATATCTAGGATTGGAATTGGGTGATCAAGTACCCTGTCCTACCTGGTTATCGGCTTGGCCCGGAAGGTGAAGTGAGTCCAATGATTGCACCTAATAGAAAAGGCCCAACTTAATTTGGGCCTTGGGCTAATTTTCAAAATCGTTTTGAAAATTAATGTTAAAGATTTTAAATTTAATAGTTAAATTTAAAATAAAACATGTTTATTATAAAAATTATAATAATACATAAGTTTTCAAAATGTTTGAAAGGATAATGATATTTTCAAAATGTTTGAAAATATTTATATAATAATTTTAAATTTCAAATTTATTAATAAGATTAATAAAATAAATTAATTAAATATGTTAAATAATTAATGCATATATGCATGTATTACATATGTTGATATATGTTATGTTTATTTAAAATGTTTAAGATAACATAAGTATAAGTGAATGTATACAAGATAAATTTTGAAATTAGTAAATTTTAATAAAAATTGTTTAATTGAATAAATTAATTAAAGGTTAATTAATTAACTAAAATACACAAATATATGATATATGTGTGTTACACTATAAAGGTTATAGTATACACTATAAATGTTATAGTAGATATGTCCAATATAAAAGTTATATTGCAATACTAATTTAAAATTAATTAAAGAGTTAATTGATTAAAATTAATTAGATAAGATTTAATTAATGATATATTATACGTAATACTATCATATAAGTAATATGAAATATAAAAGTTATATAATAATAAAACTTATATGATATGTGTATAAACTAAATGTGGAACAAAAGAAACCCAAATAGACTTGAGAAATAAATACATATGTAAATGTACATATACTGTGATTTTTGATGTGTCTGACACTTTGGGGTATTTCATAAGAAATATATTATTCTATAAGTTGATATCACTCAATATATATATTAAAGATTATGAATCTTCAATATAATGTTGTCCTCTACCATATATATATATTAATAAATTACTTACATACTCCTTAGTTGTTGAGCCAACTCAAGCTAGGGATGTTACGCATAGTATTATTAATATATTGAACCGATAAGGTAAGATAACTATATGTATTTGTTGAGCAAACTCAAGGTACATATACTATACTTAGGCCATCACGATATGGTAGGTATGAGTGAATAATCTCTATCGATTTGCTGAGCAAACTCAAAGTCGAAATGAGATAAGAACAAGGAAAAATGGGTTAGGAGTTGTATATGATACAACCGATAAGGAGTTATCCATCGTTTGTGGGGCTATAATTTGTTAAGCAAACTCAAGGTAATAATACCAAAACAAACGAGTCTTAACACCCACCAGTGAAGTTGTAAGACTTCTATGTTTCATCATAGGGTTTGGAGAAATATAAAAAACTAGTGGGAGCCTTATTAGAAAAATGAAACGGTAACATTTAACCTTTCTGATATTGTAAGAACATATGATATATAATGTTATAATTATCTACAATGATAAATTTGTGCATTTAATTTGATTGATAAAACGTTTGTCAATTAACATATATAAACAAACTGAATTGAAAGTTGACAAATAGAAATATAATATATACTTACTAATAATTCTAATTGTATGTTATATAATGTTTCTATGCCCATGCAAGTGCCCAATTTCAACTACTTAATACATTCGTAAGTTGGTCACTTATATGTTTATTTGGTTTAGACCATGTATTGCATTTTTATGAGTTTTTGAACTCTAAATGCAATTTAAGACTATGGATATTTGATCCATGTACTTTCACATATAAATGTTATATGATGAACAGTCATAGTTTGTAGGGTACAATATTTCAATGAAGTTAGTTCATTCGAAGTAAGCCAATAAACAATATTTTAAGATCATATTTTCAACTTGAATGATTTCAAAAGGATCATATTGTGTTAAAGTAACATAAGACCATAAACTACGAGATACAACTAAGAAATCGATCGTTGTAATGTCATCTTGATCGGTTTACATAAAGTGCAACATATTGATGTCTTAAATGTTAAGAATAATCGAATGCGCTTTTGTAAAAGGTTTGTTATGATATTATAGCAAGGTTTTCTTTTGAATAGTTTGACCATTTGAAAGTAAAACGAATGTATAAGAATTTATGTAATTTAAGGTAAAGTTGGAACAAAGAGAATGGATAGTCACTTCTGCTTCATAGAGAAACATTGGAAACAAAAATTGTAATAATGACTGATACTAATATTGGAATATGAAATATGATTTTTATTCCGAAATGTATTTTCATATAGAAAATTGTTTTCTATACCATTTATTTCTTTAAGTTCAAGATATTTGATCAAAGAACTCTCCTCTGTAACTAGTTGCAGCATATGAAATAAGTAAACAATATTAAGTGAATGGTGGACCTCTAAATTTAGTATGCTATTATAGTAATGGCGGAAATAGTGGGAGCATATGCCATATAGCACCTAATGATTGCATCAAATTACGAAAATTGTTTTTGTAAAATGTACCAAACATTATTTGTGAAATAATGTTTATTTTGGTATTGATTGAAAAATAGATATAACTATATTTCAATATGAGTATTATGAATATTCATTATGAAATAGAACTATATTATGGAATTTTTTTCATAGTAAAAGTGATGCAACAAAAAATGTATCTAATATTATTTACAGTTGTTTTGGAATTATAGACTAAGCCGTAGTTTTGAGAAATTTGTTTACTATATGATTATGAATCATATGATACAGGTTAATTATATCTCAAACAATTAATGGCTATGCACCCATTCAGTGGGAGCATCATAAGAGTTGATGAACTCTTTGAATTAATACATATTGATGTATGCAATCACAAGTTTATTAATACCAAAAGGGTTCCACATACTTTGTTATATTCATTGATGATTTATCACCAACATGAACATGTGTATTAGATAATCATGTAGTAAGTTTATGATAAAATCATAGAATATAAAAGAAAAGTAAATAAAATAACATGCAATGGAATAAAATGATTTGATTTGGTCGAATAAGTGAGTATATTGAAAAGAGTTCCAAATGTACCTAAAAATGAATATAGATTCAATCTCAAAATCACTCCTCTATGTGATACATAATGATGCATCGATAAGGAGTAATCAGACATTGTTGGACAATTTATGATTAATTGTGAGCAAAGTTGAGTTAATTTATTTCTATAAGGTTATGTACTTAAGATTAGTACACAAGGTGGATATTATTTCATCTAAACAACAGTTTACAAAATCATACAAGATAAGGGTTTGTAAGAAATCCCAACATATCCTAGGCCAAGGAGTTGGCAGGTTGTGCGAGTCGAAAGATTGCACGTAATAATTATTCATAATCTTGTATGAATCTCCAAAATGTTTTTTGGAAAGATCTGTCATCAAATGACATATTTATGTTTTGAACATAATTTTTGTAAACTAAAATTAGTTTTATAAATAAAAAGGTTCATAAAGTGTTTGTGAATCCCTATTCTATTTGCACTAAGAAACAATTGTTGTTTCAAGATATATCAACTTCATTGTGAAGGAATTTCTTTGAAAATTTTTTGGTGGTTAAATGGAATTGGATCTGATCCATAGATAGAACTGATTATATGAGATGAAGTGAAATTAACTAACCTAAATGAACACATAACATTAGAATGTCTAATAAGTATTATTGTACATCGAAGAGAAACTATGAGTTTCTTATTAATGTCGAAAATATACATTACCCTTGATTATTCAATTAAACCATTAAGCCTGTTGACTCTATATGGTATGATGAGCAATCTGAAAGAATTCCAAGTATGCTATCAATATATGATTTTGGTGGTCGTAACCAAAGAGATTATTGAATATGCTAGTATACGATTTTTGTTTGATGATAATATATATATATATATATATATATTCATTTAAATGTATTTATTATTGTACCATTTTATTTTTCACATAATTAAATAAATATTTGATGAATAAAATAAATAACATAGAATTCATATTCAAACAAATATTTTATTCAAATACATATTTTATTACAAATTCAAATAGTACAAATTTGAGCTCTCACTACATTTACACATTTTCAATACAATTTCAATTACCAAAACAATATTCACTTTACAATTTAAACCTCACTACATATTCACTCAACACTCGTATTTTTTCTTCAACTCTTTTCTATCCTGAATCCAGCATCCGAGCTATCTGCAAAATAAACACTAACGCAGTAAAATTGAAAAAGAAATATTTTGTAGTTCAAAATGAAGTGTGTGTTTTTGAAAATGTTATTTGCCTCAGTTATTTGGGTTGTTCGTCATCATTTATTTTGAATTCATCTACACGAACAACTTGTGACATGCACAATGTATCACTGTACATGCCACAAGGCCGTGCACACCGATATACACTTGATAAAATTGCAGGTACAGGTGAGCACAAGGTCAAACCTGAGTCGAGGCTGGATTCAACACAGGTGCAATTACATACATGTACACATGAAACAGAAGCCAGAGAATGCAAGTTACAATGCAACAGTAAACATACATGAAGATACACATGTATGCATATATATGCATATATACATACACATGTCAGCCTCAAAATGAACTACAAACCAGACATGTACAAGTTCATATGCACAGACTCAATATGCAAGCAATCAAGCAACACACAAGGGCTGCATGACCAAGACTACCAACCCAGATCAGTGAACAATGATAGGCAACAAGGCAGAAGGTCAATGACACTTGAACTCAACCAAACAACAAAGGTACCAAAATGACAACAAGCTCCAGACCAGACCAACAGCAAGTGCAACCAGATCAGTAACACACAGCAGGAACCATACAGCATACATATATACATGCATCTCACATATGTATGCATGTATATACATGAATATGTGCAACATACCTTCAATGAACATGAAAACAAGATCAAAACAGGATGCAATGCTCATGAACGCAATGGACCAGACTTCAAGTGGAACTAGACAACAACTTAAATGTACAAAGACATGAGACCATAATTCAATGCATATGTATAGGAGTGCAAAGCATAATGGAACCACATACAACAAGCTAACATACATATATACATTTGTGGACACACATGTATACATATATACATGCAGTGACAACCAAAACAGTTCAGTTCAAGCAAGAAGAAGTGCACAAACAACAGTTTAAATGTTTCAAAAACAGTGGAGCAGCATGTATATTCATATGTAATAGCAATGAGCAGAACAAGGCATCACGATACATATACACACACATACATATGTATGTATGTATATACAAGGTGACATACATGAACCATTTCAAGCATAAACAAGAGCATGGAACAGAGGCCGCACATTTAGTACACATGAAGCATCAACACAAACTAGAAACATCAAGTAATGTAGACAACAGTTTAATGTAACCAACTACACATTTGTAAGCGTCTGGCTACTTAATTTCTAGTAAAAACCTTAGGGGCAGCACGTAGGTAGGGTTTTGCCGAAGCTGGATAAATCTGTGTTGTTCTATTTTTGCTTTTATTATTCTGCTATCAACTGTGTTGCAATTATTATATTTATTTCAGCATTAATTTTTATTATTATTAGTATCACCCTATTCACTCCGCCTCTAGGGTGAAATTGATCCTACAAGTGGTATCAGAGCTAGGAACAAAAATCAATTTATGTTTTAAAAATTTGATTTTTTAATGGCTTCTTTTAATAATGCTTTTGCTGAGGGTCAGTTCATAGTTAGACCACCCATGTTCAATGGTGAATATGCATATTGGAAAAATAGAATGAAATTTTTTCTGAAAACCATATATGCATGGAAAATTGTTGAGACAGGATATATGACACCAATTATAGTAGTAGATAATCGAGAAATTGAAAAACTGATGGATCAATGGACAAATCTTGAAAATAAACTACAGAATGCTAACACTAAAGCTATGAATTCTATTATTTGTTCATTAGATCAAATTGAATTTAATCGTGTCTCACATTCTCTAACCGCGTAGGAAATTTAGCACACACTTGAAGTGACTCACGAAGGAACTTCCCAAGTCAAAGAATCTCGCCTTGCCATGCGTAGTAGCGAATACGAAAACTTCACAATGGCAAAAGATGAAAGTGTTAAAGAAATGTGTGGACAACTTTCTAATCTAATACACAAATCAAAATCACTTGGAAATCCATAAACTGAGCTGGAAATAGTCCGAAAAATACTCAGAATTCTTCCACGAAATTTTGAAGCAAAAGTTACTGCAATTCAAGAATCAAAAGATTTGAAACAAGTTAAAGTTGAAGAATTCATTGGAAATCTCACCACTTATGAGCTAGAAATGAAATTCAAGGAAGACCGTGAAGGAGGTGATACTCGAAAGAAATCAATAGCTCTCAATGAAAGTGAAGAAGATGATGGTGCAGCAGAACTGGTGCTGATAATAAAGAAATTCAAAAGGTGAAATCACAAGTATGGAAATCCAGCTCTAAATCAACAACTAAAAAGCAGAATAGTCAAAGTTCTAGACAACTCAGAAGAGCAGGAGATCATCTGTCACAACTACAATAAACCCGATCATATCAAGCCAAATTGTCCTCAGAATCGACTCAGCCGAGGAAAGAAACCGAAAAGGAGAAGTTTTGCAGCTACTTGGGATGAAACTGATGAAGCTGATAAAAGCACTGGCAGTGAGAGTGAAAAAGAAAATTTGTACCTTCAAGGAGAAACAACTGACAGTGATGATGACGAGCCAAGCGAGGTATCAAAACTTACTCATTCAGAATTACTCATATGTTTTCTTGAAGTAAATGGCTGTTTTGAAAGACTTAGGTAGAAGTATGCTAAAATTGAATCACAAAGAGATAGTTTGATAGAATTAAATAAACAGCTTGATCAATTGGTTAAAAGCTATCGAAACAAGAGCCCTAAGTGTGATAAGTGTCCATCACTTGAAGAAGAAATAAAAAAAATCAGAAATTAAAATTAAATCACTTGAAAATGGAATTCTGATTTTGAAAGAAAGTGAAAACACTAGGAGAGGAAATTCTATTAAAAAGAGCACTTTGTTATTGAATGAGAATGAATCTCTCAAAACGCAAGTCCAACAATTGTCTATAACTTTAGGGAAATTCTCCAAAGGAGAAAGACCGCTAAATATGTTATTAGGGAAACAAACTGTCAATATTGTTAGACAAGGACTTGGGTATACTCAATCTGAACGTGTTAGAAGCGAAATTAATAAAGTCAATCCCAAGTGTACGATTTATGGAAAATTGGACACAATCATAACAATTGTTGGTATAGAACCAAGCACGTGAAAACCATTCCAATTTGGGTTCCCAAAGGCACGAATGTAAAATTCCTTAAAGTCAAACAAATCTAGGTGCTGAAAGGAACAAACATAGATTGTCTTGGGTCTACGCAAACTTGTTTTTCAAAATCTTTTGTCACTAACAACCATGGACCTATAAAAACAAATAGGTCACAAAAATCTTTTCTCGTGTAGGTGTGGTGGCAGGCTAAGGAACAACAACAGTGTTACCTGGCATCTGGCTGTCCCAAGCACACGATAGGCGACAAATCAAAGTTCTTTAGCCTAGCACAATGGTGGCAGAATCACAATGGGCAACAACGAAAAAATATCGGTAAAGGTAAAATAGGCAACGATACATTTATCTTGAACGATATATTAAATGTTGAAAATCTGCACCATAATCTGATGTAAATCAGCCAGTTATGCGATAAAGAAATAAAGGTTGATTTTGATCTTGACTTATGCAAAAATGTTGACCAATCATCTTTTCATCCTTGAACTAGTTCATATAGATTTGTTTGGACTAACGATATTGCAAGTTTAGGTGGTAAGAGATGTTGTTTTGTATTGGTTGATGATTACTCTAGATACACATGGATATATATGTTTATCTTACTAGTTCTAGATCTGACACTATGTTCACTAGTTGTCAATATGCACGTTTTCAGTCAAATCCTTAAGGAATCACATTTTAAAAGCTGTAAAATGATTATAAGGTTTTTGTTGCAACTTCAAGGTTTGGTCTATGATATCCAACTTATGATAACTGTGAGTTAAAGGGGTATTTAGATGTAGATTCTACTGGTAGTCTAGTTGATAGAAAAATTACTAGTGGAATGTGTTTTATGTAGGGACATTCATAAGTTGCATCACATTTCCAAAGAAAATATCTACATAAATTTTATCTCAACCGATTTTCAATTGGCAGACATTTTTTTTCAAAACCCCTTTCAGAAAATAGTTTTGTTGAATTCGTTTCAGATTAGGCATTTTAGAAATTTGATTTTGTAGTTTTTGATTTGATCTTAAATGACTACATTAACTAATCTGACTCTTTACTGATTATCGAAAAGATAAATAGTGACTGAAAAAGTGATGAGTGTTGATATTAATTATATATTATGACTTGAGACAATATATTTAGTAAATTTCTTTAAAAATTTAAACAAAATTTTTAATAACTTTGATTGGTAAAAATTCCATGACCATCTCTATTTCTATCATATTTCTAATGACCATCACTCATCAAAATCCAATATAGTATGTCAAAATGTGGTATTTTAAATGGGAAATTATTCATTTTTTTTAATTAGCAATAGAAACATCCAAGGTATTCACTCTTATTTAAAAGTCCTCACGGTTATGCATGGGTGAATTACTTGGAATTTGTGATTATATGCTTTCATGCTCATTTAAAAGTCCTCACGGTTATGCATGTATGGAACACATATCAAAATTGGATATTAAATAGACAAGTTGATTCTAATCCCATTTAAAAGTCCTCATGGTTATGCGTGGTTAGAAGATACTTGAAATTCATTTTTTTTAAATTGGGGATTACTACCAATCTCATTTAAAACCCCCAACGGTTATGCATGGTTAGTAAGTATTCAAATTCTTGTCATAAATATACCACAAATAGACACAACTATATGGTTTTATATACCGACATCACCCCTATCATTCTAAAGTGGAATATCGTCTAACAGAGTATTTATGATTTTTATTTGATTTTTTTTATTGAAATTTAATATTTATACTCGATTAGGTATAAATGTTGTATTAATGTCTATCACTTTATCTATATTTTTCTAACACTATTACTCTTTTGCTGATAACAAAAGGGGGAGAGAGAAGTTAAGATTTTGGTTGGCAAATAATTCAAGTCATATTTTTTATTTGCATATTCCCATCTAGGTTCATTTGAATACTTTTATTTATTTTCATGCATATATGAAGGGGGAGCTTTGTTGTAGAGAGGGAGCATTCAAATAGGGGGAGCAAATCATCAACGACCAAATACATTTAATAAATTCAAAATCTTAATATATGTTTGTTATCATCAAAAGGGGGAGATTGTTGAATATGCTAGTATATGATTTTTGTTTGATGATAATAAACATATATTTATTTATTTAAAAGTATTTTTATTGTACCATTTTATTTTTCACATAATTAAATAAATATTTGATGAATAAAATAAATAACACAGAATTCATAGTCAAACAAATATTTTATTCAAACAAATATTTTATTACAAATTCAAATAGTACAAATTTGAGCTCTCACTACATTTACATATTTCAATACAATTTCAATTACAAAACAATATTCACTTTAGAATTTAAACCTCACTACATATTCGCTCAACACTCGTATTTTTTCTTCAACTCTGTTCCAGCCTGAATCCAGCATCTGAGCTATCTGCAAAATAAACACTAACGTAGTAAAATTGAAAAAGAAATATTTTGCTGTTCAAAATGAAGTGTGCGTTTTAGAAAATTTTATTTGCCTCAGTTTTTGGGGTTGTTCGTCATCATTTATTTTGAATTCATCTACACGAACAACTTGTGACATGCACAGTGTATCACTGTACATGCCACAAGGCCATGCACACCGATATCCACTTGATAAAATTGCAGGGACAGGTGAGCACAAGGTCAAACCCGAGCTGAGGCTGGATTCAACACAGGTGCAAATACACACATGTACACATGAAACAAAAGCCAGAGAATGCAAGTTACAATGCAACAGTTAACATACATGAAGATACACATGTATGCATATATATGCATATATACATACACATGTCAGCCTCAAAATGAACTGCAAACCAGACATGTACAAGTTCATAGCACAGACTCAATATGCAAGCAATCAAGCTACACACAAGGGCTGCATGACCAAGACTACCAACCCAGATCAGTGAACAGTGATAGGCAACAAGGCGAAAGATCAATGACACTTGAACTCAACCAAACAACAAAGGTACCAAAATGACAACAAGCTCCATACCAGACCAACAGCAAGTGCAACCAGATCAGTAACAACCAGCAGGAACCATACATCATACATATATACATGCATCTCACATATGTATGCATGTATATACATGAATATGTGCAACATACCTTCAATGAACATGAAAATAAGATCAAAACAGGATGCAATGCTCATGAACGCAATGGACCAGACTTCAAGTGGAACTAGACAACAGCTCAAATGTACAAAGACACGAGACCATAATTCAGTGCATATGTACAGGAGTGCAAAGCATAATGGAACCACATACAACAAGCTAACATACATATATACATGTGTGAACACACATGTATACATATATACATGCAGTGACAACCAGAACAGTTCAGTTTAAGCAAGAAGAAGTTCAAACAAACAGTTTAAATGTTTCAAAAACAGTGGAGCAGCATGTATATTCTATGCAACAGCAATGAGCAGAACAAGGCATCATAATACATACACACACACACATACATATGCATGTATGTATATACAAGGTGACATGCATGAATCATTTTAGGCATGAACAAGAGCATGGAACAGAGGCTAGCACATTCAGTACACATGAAGCATCAACTCAAACCAGAAACACCAAGTAATGCAGACAACAGTTCAATGTAATCAACTACACAACAACCAAGCGCAAGTCTTAAATGAACTTGCAACAAGAAGAATCGAAATGTGTAGCAGTTTTAAACTTGTCAACCAGGGAAATAAATTCGAGATATATACAGTCGAAGTGACAAAACAAGGGAGCAGTTTAAATAAAGTCACAGAGAGTCACACGATGAACCGGTCAAAACATATAAGAGAAGAAAATCGAAAATTGAATTAACTCAAGAATTCAAAGTGCCGAAGTCATAGAAGAAATGAATGAGAAACAAATTCAAATGCTAGAAAAAAATAGAACCAAATCCAACCGAGTATGACTTGAACAAGTCGGTACAATCACAAGTATTCAAGCAAAATCGAACGGCCAAACAAAATTAGTTGAAGAATGCAAATCGAAAATACGAACGAAAATCAAGGGATTCGTTCCCTTTATAACCCAAAATCATCATTGGTAGTGAGGTATTCAAGTTCAAGCAAAAATCACAGAGCCAAGTTTCAAATTAAATCCTAAATCAATAACTTTAATCGAGTTCGAACCAAAGCAAAACAACAGAGCAATTAAACGACAAAAATTACATACCAGATTCACAGTTTCGAACTCAATTTTGAAAGCAACCTCAAGCCAAATTGAAGAAGCATTGAAGCCACCATGAATTATCAAGGGAAAGGATTCGATTGGGAAGGCAACTCAAATCATCACTGAAATCGATCAATTTCAAATCGGTGTTTCAATTTCAACAACCCTAATTTCAGATCGCAAAAGGAACGACATGGACTAAAAAGATACGGGCCGAAGTAAAACAGAATAAAGGGAGACGTCGCTTATTTTTCTAATTATAATTTCTTAGTGGGCCGGTGCTTTTAATTCTATTGGGCTTGAAATTATTTAATTAGGGTTTTGTTTTTGTTTTAGTTATTATTTCATTTGTAATTTCCTTTTAAATTGAGTAACTTTCTAGTCGTGTGACTAGGTACAAACTACGGGGGGTAGTTTGAGAATTCTCAACTCAGTGGCTGAGTTGTGGTAGGGTATTGAGCGTAGAGTTAGGTTAGTCATTAGCAGATGTCGTAAGTTTACGTGTGTAAGCGTCTGACTACATAATTTCTAGTAGAAACCTTGGGGGCAGCACGTAGGCAGGGTTTTGCCGAAGTTGGGTAAATCTGTGTTGTTCTATTTCTGCTTTTATTATTCTGCTATCAATTGTGCTGTAATTATTATATTTATTTCCATATTTATTTTTATTATTATTAGTATCACCCTATTCACCCCCCCTCTAAGGTGAAATCGATCCTATAGAGATGTGATTCATCAGCCGAGATTGTGCGTTTATTGGAAAGACTAATGTGGTTGGAATTAAATAAGCAATATTGATAAGAATAATATCGCAAATTTCAATTGTGGAAATTAGCATGACAGATTCGGTATTCAACATGCTCAAGTTAATTCAGATTTACTCACAAAATTATCGATCGATAAGACTTAGTGTTTGGTACTTATGTATTGAAACAGAAAATTCTAAATAATGATTTAGAGTAAGCCATTTATACATATTAACCAAAAATGCCTCGAAGTCAGTGGGAGCGATATTGGGTTTGTGAGTCTTTGGATATGATCCAAGGAATGATATGAATGTATCATTTTATAAGCATCAAGATTGAATAAGAATTTTGATAGAAATATCAAATAGTTTGATTTTCAATCAAAGTACAGAGGAAGCGTGTGTTCATAAGAAAGAACGTTAAAAGGTACATTGATATTTCTAAACTATAAGTAAACAACACATTGTTGATTTTAACAATATGCTTGTATTAAAATCAACTTTAGTTGTTTTAATACTCAATTTTGGATTGTAAATGATGTCTTTTATGGTGAGTATAAAAGATATAGGGATTGTCCCAAAACGATATACATGAGCACCCTATTAAAAGGAGAACATGTAAGTTGGATTCCTTATGCATTAGCAATAGGAATTATCATACAAGTTATGTTGTGTATGATATTGTTTTTTGTTTATGTATTTGATACATGGAGCAAATATAAAATCCAAATTGATATCACTAAATGGTTGTTTGAGGTGTTCTTGTGTATTTATGAAATACTAGAGAATTGTTTATAGAAACAACGAACTTGTTATGATGGAACGTTTGGACACAAACTTTTATAAGTAATATTGAGTATAACATGTCAATGATAAAATTCAAGTTAAAATCTTTAATTTTAAAATGTTTCAAAATAAAAGTGATTGTGGTCGATTCAACGAAATGTTGAGAACATTAACTTGGATAGCGCGATAATAAACCAATGTATATAGAATGCACAAATTTATAATTGAGCCAAAAGTGATTCCAAATGTTGAGAATCCCATAATATTATTATAAGATAACAATGTCATGAAATTGGTCATGATAGAACTTAAAGCTCACTAGAAGTCGAAAGACATACTTCGAATCGTTCCACATGATAAAGGACATTTATCAGTGTTAGAGAGAGTTAATCGACAAAGTAGATAATTAAAACATAATAGCATACCCATTCACTAAGGGACTGACCTAATTGGTTTTGAGAAAACTGATTGGAGAAGTTGGAATTAGATTTCATAATTGACCCCAAGTGCAAATGGGAGATTGATAGAGTTAGGGGTATGCTCTAGCCTCTAGGGAAATTATGTAATTTGTTACGTATATCTAACTCGTTGATCCATCTTGTTCGAAATAAAATGTATTTTCTTCCTATTATATACTTGATATAATGTGATTATATTAATTAATTAACTTAATAAAAAGTATATTTAATAGAAAAATCCATAAATGGTATATTTTGTGATAGTAGTTACAAGGTGTTGTAACCATGAGTAATTTGTCACAACGAAACAAATATATCATTTTAAATGTTCCTAGTCAAGATGCATCGAGACTGGATATCGATTTATCCATTGAGACTAGAGTACGTAACGCTCTCCAAATGTTGGGCAGTGTATTACTCATGACTGCTGGGGGCACTTAGGGGTTTCGTACTAATAGTTATTGGATAACTATGGAACGACTCACTCGATCGTTTTATATTGGTTAATATAACTAAGGTCAAACAGAAAATATCGATGTGACTGATTTACACAGTTCTCTCGACTTGAGAATACTGCGGATCTTCAATATGAAAGCTCAGCTTTGATTATAGCCAAATCATGCCATGACGTCCATCGAGTGACTATAGTTGGGTCAAGTGGAAGTATTGGAAGTGAAGCACTATTCAAGAGAGGATTCATCTCCTCTGTTATATGCGGTTAGTATCATAGTCAACTCATAGTCAAAGTCTCTGACCAAAGCATTTCGGTTAATAATAATTGTTATTATTGAACCAAGAACTTTGTATTTAGACTATAAAGTTGAATGCGGGTGAGGTTGGAATTTTGACCATTACCAAATTCCATAAGTCCAAAGTGATATAGTTTTGACGAAGAGAATTGGTGTAAACAAATGTCACAACCGGATAACGCTTATTAAACTAAAATTGGATTTTTACCGAAAATGAGTAAGCGATAAATTGGCCATAGTGTCACACCACCTACTAAGTGACATGTCAACGTTAATAATAGAATAGTTCGATGTTAATCACTGACCAAATTTACACCCAAGAGTTACACAGCCGAAATGATGAATTCCCTTAAGACCGAATGATTTAATTAGTTTATAATTGTTATAAATTAACTAATATTTATGAAATATTAATTATAAAATTTGAATATGATTTGAGAAATAAATAATGTTATATATATTTATAACAGTTATAAATATATCGATCGATATACAATATCGACAAGCGATTAAATTAGATTTAATTGCATGGTATTTTGGCTTGGGCTTAGATGGGTTTAAGGCCCATCATTAGGGCTGAAAAAGTTCGGTTTTGGGAAGGTCTAGGGGTGGCTAAAATATAGGGAAATGGCTTAGAGATAATGGATTGAGATAATGTGAGAATGGGGTTTTCCTCATTTTTCTCTAATACAAATATATATATATATATATATATATATATATATATAACCAATTACTAACCTTTTTGGCCGCCATTACCTTCTACATTGCTGGTTAAAACATAGCTCTCAATTCACTCCAAAATTCTCAAATATATTTCAAATTAAAATAATACTATTCGATAGTTAGAGGCCGGTGATTCCGGACTTGCAATCTGACGAATCAAGAACGGTAAAAGGAAGGGAAGTCATTGCTTCAACGTGGATTTAAAAGCATCATTAAATTGGTAATTTTAATTCATATTATAGAAATTAAATTACGTTCTATGATCCTATAATGAGCAATTTCATATTCGTTTAAATATGTTGCTACTATATGTTTAGTTAGGTGAGATTTTGTACGTAGATGTGGTTGTCACAAATCAGTTTGGTTATGTGCATAATTTGTTTATTATACTATTTGATTTATGTATAGACAAATGTTGTTTACCGTACAAAATCAATTTTTTTCATTAATAATTGTTTTATATATATTTATTAATATATATATATATATACATATATATATATATTAGTGTATATTTCTCCCTCATAATAGCATATATGCATATATAAGATATATATATGATTTAAAAAACTTCGTACACTTATTTATATATAATATGGATTTAAAAATTCGAAAATTAATTATCATACATATATTCATATTTTTAAATTAACATTTATTGAATTTTTGAATTGTTTATTATATATAAAATAATTATTACACTAAAATATCAATTTTATATTTTTAAAAATATTATATCATTTGAAAAGCATATAGAACAAATTTAAGAATTTTTAAATAAAGTTTATTATTTTTTGTAATTAATATTATTTTGAAAAAATTGTTTATGATTTATTAAAAATAATAATTTAATTGAAAAATTCTTCAAAATTTTTCGTAACCTTTGATTCATGATCCTAGAATTTCTAAAATTTTAAAATTTGAATTTTTAATAATACATTATTTTGTATTAAAAAATTATTATCGAAATCAATGTATTTTAAAAAAATAATAATAATTCAACTTTGAAAAATCTCCAGATTTTTCCTAAGCTCTATTTTATGATCTTAGATTTTTTAAAATTGTATAATTTGAATTTTCATTAATAGATTATTTTATGTTAACTATTTATGGATGAAAACATTATTTTATTCATAATATATACAAATTAAAATATTAAAATTGTTATGTTTGCAAAACTAAGTTAGTTTTGAATTATAAATAATTTTTAATAATTGTTCTCTCTCTTTCTATATATATATTTATCTATATATAAATGTTTTATGTTCATATATTATATATAATATATTTATGCATACATATGTGTGTGTGTATATTGTAACACATATACATGCACATATTTGGACAACATACATGACATACAAAATGAGCTAATATGTCTGTTGCGATGTAAATCCCAACATCTACATATGGGCATATTATACCTTTCATGGATTATTATGTTACACATGCACTCACATATATATGTATATGATTCATTTATGTATAAACTAAATTAAATAAAATTAATTTAATTTAATATCTTAATATATTTGAATTTAAATAAAATAAATGATTTTATTTAAATTAAATTTAGAAATGTTCTAATTCAGTTAGACTTCATAGGCCCAATAAAAGATCCAATAGGGTAATTTTTCTGAAATTCACCCATAACTTCTGCTACGGGCTAGTCCAGTTCCAACAGCTACCACGAGTAATGATACATGGCATGCATAAGCCAAAGAGCATGGGTAACTATACTGTACTATCAGAAAAACTCATACTCTGTTAACGCCTTCGGGAGTGGATCTGCACTGCACACGCTAAAGGCAACCTAAGCAGTACTGCAAAGAGTTAAAGAGCATTCTAGAGGACTGCATATAGGGCCACTTAAATGATGCTCCCATGCAGATTCACACTCATAGGCAGATAACAGATATGATGACTGCCCTATACCACCGGCACAAATATAACTAAATAGTACGCTGCAGTCATGCCTGGCCGATATAAGACGATCATTAGGATTGAAATAACAAACACATCACATAACTTATCATATCTTACAGCGCATGGAAAAAATATAATATCATAGATATAACAGAAGAGACAGTAATAACTATGTGAACAAATCATCAGCAGAGTAATGGATCCATAGAGTTATACATCAAATATAGTGGAGTTTATACAACATAAGTAAAATTCAATAACTGTCTCAAGTACAAGAAATAAGAAGTCACTACTAAGGCTCCCTAATGTTGCATAGCAGAATAAGCGTAGAATTCATATAAGTATATAATACGAGATGGCTCCATCCAGCTTGTCGTTCGAACAACTACTGCATCACCTAGACCTATTATCTAGTCTACTTATCTAAGACTACCCAAGATTGTAACGTCCACGGATTTTCGCGCTCGAAAATCGACATCCATACTTTACATCGTACTCGAATGCCGTAGATTCGACCGTTCAAATCCGAGTCGCCGGAGATTATAACACAATTAAGTAAATAACACAGCGGAATAAATGAATAATACATTGATATATAGTATCTGATACAACAGAGTGATACTATGAATATCAATATACATCAGAGATATGATACAAGAAATAGCAGCGGAAAAGAAAACGATAACATCAGCAGCGGATAATCTCCATCTTCAAAATGCCAATCCAGAAATAGCTCGAACTCCAAATAACGATGCACAAAGATAAGCAAGTGCAGTTCGGTCCAAAGACTGAACTAGCTCCAGATAACCTACTGAATCTGAATATCTGAAAAACCCAACTCTAGACTGCTCGTGTAGAAAATTTTGAGCATCCAGAGTTTAGGAAATAAACAATAAACTCCGGATCAGTCATGGGACTGGTGTGAGCAACAAAAACAGTTTATCTTTAAAACGAACAACAAAAGAATTTAAAGTCAATTCGCAATGCTTTTGGAAAATGAAACTACCGTAAGACCTCCCGCCACACACACAATGCAAACGCAGAATTGGAGGAGATTTCTTCTTATGATAGTCAAAGATGCTTACTACGCAAAATCAAACCATTTTGATATTATTATTAGCGCATAGTGTAGAAAAACATTTCGAAAGTAGAATATAAATCTTAGCCAGCATAGGTACCATTATATTATGCCTACTATAGCTACCATATTAGATGGCAGGTTCTACAACTAAAACCGTACAAGTCACGTATTGTTTTGTTTGGATTTCCAACAAATGGTCAAGGAACTTCCTATGCCAAGAAGGAACGCCTCTAGAATGACGTCCCGAGAACCTAACCGGATCTCTGCCAACACAAGGCCGGGTTACCTCTACAAAAATAGGTAACTACTGACACGCATATGACATCCCCCGATCGTAACCGATCTTCCCGAGGATCCTCGATTCCAACAACCACATAATAAGCAGTATCAACATAGGTTAAATATCTGGGCTCCATACCATGATACCACCTCTATCCAGAAGGAATGACATACACTAAGGGGCGCTACTCCCTAGAACCTTGCCGCATCCTTCCTGTTTTGACCATTTCTGGGGTGTGAGGCTCGACGAAGTCTCGTCCACAAAGCTACGCTTTGGCACAAAGCCATGCTTCGGGTCAACAGATGATCAACCTATGATCACAAAGATAAATGATCAACCAAATGATCATATCACAAATGATCAAATATTGATCATCACACAACAACACTCAGCATGTCACATTACCAAATTGGGATATATCGCTGATAAATTTCAACTACATAACCTCTGAGCTCGTACGTCTCAGAGAAGGGTGTTAAGCTAAGAGAATAAATTCTCCGCCACCAAACAGAAATGTATTTGAAAGAAATCGGCTTTATATCTCAAAGTGTAATGTCAGACATGTAACCATACAAGTCTGTTCCGGGTTCGAACAGAACCGAAGGCACTTCTTACGAAGCCCTTGCAATTACGGGTATTCATAATCCCGATCGGATTTCCCATCACTTAGGGGATCTCTATACCAGGAGCGACCCAGTGCAGAGACAATCGACGAGTTATCCTTTCGTTCTCGTGAATATTCGGTCTTCAACACCGACCTTCAAATGCTATCCACATACGACATATCACTATTCGGAATGGGTTATATGACACAAAGGTCTTTTCCCGGCTAACCCGAATAGTGAGCGCAATATTTCAAAAACAAATGGATAATGGGATTTCAATTAAGTCACAATTTAAACCCAAATTTTCCTTTCAAATGGTTTAACAAATTACCATTTTAATCCTTTTAAACAAAAAGATTTAATTCACAAGGTTCACTTAATTTCACACAGATTCATTCACATATTTTCCAAATCGATTTCCATTTCAATTTAATTTATTCATTAAATCTTTAAATCAAAGATTTAACTCATAACTTTCTAAACAATTTCATTTCGAATGGTTTAAACAAAACATCATTTTAAATTTGTTAAAAATAAACAGATTTAATTTATAGCTTTCAAAACAATTTCATTTCAAATGGGTTAAACAAAACATCATTTTAAATCTGTTAAAAATAAACAGATTTAATTCATAGCTTTCAAAAAGAATTCATTCATAACTGGGAAAATCCATTTTTCAATTCAATCTTGAAATTCCTTTAATTAAACTGGAATTTCATTGCTTATATGAAAGCTTTTATCATTTGAAAACAAACAGTTTCATTTTGGAAATCTGATTCATTCATACGAGTTGAAACCCTTGGGTTAAATTCAAATTCCCAAATTTATACTTTTAAAATGGTTTAATTTCATATAAACTCATAAATAAGTTGAACAACCTTTTTAAACCCTAGTTTCCAAATCATAGAATTCAATTTCAAATATTGAATTCAAATCTAAATCAAATTATTTAAATTTTCAAAACTCGATTAAGTTATTCAAAAATAACTTTTATCTTTGAAATTCCATTTCAAAAGCTTTTCACTTTAAACCCAAATTCATTTTCAAAATCAATTGAAATGTTAATTTCAAAAATATTTATTTAAATCATCTGTGACTTAACCAATTTCCTCGTGAAATCCATATTTGTGTGTGTATGGTGTAGTCCAGGGGTTTAATACAATAGTGCAACACAATGAATCATCACAGATCAAAATACAGGATATAGTTGATAAGCGATATAAGCTATACCACTTATCTTTCATTCATAGATTCATAGATAATATACAGATGTATCATCAATAAATGAATAAATTATACATAGCACAATTCATAGAACAAAATATCCCAGATCAGATAGGACAATCAATTCAAGGCATCTCATACAATGCAATTATTCATAAGTAATGTCAAGCATTTGATAATCATTTATAAATAGGATTAATTAATCGTTTTATCCTAATCAATTCAATTTATTTCCAAGTAAATTAATTGCTTATGAATTAATTATCAAATTCTGATTAATTAATTACAAATCATTTGATATAAATTAAATAATCAATCACTTAATTAATTTAATTACTTAATAATTCCTAGTTGATTAACTTCATTAACTACAATATTTTCTTAATTACTTTCTTAAGAAATTACCTCAGATTTATTTATTTTTAGTCATTTCTAAACATAATTTAACCTAAATTATTTATTTATAGATTAAATAAATCACTTTAATTACCTTATTAATTTAAATCATTTTATTCCCTTAGTTATCTCTAAGATAATTAATTTCTTTATTTATGATTTCATTAACATTTTAGTGTATTTTTAAGCGTTACACTTAAAAATTGATTTCACTAACCTGATACAAACTTCTTCCCCGAGCCAGTGAAATCCTGCTTCGAAGCTGACTCACATTCGTTCGAGTAAACACCCGAGACCAGTGCGAAGAAAACCCGAGACTAACGAAACTAGCTTTTAAAAACTTGGTTTTAAATGCTTGATTAAAAATCCAAATTCATTTTTAAAACCTTAGATTCAAAAGCCTCAATTAAATCTATCTTTATTTTTGAATTTAAATCACTATTAAAATCCTATTTCAAAATTTAAATTAGATTTAAAAATCTGAAAACAGTCTGGTTTTTAAACCTGAAACCCGCCTTCAAATATTTTAAACTTTTATCACATTTCAAATTTGGATTCAAAAATAAACTTGAATTCAAACTTCAGACTGGATTAGGCTTGTTAAAATTTAGTTTACAAATTTTAGTTTCATTCGAATTTGCTTTTAAAACCAAAATTCAAAACAAAACTTGCTACCGGGTTTACAAAGCCTGGAACAACTTACTCGAGTCAACAAAATTAACTTCGAGTAAAAACCTATCTACTTCGAGTAAAAACTCGAATCACCTGAGAATTTTCGAGCTAAAAAAAACGCAGAACTTCAAATGGGCACGGTGCACGTGCACCGTGGCTCTGGCCAACTCCAGCCATCCACCAGCACTTCAACCACTCAGTGACCACCACCTGACGACAGCCCGACCCTCCAAAGCCACCCCGCTTGCTCGAATGAAGATCGAGTTCGTGATACAAAACCTGGAAAAATAAACAGGTTTCCCCCTCGAACCTGGAAACTCCACCGCCCTTCAGACTCCGACCACCGCAGTTCCATCGCCTCCGGCTGCAACTTCGCCCATGTCCCCGCGACCATCCCCCAGAGTCTCATCGAATTCGATCAACCAGAGAACCAAGGCCGATCATGATTCCAGAGCCCACCTTGACTAGGTTTCGAAACAAAAAAAAAACAGTGCAAACCCAAAATGCACTTAAAATCCTTAACTAAAATTTGTAATTTTAGTTTTAAAAATCGAGTTTTCAAATAAGAATTCAGTTTATAAATTCGAATTTATATTTTAAGCTATTTGAAATTTCACTTATTTTAAGTGTTATTGGTCTTGAGATATCAGAGCAGTTTTTCTCTATTTTCTTAAATACAAAAATTTAAGAATTCACTTTATAATCAAACAAACTGATTTTGTTTAAATACTTTATCCCAACAATCCCTAGATTGAGCAGAAATGATTGTTGAATTAAATCCGAGTTTCAAATTTTATAAACAGAGGTGTTTTCCAGATTATCTAACAAGCAGGCATCATATATTCATAGAATTGCATCAATATATATATATATATATATATATACACATAACATACTTATTCCAGACATAAGAAACATAACTTAAGCAAAATTTAAATTTTAGTTACTCACCATATATGCACAAAGCAGAGAAGCCAGGGAAGAACAGAGACAGTGAAGCCTGTTTTAAACCTGCTTGGTTTTCTTTGAAAAATGTTTTTAAGTTTCCTTTGCTTTTTGATCTTCCGGCTTCCAGGTTAAAGCTTAAATTTTCAAACTGAAAATTTTTCTGGTTTCTAGTTCTTTGATTTGTTTTCTGTTTTGATGTTTTGTTTACTTTAGTTTTGAATGGACGAGCTGATGATGAAGATGATAAATATATAGAAGAAGCTTACTGTATGTTATTTGTTAATACACATAGGTATGGCTGAAGTTTGAAAGCATTAAATGCAAGCATGTAATGACCAGGTTGTTTGATACTTAAAGCATAGGCTGTTTTATTTTATTTTTTTTGTTTCACACTTATTTCGGCTGATGGTGATGTATGTACTTGATGTCTCTATACTTAAATATATATACTTGCTGTCCTACCTTGTCTACAGCCTCTATTTGATTTGTACTTCTTTTGCAAGCATTTCTATTATCTTTTGTATTCATACTTCACTGATTTGTTTTCCCACATCTACATACTTATCTTTTCTTTTGTTTACTTGTTTGAATATATATTTGCTTTTATTATTTTGTTTACTTACTTACTTATATATATGTTTATTTCTTGATTTGGCAAATGTACATGGATATATATTTTGTTTTGCTTTAGCCTTATTACGAATATAAATGAAATTCTATTGTTATTTTACTTGTATTTATTTCCTTTGCAATCTTTTATACTTTAGATATTTTGTTTCATTTCTTTTGCTTTGTTTTATCACTTGTCTTCATATTATACTATGTAACTAGTTTGTCTCATTGTTATGTATGTATATGTACACAAATGTTCTGTTTTATATTTGCTTGTACAGTTTGTTTTTCTTCTTTAGTGCGTGTGTACATATCTTATGTTTGTTTGCCTAGATGCTTGTCTTCATTCTATATACATAGATTTATATTTTATAAATATACTTTGTTTGTAGTTCATTTTACATATATATTAAATTCTAATTTAACTTAAACATTTATTTCTATTTATAACTCAATTCTTAAATTTACTTTAATATTTATTGTCTTATATTTAATTTATAAATTCAAATTATTATTAACCATCCATTCTAATATTTATTAAATTTAAATGATCTATACAAAATATATTTGGATATCAAGGAAACTCGCAATCAATTAATCCATTTATAATTAATTTTACCCATATTTATTCAAAAATTTATTTAATTACTCAATTTAATTCAAAAATTCAATAAATTATTAAATTAAATTAAATTAAAATATGGGGTCGTTACAAAGATAATAAGAAGTAAGCGTAAAACCTTTGACCATATAATAGCCTGGTGTGAGAGATAAATAACTATACAGGTAAATATGGTAAGGAACAAGAGTACACGAACCATACCTGACCTGTCCCTTCAACTAAAGAGTTGGCACATAACAGTATACTATGCTACTACAATATCATATAGGTATAATGCAGAATACCATAGTGGATGTACAAAAATCCCTATCTCCAGTACATACTCCCAATGATATCCCCGAGTGATAGCCCACTAAAGGAAAGCAACCATAGCATCCACCGAATAAGACTCACTATCACGCATCCCTGTTCTCTGAATATATGATAACTTCTATGGCCTCCTTACGGTTAGAGACTAATGAAAATCCCGGTTCTCCGTTGTACTCTCATATCTCGCAACCCAAATCTGGATATGTGTCTCGCATCCCAAAGCTGGACATTAGACCCAAAGCCACAGGTCCAAGGTATACGGATCCTCGATACCCCTGCTTCGAGTACATCAGAAAATTACTCTGAGCATCAACAATTCCTTAGCACATATTCTAAGCCTCCATTTGGATACCCAACCCATCTTGCTCAATCCACTTTCCGTTATTCACGAGGAACCCATCCACATTCCCCGATCCTACGGCTTACTCCTTTACGAGCTACCATCTTCAAAACCAACTCCCAATACGAGTCAACATCCGAACATTCTATCATTTCGTCATGCTGTTACATTTTCATACAACCTAATATGAACAAGCCAACACCTCCAGCATGACCTATAAAGCATCCTTTACCTGCCTAAAAAATTCCACATCCATCCCATGTAGTGTGATAACTCAGTGTCGAGTTATAGGTATAACTCTGTGCCAAGTTATACACAGCCAATTATTGGCTACCTTCCTTTCCATGCATCTAATACTCTTCAAGGTGCTTTAGACCCTGACTCGTCGCTCCTTTATAACTCGTCTCCTAATCTAAAGCCTCATCTTCTAGTTCTAGAGATAACTCGCCACCCAATCCAACATCTTGCTATAGAACAACTCATTGGACCAAACTCTATTCAACCATGCAAGAGACCGAGTCGTAGCTCCTCACCCCATAACTCGATGCCGACTAATCCTGATAACTTGGTGCCGAGTCTTGCCTTTAACTTAAAATGAGGTGCAAATTATCATGTAGGCTCCTGGTTTGCTTCAGAGCCTCTCCTCCAAGTTTCGTCCAATTTCGACCAACTTTGCCTTCGATTTTCCCAACTCACCGACCTAACTTCCTATGCATCCAAAACACTAACAAACAACATCAAAACACAATATACAAACATTGAATCACAACAATTATATCCATTCATACATGCCATATAATCAATCAAATGAATAACACATAGAATTATAACAATCAAGCAATTTCTAACCCAAATATAAGCAAAATTGAACATACTAACATGAGTGTGGTAAATTACTAAACAAATCATATTATAAATTATCAATTTACGGCATAAACATACGTTAATAAGTTATTAAAGCTAGAAAAAGGATTCTAGGATCAAAATCATGTTAAAACCTACAATTCTACTATTAAAACATGCATAGGATAATGAGAAGTCATAAACCACTCGCCATTGACAAATTCAACCAATTTGTGTGCAGATCTAATCCGGACATCAAATAAAAGCACTTCAAATCAAGAAAATTGATGATCCCTATCTTCTAATTGAGGACCTAATCTCTAATTCATAATCTAGTTTGAAATAGAGAGCAATTTGGATAAATTAGGATGAATCTATGGGTAATTAGGGTTTAGACCTGATTTGAAATGAGAGGAAAAAAATTCTAATTTGACTCATATAGCCCCTGTGTGATAACCCGGATTTTGGACATCTGTTAGTCGGGAAATTAACTGATTTTATTTTAGAAATATTAATATTAATTAGTAAATCGAATAAATTTTTGATAATTAAAATATCGAGATATATATAAATTGATTTTAAAGCTATAATAAATATTGAATTATGAAATCTCTGGAGATGGTAAATCTTATAGTAAATAAATAAGTAATATATTTGTGACAACCGGGATTTTGGCAATATTATTTTAATAAGAATTTAATCTAATAAATTGAAATACAAACCTATCATTTTAAAAACAACTATATATATATATATGTATGTATATTTGGAAGAAATTATGATTTGGAAATAGAAAATAAAGAGTTTTAAAATATTCAAAGTTAAATTTAGCTTATTCACCTTAAATGAAGTAAATCTTATTAATGTGAAGCAGGAGTATAAAATAAATATATGTAACATAAGAAACGAAAATATAAACATAAGTATTTGGTAGTTAAGTCAAAATAGAAATAAATATCTAAAATACATTATGATCAAGTAACATAATATAAAACCAAAAGATATATATATAGGCTTCTAGGACAAGGCAAAGATCAAATGAATACAGGTTGAAAGAAGAAAATATATATTAACCTGTACAAGCAAAACTGGATAGGTATGAACAAACAAGATAAAATATATATTTTGTACAAAACAATTAATGCTATGTCCTATAGTATACTACACTATATCTCATCAGCCTCCATACGAAAATATCAGCCCACAAAAGCAAGAAAATCTCTGATATATGGTACCACATGCAAAGAAAAAAATCTGGCATCTACATCATTCTTCAACCTTTACAACACTCTCTTATGTATTATCTTTCTATTTTCCAGTTCGTTCATCAACCTAAATAAAAATACAAACAGACCTATAACAATAAATACATTAAGCAGTTAACTCAACTTCAAGGATTTAAAACAAATAAGGTAAACAAGAACTGGGAAAGAGCAAACAAATCAAGAGCAGACTGTTACTTTTCAAATCCAGGGAGTTCTCTGTTCAATCGTTTTTTCAAGTGAGTAAATTTCTTCCAAACTAATTTTTATATAAATCTATGGTTATGTTCAGTTGTTTAATTATGACTGTGTATATATCTATATACATGATGAAAGGTGTGCATGTCTAGTTCCAGATTTTTACATTCTGTTCAAACACTCTCAAGGTTTAAATTCATGTAAAACTCGATTTTTCCTGCTCCGATTCATGTTAGAGTTTAGTATCTGAGGAAAACATGTGTATTCAATCAAAACTTAATTTCTAAAAAAAATTGAGATAAATTTAAACATAGTTTAAACCTGGAAAAACATAAAAAATCCCCAGGCATTCTCTATTCTCAAGAAACAGGTGAGTAAACTCTAGATAAAAGTTAAGCAGATGATATATCTTTGCTTATGAAGTCTCTATGTTAATGATGCCTGCATATGTAGAAAAGTTTAGAATCTATATGTATGAGCGTATTCAGGTGAGCTGTTAGGTTGAACTTAAGATTTGCTCTGTTCCACATTTCAGAGTTAAAACCAGTTCAATTTCCATTTTCTCGTCCTCTAAAATCTATAGTGACTTAGATGCAAACAATAAATGATTGCTTAGTCATAACTTAAAGCTAAAAAGAAATTTGAAGCTAAACAATTGAAATTATCTGAGAAAATGGAAAGACGATGAAAGTTTTTTTTTCAATCTTGTAAAAATTTAAACTCTACAAATAGCTATTCCAGTATTATAACTCGAATTCATTTAGTAAGATAGGATTTTTAAGCCTAAAATCAAAAATTTTAACGAAGAGTCGAGA
Source organism: Allium fistulosum (assembly GCA_030737815.1). NCBI lineage: Eukaryota > Viridiplantae > Streptophyta > Magnoliopsida > Asparagales > Amaryllidaceae > Allium > Allium fistulosum. The sequence continues at coordinate 433,493 of JASFAW010000040.1, forward strand.
GTGAAATCTTATAATGTCTGGAACATGGTTTTCGAGGAATTTCTGGTGGTCGGAGGGATTTTGGTAGCCAGGGTTTTGACTGGAGGTGGAGGAGGGTATGACGAGGTCGGAAAAAAAGGGTGGTGGGTCGTTTGATGTTCGTGATGATAGTGGTGAGCTGTTTTGGAATCTAAACCTAGTTTTGATCAAGCTGGGAAATCGAATCACAGTGTTAACTACGATGATTCGAGTTGCATAAGAATCTGGGAAATGGAGGCGTGGTGGGTCGGCAAGCCATAGCCGGAGTTATAGCGGTTTTCGTCGTCGGAATCGATGGTTCGAATGGATTTCCTGATGATGGTTTTCGGTCTTAGTACTTCTGGTATGCTCGATTTTGAATTGAGGTTGGAGATGATGTTTGGATGGTCGTGGTTGCTCGTAGAAATGCTGGGTGACTTGACGATGGTGTCGTCGATGGTCGGAGTGGCCTCAGGTGATGGTGCAGGTGCACGCGATGGTGGGTGCGTGTCAGAAGGTGGAAACGGTGAAGGTCTCGAAGTCAGGTTCGAGAATTTTGGGTGGGTAACTCGAGTCGTTCTCGAGTATATTGGAGGTTATTAACCTGTAGGATTGAATCTTAAAAAAAATGATGAAAGAAAAAAATGAGTACAGGGGGAAACTCGGGGAATAATGGGTAGATTCTCGGGGTTCGACCCGAGTAACTTGAGTGATGGCTCGAGTATTGGTTTGATGCTAACTTGAAACAATTTTAAGATTATAAACAGATTTTTATTTAAATGCAAGGGGAATGATTTCGAGTTTAATTAATGGTAAAGTAATTAAGAAATGTTAAGTAATTTAAATTTGGAATTTAAGAACAAATAAAGTTGTAATTAAGAAATTTTATTAATAATCAAATGTACAAACTTAAAAGTAAATTAACTAATTAAAGTTAATTCAAGATTAAAAGTTAACTAATTTAAGAATTTAATTAAGAATTAATAACTAATTGCTTAGGTAAATAATTAAGTAATTAGTGAATAGATAAATACGTACTTAAGTTTAATTAATTAATAATTAAGGATATTAATTTGATAATAAATTAATTAGTCAATAATTTATTAATCAAAATTTTGGTTAAGACTTAAGGAAAACAATTTAATTTAATATAAGTTGATTAAACCAATTATAATATACATTGATGGTTTCTGTTGATTGACTTTGAATATCTGGATTGTGATGGTTATATGGTGATATACTTTGTGATATATCTGTTCTGATTGTGTATGATTCATTTGTGATAAATGCTATATGAATAAACAATGGTTAATAAATCAGAGAAATTTGAGGATAATTAATTGATTATAAATAATTAAGGATTAATTACTTTTGAGAAGCTAAATTAATAACTAAAGTTTACTAATTGATAATTAAAGGACAATTAATTTATAATTAGAGATGGATTGATGGATAAGGTAATCTACTTGAGTTTATAAGGATTGGATTGTGAAAATCACTAGGCTAAATGGGATATTATGGACCTTCGAATATTTAGAATCTGATTAGGAATTCAGTGTTAGTCATATTGAGTAATGAACTCGTGGAGAAGTACGAGTTACCCAGGTTTTCTTTATGGTTTGAACTTGGTACTTTCAAATTTTATGATCTACTCACGCTGGTTCCCAGCCTGACCCGGGTGTTACTTTGATGTAATGCTCGGGTCAGACCGAGTATTACAGATTTTCAAGTAAGGACGTTCTGGAGCTCATGAGGCGAGCTGGATGGCAGGAACGTATGGAGTTATTCCGCTATGATATATTGTTGTATATTTGGACATGTTGATTATATATGTCCAGTGGTTGTGTATATGTTGTAACTCTGATGTATTAAAGTGTAATTTAACTGATACAGTTTCTTTGTATAAATGGTATTATATGATATTATATTTTGATCCACTGCGAATGTGAGATTCCGTGACTTGTTTTTTTCTGTTTCTTCTTCTTCTATCTCTTTCTTCTTTTCCTAACTATTTGGAATTTTCGGGATCGAAAGTTCCGGGTCGTTACACTTGGTATCAGAGCCAGGTTAAGCGAAAACCTTGGCTCTGGTGGGTCTACTCATCTAAAGATAGGGTCAATAGTACCCTAGAATGAGTTGAGTGTATATATCTATGAGAGCGAACTTGTTATTTTCTCATATAAAGATCTAAAATGATTTTATAAGAATATATTTTGATATAGATAAAGCAATATTTCTTACTAATAAATGTTAAGGTGATTGGTTGTTAAAAATTTTGGGAATTAAATTAAGTTGTAATAGAAGTACAACCAAATTGAAATTAAATAAAATATAAATTTGAAATGAATTCAAACTGAAATTAAAACCTTGGATTTGGGAAAGGGTCCAGAATAAGACAATAATGAATTGGTTTCCTCATATGATAATCTTGGTCATTATCATAGTTGTGTTTAATAATAAATAAAGGTATTTAATGTATTTAAATAAAAGAGCCATATTTCAAACAAGAGTTGTATGAAAATTTAAAGGAATTTGTTTTGGATTTAAAAACCAAAGGTGGTTTAAAATGTAAGGATAACTTAGTGTGTACAAGGGAAATAATAAGTATATATGAGGGATATACATGATATTAAAAATGATTTGTAATAAATTCTAAATGTTGAATTTTAATTTTGGAATGAGATGGGATGCCAAGGGGATAAGTTTTGAACTTATAAGATCATTAATGTGAAGTTTAAAATTCAAAGCAGGAATTCAAATTGGGTAAGGTTGGCTGGATTAAGTAAGTTGAATTTAACTTTGGGAAAGTTAAATAAGTTAACAAGCAACCTGAATTGGAAATTTAAAATTGGGATTTAATTGGAAGGTTAAATGGTTAGTTTGAATTGGGAGTTTGTGTGATCTCAAAACGGATTTGAGATCCGGAAAGTGGAAATGGGTGGATGTTGTCATCCTATTGTTATTAAAATCTTTAAAGTCTGAATTGGATTTGTTTAAAGGAATGAAAAAATGGATTGTGGTGATATATCCATTATTGAGATAAAAGGGAAATTAAACTTTAATTTGAAATTAAGGATATGGAATTACTTTGAACTAAAAATTTGAATAATTGAATTTTTAAGATAAAATGGTTTTGAACTCTTATTTGGAACTTTGAAATAAGTTAAGTAAAAATAATTTAAAATGGAATTGTGAGAATTGGACTCAGAATTAAATTGTTTAAAGATTTGGATTATTGATAAAGGCAAATCTGATTTAAGGGGTTAAATTCAACTTTTGAAAATTTAACTCGAGTTTATATAATAATTCGAGATGGTTTGAAATTGAGATTTAAATGGAATTAGTTCAAATTGAATTATTTAGAAATTGAAGATGGATAAGTATAAAATTCAAATGGAAAATTTGAATTGGTTTAATTTGAAATGAAATTTAAAATTGAATGAGTTCAAATTCAAATGGGAATTGGGATTAATTCATAAAGAAATTTAAATGATGAAGTGGATTCAATTTGAAATTAGTTTGAATAAATTTGGAACTGTAGTTAAAGTGAATGAGTTTAAAATCAAATGGAATTTGATTTGAAATTGGAAAGAAATTGAGGTTAATTCAACTTGAATTTGGGGTTAAATCAATTTCGGTGGAAATTGAAGTTATTTAAATTGAAATTGAGTTAATTTAAATGGAAGTGGAAATTTAAATTGAATTGGGATTGGAGATCGGGAATTGAACAGTTTGACTCTGGACTATTTTTAATAAATCATTTTGATATAAACTGTTTGAAATCTATTTTCCTAACTATTTACTACACAACTTTTCTTTTTAAAACCTAAAACTATCTTAACCTTGTTTTACAATTACTTTTGGGACCATTTAACTATTTTACAACTGTTTTATAAACTAATTACTATTTTTCTACTATTTTATAAATAATTACTATTTATCAACTATTTTACAATTACTTAACTATGTTTCAGCTAGTGTACAAACTAATAATTATTTTTCAACTACTTATATTTATAAACTTTTTAAGCTATTTTCTAAAAATAAGCTGGATAGAGTTCAAACAGTTTATGATTAAATATCCATTTGAGATAAGAATTGAAGTGATAATCCAAATGGGGATTAAGGCAAATGTGAATAAGTGAATAAAATCAAAGTGAGGATGAACAGAAAGGAAATTGATTCAACTGATAATCAATGAAGAAAAATACGTAGGATGTACGTATATTATTCTATTCGTAGAGTGACTTGATCCGGATTCGAGCACAGAATTTCGAGATAATATTATTGATCCGAGTTGGGATTTTTCACTCGATTTTCGACGGTGAACCTAGATATGGATTGTTGATTGGTTCTGGATATTCTCTATCATAGTTATGACTATGCAAGGAGAATGATGGTTTCTGATCAAGAAACCAGATCTGAGTCCGCACTAGGAAGTCGGGTGGACGATACTAGTTCGGAAGTGAAATTGTGTGATCGAGTGAGCGATTAGATTGATATAGCGTACGGATGATATGTGTACATCGTACGGGTTTGAATGAATTTGGTATTGGAAATTTATGGATAAGAACTGTAAAATGATTTTTGAAATTGAAAGTATATTTTGTGAAATATATGATGAAGAAAAGTGGAAATTGGATATTTCTATGATAAAAATTCGCTTTATGAAAGTAAGTAATATGGTAAATGACTTTATAAAAAGAGTAATCAAATTTGAATATTGATTTAGAATAAACAAAATCATATATCTTTGTTATATAAAATAAATCTCCCCTTGTTGAATCGATTTCCAGAAGAAAAAGATTTTTGAAGTATTTGAAGTATAAAAGTGCATTTATACAAGTATAAATTGATTCAAAGATTTTCCAAGATTATTATATATATATATATATATATAAAGGATTTTATGGAAATGAATTTGAGGAAAAGTTTTTGGAACCTTTGAATTTTGGAAGGGCTTTTGATTTTTGGGAAAAAAAATCAATATTAGAATTGGAAAAGCCTAATTTGAGAATCATCGATTTTGGGAATCGATTTTGAGAAAGGAGCTTTATATGAGATTCATACTTGGTGTATGATTTGGAAAATACTATATGTGTATAGTATAAAGTGTTTTGAAAGTGGCTCTGGGGAAAAAGGCGCTCCCTTGAATGAACTTCTCAGGAGTGCCACTGAGTGGTACTGCCTTGAGCCTCTAAGGGGGGGGGGTTCTAAAGTTGATCCTGTGAGGAGTCCGGACAAACTAGTTCCTGAGGATTATTTGGTAGCGAAAGTCGAGGGCGTTGATGCCTACAGGGGCATTTGGGTTATGCTGTGACGACAGTGTAACTCGATGTCGCTGCGATCTACTGTGGGGACCATAGCGAAAATCGTGTGGAGGATGAGTGCCAACAGTCCACACTTGATTTTGCCGGGATGGCAACGCAACATCGGTAGACTACGATCTATGGTCAAGTGGAGGAGTTTCATTCTTTTGGCAGCAAAATTCGGTGGCGCTGATGCCTACAGTTATATGGGTTTGTGCTGTGATAGCAACGTAAGGCCCGGGTATAACTGCGATCTGTAGCGGGTTCCATGGCGTAATCGAGTGGCGCGGAGACCTACAGTTATCTGTGGATTGTGCCGGGACGGCAACGTAACCATTGGGTTAACTGAGACCATGGATGGGGGTGATGATTTACAGAGCATTTTCACCAAAGATATTTCCTCTATTTTCGAAACTGTTTTCTATGTTTTCAATAAAATTATTTTCCAAAGTATTTTCACTAGGTGATGAAACGAGTTTACCAAGTACTTATAGATTTTCAGTCCTACGCCTGATCAACGTATGACCGAATTTCTATGAGAACAAGGATGGACTTGTTGAAACACCGAGTTATAAACAAAAAATTTATTAAAACTATTTTGACAATATTATATAGATTATAAAAGTATTTTAAAAATGATCAAAGAAAATTTATCTGATTCTAGGCATTTTAATAATTCTGGTTTCGTTCCTTTTCGAGGACGAAAAGATTCAAAGGGGGGAGGAATGTGATAACCCGGATTTTGGACGTCTGTTAGTCGGGAAATTAACTGATTTTATTTTTGAAATATTAATATTAATTAGTTAATCGAATAAATTTTTGATAATTAAAATATCGGGATATATATAAATTGATTTTAAAGCTATAATAAATATTGAATTATGAAATCTCTAGAGATGGTAAATCTTATAGTAAATAAATAAGTAATATATTTGTGAGTATGTGACAACCGGGATTTTGGCAATATTATTTTAATAAGAATTTAATCTAATAAATTGAAATACAAACCTATCATTTTAAAAACAACTATATATATATATGTATGTATATTTGGAAGAAATTATGATCTGGAAATAGAAAATAAAGAGTTTTAAAATATTCAAAGTTAAATTTAGCTTATTCACCTTAAATGAAGTAAACCTTATTAATGTGAAGCAGTAGTATAAAATAAATATATGTAACATAAGAAACTAAAATATAAACATAAGTATTTGGTAGTTAAGTAGAAATAGAAATAAATATCTAAAATACATTATGATCAAGTAACATAATATAAAACCAAAAGATATATATATAGGCTTCTAGGACAAGGCAAAGATCAAATGAATACAGGTTGAAAGAAGAAATTATATATTAACCTGTACAAGCAAAACTGGATAGGTATGAACAAACAAGATAAAATATATATTTTGTACAAAACAATTAATACTATGTCCTATAGCATACTACACTATATCTCATCAGCCTCCATACGAAAATATCAGCCCACCAAAGCAAGAAAATCTCTGATATATGGTACCACATGCAAAGAAAAAATCTGGCATCTACATCATTCTTCAACCTGTACAACAGTCTCTTATGTATTATCTTTCTATTTTCCAGTTCGTTCATCAACCTAAAATAAAAATACAAACAAACCTACAACAACAAATACATTAAGCAGTTAACTCAACTTCAAGGATTTAAAACAAATAAGGTAAACAAGAACTGGGAAAGAGCAAACAAATCAAGAGCAGACTGTTACTTTTCAAATCCAGGGAGTTCTCTGTTCAATCGTTTTTTCAAGTGAGTAAATTTCTTCCAAACTAATTTTTATATAAATCTATGGTTATGTTCAGTTGTTTAATTATGACTATGTATATATCTATATACATGATGAAAGGTGTGCATGTCTGGTTCCAGATTTTTACATTCTGTTCAAACACTCTCAAGGTTTAAATTCATGTAAAACTCGATTTTTCCTGCTCCGATTCATGTTAGAGTTTAGTATCTAAGGAAAACATGTGTATTCAATCAAAACTTAATTTCTAGAAAAAAATTTAAGATAAATTTAAACATAGTTTTAATCTGGGAAAACATAAAAAATCCCCAGGCATTCTCTGTTCTTAAAAAACAGGTGAGTAAACTCTAGATAAAAGTTAAGCAGATGATATACCTTTGCTTATGAAGTCTCTATGTTGATGATGCCTGCATATGTAGAAAAGTTTAGAATCTATATGTATGAGCGTATTCAGGTGAGCATGTTAGGTTGAACTTAAGATTTGCTCTGTTCCACATTTCAGAGTTAAAACCAGTTCAATTTCCATTTTCTCGTCCTCTAAAATCTATAGTGACTTAGATGCAAACAATAAATGATTTCTTAGTCATAACTTAAAGCTAAAAAGAAATTTGAAGCTAAACAATTGAAATTATCTGAGAAAATGGAAAGATGGTGGAAGTTTTTTTTTCAATCTTGTAAAAATTTAAACTCTACAAATAGCTATTCCAGGATTATAACTTGAATTCATTTAGTAAGATAGGATTTTTAAGCCTAAAATCAAAAATTTTAACGAAGAGTCGAGAGTGAAATCTTGTAATGTCTGGAACATGGTTTTCGAGGAATTTCTGGTGATCGGAGGGATTTTGGTAGCCAAGGTTTCGACTGGAGGTGGAGGAGGGTATGACGAGGTCGGAAAAAAAGGGTGGTGGGTCGTCTGATTTTCGTGATGACAGTGGTGAGGTCTTTTGGAATCTAAACCTAGTTTTGATCAAGCTAGGAAATCGAATCACAGTGTTAACTCTGATGATTCGAGTTGCATAAGACTCTAGGAAATGGAGGTGTGGTGGGTCGGCAAGCCATAGCCGGAGTTGTAGCGGTTTTCGTCGTCGGAATCGCTGGTTCGAATGGATTTCCTGATGATGGTTTTCGGTCTTAGTACTTTTGGGATGCTCGATTTTGAATTGAGGTTGGAGATGATGTTTGGATGGTCGTGGTTGCTCGTAGAAATGCTGGGTGACTTGACGATGGTGTCGTCAATGGTCGGAGTGGCCTTAGGTGATGGTGCAGGTGCACGCGATGGTGGGTGCATGTCAGAAGGTGGAAACGGTGAAGGTCTCGAAGTCAGGTTCGAGAATTTTGGGTGGGTAACTTGAGTCGTTCTCGAGTATATTGGAGGTTATTAACCTGTAGGATTGAATCTTAAAAAAATGATGAAAGAAAAAATGAGTACAGGGGGAAACTCGGGGAAAAATGGGTAGATTCTCGGGGTTCGACCCGAGTAACTTGAGTGATGGCTCGGGTATTGGTTTGATGCTAACTTGAAACAATTTTAAGATTATAAACTGATTTTTATTTAAATGCAAGGGGAATGATTTCGAGTTTAATTAATGGTAAAGTAATTAAGAAATGTTAAGTAATTTAAATTTGAAATTTAAGAACAAATAAAGTTGTAATTAAGAAATTTTATTAATAATCAAATGTACAAACTTAAAAGTAAATTAACTAATTAAAGTTAATTCAAGATTAAAAGTTAACTAATTTAAGAATTTAATTAAGAATTAATAACTAATTGCTTAGGTAAATAATTAAGTAATTAGTGAATAGATAAATGCGTACTTAAGTTTAATTAATAAATATTTAAGGATATTAATTTGATAATAAATTAATTAGTCAATGATTTATTAATCAAAATTTTGGTTAAGACTTAAGGAAAACAATTTAATTTAATATAAGTTGATTAAACCAATTATTATATACATTGATGGTTTCTGTTGATTGACTTTGAATATCTGGATTGTGATGGTTATATGGTGATATACTCTGTGATATATCTGTTCTGATTGTGTATGATTCATTTGTGATAAATGCTATATGAATAAACAATGGTTAATAAATCAGTGAAATTTGAGGATAATTAATTGATTATAAATAATTAAAGATTAATTACTTTTGAGAAGCTAAATTAATAACTAAAGTTTACTAATTGATAATTAAAGGACAATTAATTTATAATTAGAGATGGATTGATGGATAAGGTAATCTACTTGATTCTATAAGGATTGGATTATGAAAATCACTAGGCTAAATGGGATATTATGGACCTTCGAATATTTAGAATCTGATTAGGAATTCAGTATTAGTCATATTGAGTAATGAACTCGTGGAGAAGTACGAGTTACCCAGGTTTTCTTTATGGTTTGAACTTGGTACTTTCAAATTTTATAATCTACTCACGCTGGTTCCCAGCCTGACCCGGGTGTTACTTTGATGTAATGCTCGGGTCAGACCGAGTATTACAGATTTTCAGGTAAGGTCGTCTGGAGCTCATGAGGCGAGCTGGATGGCAGGAACGTATGGAGTGTTTCCGCTATGATATATTGTTGTATATTTGGACATGTTGATTATATATGTCCAGTGGTTGTGTATATGTTGTAACTCTGATGTATTAAAGTGTAATTTAACTGATACAGTTTCTTTTTATAAATGGTATTATATGATATTATATTTTGATCCGCTGCGAATGTGAGATTCTGTGACTTGTTTTTTTTCTATGTTTCTTCTTCTTCTATCTCTTTCTTCTTTTCCTAACTATCTGGAATTTTCGGGATCGAAAATTCCGGGTCGTTACACCCTGTTTATAGTAATCTCTAATTAGAATAATGTGCTTAATTAATTACACACTAATTCTGGCCGGCAGCTATTAAAACTTAAAACAGCATAACTTCCTAAACGTAAGTCCTTGTTTCTATTATGACCACTCTACGAAATGGGAAACCATCATCCCAAAGAGATGAAACTAGTTTGAGACTCTAATTCGATTCCTACCAAAAGTTATAACCCAAACAAGATTTTCAAGGTCAAATAGTCACATAGAAATTCAGGAAAAATCATAGGTGTGTAAATTGTTCCTAGGAGTCATATCCCAAGATTATAGAATTATATGACCTCTTACGGATAAAATAAATAAAAATTGCGATCCTTCGACACGTAAAATACGGGTCGTTACAGCAGAGATACCAAACCCTCCACCTCTATCAACAATATGTGCAAATCAGCGACGAGGTCAACTTAAATCACAGCAAAAAAATTCAAGATAAGGCAGCGCAGTGCAACCTCATCTCGATACGATGTCAAACAAACAAGTGCAAATCAAATAAACAGCAAAGATACAAGCACCGCAACATCATGCGAGTATCATACATCAGTCAATATAGATGCGATGGCAGTATCTTGAAGCCAATGACTAACGCTTAACGTCTCCTTCCAAGGACTCACATGCAAAGCTAATTCAAATTTGAATTCTTCCATCACAATTTCAAATGTCCCCGCTCTAATTTCAAAAGTTCTCGTCTTCAACTCAAGCTTTCTGCCATAGACACGTCCACAATCCGGATACGTCGAATAGGAAGCACAGATAGATGACATCTGGCAGAATCTAAGGATTGAAGCATAATGGCATGAAAAGAATTCTAGCAATTCACATACGTCCCAATACTATAAATAGAAAAAGCAATGTAGCATGAAAGGAACTTTTCAACTTTTTCTCTTTTTCGAACACATTAAAGGTTTCACTGTACTCTCTGCCATGAAAACTTGTACCAAACTAGTGAAAAAGGAATTAAGAGAAATCCCCTTCGTGGACATAGGATTCTTAACATCCGAACCAAGTAAATTCTTCATGTCCTTTACTATTTCCTGCTTTTGTTATTTACCTACTTAGTTTTCAGCACCAAATCTTACCTTATTTGTATTTGAATTATATATTAGTTGGATTTGATATTTTAACAAACAGTTAAAGTGCAACTACCTGAGTGTGTAAGCATCCAGTAGCATAATCACTACTCCATGGAAAATTTAATAGTACTTAATTTTTCTAATTCAAATCATTGAGGTAATTAGCATGCTAATTACTTCACACTTAATTGAGGAGTTAGGAGACGAAAAAGTTCACCAACGTCTTTTGACACCAAAAGGAGGGCCCGAACCTCCATTCATTTCCTACATCCAGCAAAACTTTACGCCACGTACCATGAATCCCACTGATTCACCCATCTCTACTGTCCAAAAACATTTACATTTAGCCGCAATGATCGCCAATAAATCACTTGCACCTTTGAAAACCTAAGATGAAGCAGGGGCTTGAACCGAGGTTCCCGTAGACCCTATCCTAGCCGCATTCCAATCCTTCACACACCAAATAAACCTACGTATGAAAGGAATAGAAAAAACAATGACCCAACACATCATTTGAAGACCATCTTCACCTCCCCATTCCACAACTCACCGTCTTCGTCCCCCTGCCGCGTTGGACATTCAGCAAGGGAATGATGATGACACTTCCATAAATGGGAATGGTGACACTGGACTAAAATCTACCGCCAAGTTGAAAGGAAAAATCCATGCTAGCCCTCGAATCAAAACCAAGCCAGCCAACATAAACCACCTGTTGTTGGAAAAACAAACCTGATCTGCCAGAGATAATGAGGACACCACATCTGATGGTAATTCATCCTAGGTTGACCCAACAGAATGCAAAATCCATTAGCTTAAAACTCGAGTAGAGTAGCTAGCAAGAATCTGCTAGCAGAATACTGGAGGAAAAACATAGGAAGGAATTTGCTCCCCCTTCAGCGAGATGGTTATTGAGCCAGATTTTCCCGATAATTTCAAAGCCTCTTCAATTGACAAGTTTGACGGAACTACCAACCCCGAGGATCACCTCAGCACTTTTGAATATTTCATGGACATCCTGAAGGTCGAAAGGATGGCCCGATGCAAGTTGTTCCTTATATACTTATCCGGTGCAGCCTCACGGAGGTTCAGAAGATACGTACCAGGAGAAGTTCGGTCTTGGAGACAATTATCTGCCGATTTTCTGAGATAATTCAATTTGGAAAGAGAATACTTTCAAAATGTCAACACCATGTCGCGTGTAAAGCAGGGTGAGAATGAAATCCTATGCAGTTTCATTAAGCGCTTCAAGGCAGAAGCTCTCCGAATTGGGGCGACCAGCGAAGAAGCATTACTGATGGCGGCTCACGTCGGAATTAGGAAAGGAACCACTATGTAAGTCAAAAATAGCAATAAGTCTTGCTATAGCATGAAGGATTTCTACGAAAGAGCAGCTAGTTATGTCAGGATGGAGTAAGCCGGGTCCGTAGCACAACTCAAGGAACATCTGCCTCCGGTTATGACAAGAAATGGGGGCAGATGGATACCATCCACCTGCGAAGCGACAGAAGGAGTCAAACCTCACTACAAAACCCCCCTCACTCATACCCTCGGACATATATATGAGATGACCAAGACTAAGTTGGCATATAACGTGCCGAATAAGGGAAAGAAGCAAGAACAAAACCGAGGTAGAGCATACTGCCGCTTTCACCAAGCAAATGGTCATTATACCGACAACTATTGACATCTAAAGCATGACATAGAAAGGTTGACTGCGAAGGGTTACTTAGGTAGCTTCTGGAGGGAAAATGGTGGTGACAGGATAAGAAATCCGACTCCTCTTGCACTTTCCCCGCTTCCTTCATTGATCTATGCACTCTTTGCATCTCTTCTTGCACTTGCCCCTCATAATGAAATTCGCCTATTCCTTAAATCAATCTTTCTTTTTCTATTAAGCAAGTCTTCATTCGAAATAAAAGGAAAGAACAAAATATTAATAGAAGGGTAGATATATTTTCCTATCTATCTATACGCGATGTTGCAAATACGTTTTATCTACACACACATATAATAGCGTATCCCATCCCTAGGGCGTTCTTCTTATTCTAAGTTATTACTCCTACTTTTAACTCTATTTTACTTAGATTACCCTAAGCCTAAGCTCCCACTGTAACATCCCTCTCTAAGAGACATGAAAATAAATGCTAATGATGCTACAGTCATCACCTTACTTATTTTCAAGTAACAAAGAGTGAGTTCCGTATATTCAAAACAGTCTAAGTAAACAAAACAGCAAAATGTTTCATTCCATCAAGTCCTGATATTTATTACATACATTTTTAATGTTAATCCCAAGTCATATCCATATAGGTGTTAAACTATAATCATAGAAATATATAGTAGAGTGTTGGGTCAACATATGAAGATGCCACCCAAACACTTATAACAGCGGAATTAGCATACATTAACATATAACTAGGCTTTCAGCACGGTCTTCGATCTTCGACCTACGCCCAAAATAACCTGTCTATCCTATAAACTCAGCCTATTGAAATAAGTACCCATGAGTTTAGCAGGAAAACAATGATAAGAACACGGATCAGACATAAAGTCTGGTGTTAATAACACTTACCTAAAAATACAACATAAATACATAGTGATACCATGCCTTATAACACATAACAGGGTTTTCCTTCACTATTTACAAGACAACATATATAATACTACACACAAGTAAAGATCATAATTACTTACCCTGAAAAATTCCCAAGTTTCACTTAACAATTTAGTACTGCGCCCCTAACAGTTCCTACCTGGTTCCAAACAGACCATATAAAGATTTAATGCTGCAAGGAATCCTCTAGCAACCACCCATAGATTTTCTCTTTATTTCACTCATACTACATTAACCCCGATTCCCGTAGTATTATTTTACAGACTTATTTAATATTAGATTGCATGGAATCCCACCCCCGTAGTATCGTTTTATTTAGCCCTGGCATACTACGCTACCCCAACCAGAGTCCTTATTCTTATAAACTTATTAATATTAAGTTCAAATCTGCTATGAAACAGCCACCCGCAGATTCTCCCTTCTTTCCTTTTTATTCATATTATTTAAATATACCTGGAACCATTATGAATCAGCCACCACAATCCTCTATCCCATTTTCATTCATTTATTTCTAACCTACTATGAATCAACCACCCGCATGTCTCACTTAGTTATTATTTGATTCTGTACTACAAAGAACCAGCCACATGTAGTCTCCTATTACATAGAATCAGTCCTTTTAGTGTTAAAATTTTATTTTAATTTGAGGTTGCATAGAATCTGTAACGACCCGTATTTTACGTATTGAAGAATCGTAAAATATTTTTATTTTATTTATATGAGGTCGTATGATTCTATAATTTTGGGATATAACTCTTAAGGACATTTTACACACCAATGATTTTTTCTAGATTTCTATATGATAATTTTAACCCTGAAAATCTTGTTTGGACTATAACTTTCGACAGAAGTCGAATTGGGATCTCAAACTAGTTCCATTGCGTCAGGATGATGGTTTCCTATTTCGTAGATTGGTCGTAATAGAAAAATGGACTTACGGTTCGGAAGTTATGTCTGTTTTAATTTTAAACAGTTGCTAGCCAAAATTAGTGTGTGAGTAATTAAGCTCATAAGAAAGCCCATTAGTGTAACTCGAGATTACTATAAATAGAGGTTATAGGAGTCAAACTAATTTTTTTTCCTATCTCCTAAATCAGATCTAAACCTCCACTACCGTAGATTCATCCAAAATCATCCAAATTACTCTCTAAATGAAACCAAATTGAAGATTAGTGAATATATCATTTACTGGAGCATAGAGATCATCATTTTGGTTGATTCAACTTGCTTTTCATTGCTGTCCACTTTGGATCGATACTCAAATTGGTTGAATTATGTAATTGGTGAGTGGTTTATGACTTATTACTATCTTATACATGTTTATATGGTAGAATTACATGTTTCTAACATGATTTTTTTGCCTTAAAACCTTAACTTTAATTACATGTTATCATATGTTTGTAACCTAAATTGGTGAGTTTCGAAACAGGTTTTCAAAAGAGTGATTTAGTAATTCTCCTTAGTTATGTTTATATGTGCATGTAATATGTAGATCTAGATTAGAATTGGTTTGTTTATCACAATCTTATGTATTGCTTATATAAATGGATATATATGCATGTTATTCTATGTTTATATATTGTGCTTTGGTGTTTGTTTGCTAGCGTTTTGAATGTTTGTTTGTTAGTATTTTGGATGTTTAGGAAGATAGGTTGTTGAATTTGGCAAATCAAAGGCAAAGATGATCGAAATTGGACAAAACTTGGAGGAGAGGCTCTAGAGTATGGGAAGAGCTTGGGGTTCAAGTCATATGTCCTAATTCATTAATGGGACAAGTCGATACCGACTTGTTTATGTCGGTATTGAGTTGTTTGTATTGGTCAAACATGTCGGTAGTTGGCATGGTGTGATTGAGCATAGCTAAAGGAGGTTGTCTATGGTAGGATGTAAGAAATGGATTAAATGCTTAGGAACATGCTAACTTGTTTCTAGAACTTTAAGTTAGATGCTATGAGATGGGACCAAGTTGTTTTGAAGAATGGGTCGGGGTGTGGAACATCTAGAAAGGAAGTACTAAAAGCAAGGAATAAGAGTTAGCCAATAATTGGCTAAGCAAACATGTCGGTGCCGACTTATTTATGTCGGTACCGAGTTGTTTAGGTTGGTCTAGTAATGGTGGAACTTCTAAAGAATGGAGTAGAGGTTCTGTAAATAGTGTTGGAGGTGTTGGAGGTGTTGGCTCGTTTGCATCAGGTTGGATGATAATGTAACAACATGATGAAAGCTATGTATCTTCGGTTCGTGACTCGTAGGTGAGTAGGTACCGAAGATAGCAACTCAATAAAGGAGAGAGCTGTAGAATGGGAAACATGAGGGGTACCTAGATAATGGAAACTAGATTAAGCAAGAAAAGGATTCGAATCTGAATAAAACAAAGGAGCACTCGAATGTATATGTACTAAGGAATCGTTGATACTCGGAGTGTTTTCTATTGTACTTGAAGTAGAGGTATTGTAAGTGGGGATGCCCATGGGTCAATTGAGGGATCTGTATACCCTGGACCAGTGGCTTTGGGTCTAGTATCTAAGTTTAGGCTACGGGACACATATCGAGCTTTAGGATGCGTGATATGAGAGCACAACAAAAACTGAGATTTCCATTAGTCCCTGACATGGGAGCCATATGAGTTATCATATATTCAGGACACTGGGATGAATGATAATGAGTATCGCTTGATGGATACTATGGCTGTTTTGGTTGCTTTCTTTAGTGGGCTATCACTCGTGGACATCATTGGGATTAGGTACTGGAGATAGAGATATCTGGACATCCACTATTCTATTTTGTATAATACCTTTATGATATTATAGAGTAGCATATTATATTGTTATGTTCTAACTTTTTGGTTGCGGGGACGTGTCAAGTATGATTCATGTACCTCTGTTCCTTACTATATTTACCCATATAGTATTTTGAGATTCATTTACCGCTCACACCAGACTGTTGTTTGACCCAAGGTTTTATGATTTGCTTCTTTTTACCTTAGATACTCTTAAATGAGTAAACTGGATAACAACTCTAGGTGACGTAGTAGCTATGCAAAGGATGAGCTGGATGGAGCTAGCTCATATTATATACATGTATGGGTTTCTATGCTTTCCGCTGGGCAGCACTGTGGAGCCTTAGCAGTGCTCACTTATTTTCTTTTTGTTAAGACAGTTATTTGAGTTGATTCCATTGTATATACTTTATGACCATTGATGTATAACTCTGTGGATCTTATACTCTATTGATTAGTTCACATTGTTATTATTGTCTCTTTTGTTATATTTATGATATATGTATTGTCCATGTGCTGTGAGATATATGACATGTTCTATGCTGTATTTGTTTCATTTTCAACCTTGATGACCGTCCTATATCGACCAGGCACGCAACAACGCACTATTTAGTTATTATTTGTACCGATGGTATAGGGCGGTCGTCACATTTGGTATCAGAGCTTTGGTTACATGATTAACCTGAGTTTATATCGCGATTCAGTAGAGATAAGGAATGAGTTATAGCCTTAGACTAGATCTAGAGTGTATATATATGCAGGAGAGTGCGTACTTGTTATATATTTTGGTTTTCAAAACTATATAGTAATATATTATATAGTATAAGTCGCATGCACATGAGCACCATAAATGTAGTTTTCTTTATGAGAGTTTGATCATTCTTGTTACAGATAAGAATGATCCGACATACAAGGAATACTGTGAGGAACTCTACTTTAGGATTTGGAGAAGGGGCAGGATAAGGAGCTGCTTCTCAAGATTTTTAAGCTTTGCTCAATGCTATGATACAAATATGATAAGGAATGCTCCTAGTATGTCTGTTGGTAAAGTTCTCCTATGCAAGCGCCTAGGGATGATTTTGCCAAGTTGAGTAAAGATTATTCTACTCTAGGAAGAAAACCATTCAATGGAACAGAATCGGCTATAGAAGTGCAAGATTGGATTGGTACTTGTGAGTGTATCTTTAGTTGTATGGAAGTGGATGATGCCATAAAGAGAAAGTTGGCTTTTGGACGGCTCCAGGGGCGAGCCATGAATTGGTGGAATGCCATCACTATTGGTACGCCTGAAGGACAGTTCAGTTGGGACTTGTTCAAGACAAGGTTTGAGGAGAAGTTCATTATGGCTACTAAGAAGTCAGTGTTGTTTAGGAAGTTTACCGATCTTAAGCAAGGAGATATGTCGATTTTTGAGTATGTTGCAAATTTGATGCTTTATCGAAGTATGGGATGTCATTCATCGACTCTTCATTGAGAAAGATCGACTCTTCATTGAGAAAGAATGAGAAGTTCATTATTGGTCTGGATGATTATCTTGAGAGAAGCTAGTGGACCATGTTGATGAGCCATTTAAGAAGCTAGTTGAGAAAGCACTTCGTCACTAGAATATGTATCCAAAGGCTAGGACAACTATGGTTGTTTCCACTGAAAAGGAAGAGCCATCCATAGAAAAATGGTGGAGATAAGAAGAACTGGAATGGAAAGAGGAGAAGTCTGAAGGAAAGAATGGTCAAAAAGGGGTAAATGAGAACCTACTTGCTATGGGTGCAAGGAGAAGGGTCACCTGATTAAAGACTGCAAAGTGAGATACAAGAGAAAGTGCTATAATTGTGATAAGACTAAGCATTTGAATAAAGATTGTCCAGAACTCGTGAAGGATAAGCAGGTTATGAAACCGTATGCTTTGGACGCAGTCCCGACTTCATCGAGTGCTCCCTTGGCCAAGGAGGAGGGAAAGGGAGTTGTTATTCAAGGTATGCTTTCTATTGGTGATGTTCCTATTAGAGTTTTGTTTGATACCGGGGCTTCACATTTGTTCATATGTAGTGATCTAGTAGACAGATTGGGATTGGGATCCAAGATAGTAGATTGGCCCTTGATCTCGACAAACCTTATTGGAGGCTCTACTAGCCTGTGCATGGTTTGTAGCGGTTTAGTTTATTGAGTCGTGGATTTTCTTTTGTTTGCGATTGCTTTGTCTTGAATTTTATTAGATTTGGGATTATCTTGGGAATGGACCGGCTTAAGAAATATGTAGCAATAGTGGATTGCGAGAAGCTATTGGTGATAATCGGAGAAGTGGAAGGACAAACGGTAGTGATTAACTGCCTATCGGAGGATGGGGTGATGGTTAGCTTTCTATATTTGCTAGCGGTTCCATAGAAGAGGTTGTCATCTGTGCCTATTGCTAGAGAGTACCCGGATGTTTTTGAGGAAGTGACTGGATTGCCGCTGCATAAAGAGATCCAGTTTTGAATAGACTTATGAAGGAACCTAGACCGATAGTTATTCGTTTAAGGCATATGGCATCCAAAGAGCAGAAGGAATTAAAGGTGCAAGTGAATGACCTATTAAGAAGAGGGTTCATTCGAAGAAGCATATCTGAGCATGGTGCACCTATAGTATGAACGACTAAAATGGATGGCTCTTTGACGTTATATGTGGATTATCGTGAGTTGAATAAAGTGATGAAGAAGAACAAGTATCCACTTCCATGCATTGATGACTTATTTGATCAGCTTCACGGTGCGAAGGTGTTCTCTCAAATGGATTTGGCAATGCGATTTCACCAGTTAAGAGTAGTGAAGGAGAGTGTGCCTATTACTGTATTTCGTATGCCATCGGGTTTTTATGAATGGTTGGTGATGCAATTTGGGTTGACCAATGCTTCGGCATACTTTGTGGATCTCATGAATTAGGTTTTCAGAGACCAGCTGAACAAGTTTGTGCTTGTGTTTGTGTATGATATTCTAGTCTTGTAACGACCCGAATTTTTCAACCCAGAAAATTTCAGATAGTTAGGAAAAGAAGAAGAGATAGAGAAAGAAGAAATAGAACACAACACAGATTCTCACATTCGCAGCGGATCAAAATATAATATCAAATAAATAGCAGTTATACAAAGGAAAATTGTCTCAGTTAATTTACATTTTTATACATCAGAGTTACAACATTTTACAATCACTGGACAGTTAAAATAACTTGTCCCAGATAAATAACAATATATCACAGCGGAATACACTCATACGTTCCTTCCATCCAGCTCGCCACCTGAGCTCCTGAACGTCCTTACCTAAAAATCTGTAATACTCGGTCTGACCCGAGCATTACATCAAAGTAACACCCGGGTCAGGCTGGAAACCAGCGTGAGTAAACCCATCTAACATGGAATACAACAGCATAAAACTTAAATGAACCCGGGTAACTCGTATCAAATTTTACAATTTCACAAGTTTTGGTATAGACAACACTTATTACACACATCAATTTCTATCAAAATTCTTTCCCACTTATAAGTTCAAAAATTATATCACTTTGGGTTTTTACATCACACTTCAGGTAGAATCAAATCTCAACATTTTAGAGTTTATTTCAAATCATCTTTGTATCCATACATATATACATATTTATTTCTTAGCCCACCAGGCTATACTTAAAATTTAAACCACCTTTGGTTTTAATTTAAGATAAATCTCTTTTTAAATTTTCAATCAAATTCTTATTTTAAAATAAGATCACATTCAAATATATTCTGAATAATATTATTTATTCTTTTCTTTTAACACTTTGAAATAATTCAAATGTTTCTAAACTTAGGTTTTAAACTTCACAATTTAAATCCGTTCTAATTTACAAGTTTTACTCATCTAAGTTTATATCCTTAACACATTTTATTTTGCTTACTCATTAATACACATTCCACTATTACATACAACAACCATTTATGATAATAACCAAGATTATCATATCTGGAAACCACTTCATTATCTTCCCATCTGAAAATACTTTTACAAATTCAGGATTTTAGTTTCAGTTTGGATCCATTTTAAACTTATCTTCATTCAATTTCAATTCGTTTGTATCACTTAATTCTCATTATTTTATTTTATTCCAAAAATCAACAACCAATTTCATTAATATATTTAATAATTATAAATATTATTTCTTTATATATCAAAAGATAAACTTATATAAAATCATTTTTAAAACCATTTTAAAATCTTTATATAAGAAAATAACAAGTACGCTCTCATATATACATATACACTCAACTCATTCTAGGGTACCATCGACCCTATACTTAATGAGTATCCCCCACTAGAGCCAAGGTTCTCGCTTAACCTTTACTTCTACATAAACTTATTTCTAGGTTCAAATAATAATTCAAACCCCTTTTTAAACAATTTAATCTTTGAAATTCAATTTATTACCCAAATTCAATCTTGGAACCAATCCTTAACTATTTCAGTTTACATGTTCATTTTAAACATTCAAATCTTAATGTTCAAAGTGATCTCATTCTCACAAGTTCACTTTTTATCTTTAAAATCAAAATTACTTAAGTAATTACGAATTAAAGTTTAATTCCATTTAATTCCATTTAATTCCAATAATGGAATAGATATTACCTCAATCTACTTCTTAATTCATTTAAACAGTCTAATTCACAGTCTCATAATTACTGATAATAACAGGATGATATTAAGATAAATAAACATCCAATTTATTTAAAACATTCATTATCCACTTCCCATTCCAGATCTCAAACCTATTTGAGATCACATATAATTCCCCACCAAATCAACCCATTTAACTTTCCTAAGTTAAATCTCAATTTCATCTTGAAATTTCCAATTCAGGTTGTTTATTCCAAACTTATTTAACTTCCTTTTAGTTAAATTCAATTTAATCCCGTCAAACTTACTCAAATTTGAAATTTAGTCTATTCCAGAACTGAAGAGGAGCACAAGACACACTTGAGTATTTTGCTAGAGATATTGAGGAAGCACAAGTTAAGTGCGAAGTTCTCTAAGCGTCCCTTCTGGAGAGAAGAAGTGAGTTCTTAGGTCATGTCGCTTCAGGACAAGGTATAGCAGTGGATCCTACAAAGGTGGCAGCAGTTCGAGGTTGGAACTAGCCTAAGAATGCTATGAATATGAGAAGTTTTCTAGGATTGGTGGGATACTATAGACGCTTTATCAAGAACTTCTCAAAGTTAGCAGCACCGTTGAACAATTTGACGAAGAAGAATCAGGCTTTTGTTTGGGATGCAAAATGTGAGCAAGCATTTGTGATTCTGAATGAGAGGTTGACAAGTGCACTAGCGTTGACCATTTCAACCGGAAATAAGGAGTTGATAGTATGTATACACGCTTATAGTACTGGATTGGGTGCGGTGCTGATGTAGAAAGGAAAATTTATTGCCTATGCTAGTCGACAACTAAAACCGCATGAAAGAAATTATCCGACTAATGATTTGGAATTGACGACGACAGTTTTTGCTTTGAAGATGTCGAGGCATTATCTGCTAGGAGAAAGGTTTAAGCTATTTATGAATCACAAATCCTTAAAGTACCCTTTCTCTCAGAAGGATCTCAACCTTTGTCAGCAACGGTGGTTGGAGTTCTTGGCCTCTTATGATTTTGGTATTTCCTATACACTGGGAAAAGGGAATGCAGTCGTTGATGCATTGAGTAGAAGACATACTAGTTTGGGAGCAATGTTCTTGGAATGGAAGTAGATTGTGTATATTGCTGGATATGATTTCAAGCCTCATTGCAAGCTGGAACCAGAAATATTGACAAGTTTATCAATCAAACCTACTTTAATAGAAAGGATTGGTGATAGTTAAAAGCGAGATGCTAGGTTGGCAGAGATAATAGCAAAGATAGTTGAAGGAGCAGAATCTAAAGACATGAAGCAATACAAACTCGATCGAAAAGGTTGGTTTCGTAAGGATGGAAGATTATTTGTTTCTGATGTTGATGGATTAAGATATGAAGTGTTACAAGAGTGTTATCATTCTAAGTTGATCTCGGCGATAACAAGATATACCGAGATGAGATATGAAGCGAATTTATTATTGGGAAGGCATGAAGAGGGATGTTGGGGCATTTATCTCGAAGTGTATGAATTGCCAATTAGTAAAGGCAGAGCAGAAGAAATCTAGTGGGTGGTTGCAACCATTAGATATTTCTAAGTGGAAATGAGAGCAAGTATCGATGGATTTTATAAATGGATTGTCGAGGACTCGAGCAAAGTATGATAGCATTTGGGTAATGGTTGATCGGTTGACCAAGAGTGCAAGATTTATACCCGCTAAGTCATCCAAGCTGGCAGAGTTGTATATAAAGTAGATAGTACGATTTCATGGTATGATAAAAAGCATTGTAAGCGACCGAGACCCGTTGTTCACCAGTGGGTTTTGGAGAGCTTGCAAGAGGCGTTAGGGATTGAGCTGCATCTTAGTACAGCTTACCACCCGCAAACGGATGGAAAAATCGAAAGAGTAAACCATATATTGGAAGATCTCTTATGATCATGCACTATAGATTTTGGAGGATCATGGGATGACCATCTACATCTGGCGGAGTTTGCATACAACAATAGTTATCAATTGAGTATTAGTATGGCTCCTTATGAAGCATTGTATGGTCGACCATGTAACACTCCTTCAAGTTGGTGGGAGGCGAGCGAGAAACTGATGCTTATACCAGATATGATTAGAGAGACTTCTAGAAAAGATTGAAATCATTCAACAACGAATGAAAGCTGCTCAGGATAGACAAAAAAGCTACGCTGAAGGAGACGAAGAGATTTGGAGTTTTTTGTCAAAAATATGATATTTGTTAAGGTTTCTTTTTTGAAGAATGTAATTCGATTCCGTAGAAAGGGGAAGTTGACACCGAGATTCGTAGGTCCTTTTCCGATAGTTGACAAGATTGGAAAGCTAGCATACAGGGTCGACCTACCTCAGAAAATGGTGGGCATGCACGACGTTTTTCATGTCTCTTATCTACAGAAGTTTGTGCATGACTCGGACATGATGATCACACCGGATCAGCTAGAATATGTTGAGGTAGAACCAGAAGTTTCCAGATCTCGTAGGCCGCTTCGTATTGTTAGGTATGACACGAAATAACTTAGGAGAAAGTCAGTGAAGCTAGTGAAGGTACAACGGAGCAGAAGTGATGATGATTGTACATGGAAGATTGAGGAGAACATGAGGACTACTATTCCAGAGCTCTTTGAATGGTAAGGTCCACCATTTATCATATCTACTTTCACCATTGTATATTATATTAGATAGGTTAGTATTCCGCATGCTAGGATAAGTTCACTTGTACTATTGATTGCATGACTGCTTGTTTGAGATGTTGATGGTTGCTTATGATTGTTAGGCATGTAGGATAACTATGGTTGCTTATATTTTGGCTTGTTTAGGGATTTCTAGGACGAAATTCCTAAAGGAAGGAGAATGTAACAATCCGTATTTTACGTATCAAAGGATCGTAAAATATTTTTATTTTATTCACACGAGGTCGTATGATTCTATAAGTTTGGAATATGACTCCTAGGGACATTTTACACACCTATGATTTTTTTCGAATTTCTATGTGACCATTTTGACCCTGGAAATCTTGTTTGGGCTATAATTTTGCTAGAAGTCAAATTAGGTCCCAAACCAGTTCCATTACTTCAGAATAATGATTTCTCATTTCGTAGAGTAGTCATATTAGAAAAATGGACTTACGGTTAGGAAGTTATACCCGTTTTAAGTTTAGACGGTTGCTAGCCAGAATTAGTGTGTAATTAATTAGGTCCATAAATAGGCCCATTAGTCTAATTTGAGATTACTATAAATATGGGATGCATGAGTCAAAATAAAAGTTTTTCTCTCTCCTCCAAATCAGATCTAAACCCCCATTAACCATAGATTTATCCAAAATCACCCAAATTACTCTCTAAATCAAACCAAATTAAAGATTAGTGAATAGATCATTAATTAAAAGATAAAGATCATCATTTTGATCGATTCTAATTGCTTTTCATCATTGTCCACTTTGGATCGAGACTCAGATCAGTGAGTGGTTTATTACTTCTCACTATCCTGTATATGTTTATATGGTAGAATTACATGTTTTTAACATGATATTTAGCCTTAATACCTTTTTAACTTTAATTACTTGTTATCATATGTCTCTAACCTAAATTGGCGAATCTCGAAAATGGTTTTCAAAAGAATGGTTTTGTAATTTTCCTTATTTATGTTCATATGTGCATGTAATAATGTAGATCTAGAGTAGAATTGGCTTTCTTATCACAATCTAGTGTATTGCTCGTTGAAATGGATGTATATGCATATTGTTCTATGCTTTGATGTTGTTAGCTAGTGCTTTGGATGTTTGTTTGCTAGTGTATTGGATATTTAGGAACATGGGTTGGTGAATTTGACAAACCGGAGGCAAAGATGTTCAAAATTGGACGAAACTTGGAGGGGATGCTCTAGAGTATGGGAAGAGCTTGGGGTTCAAGTCGTATGTCCTAATTCATTAAGAAGACAGGTCAGTACTGACTTGTTTATGTTGGCACCGAGTTGTTTGTATTGGTCAAACATGTCGGTAGTTGGCATGGGGTGATTGAGCATAGCTAAAGGAGGTTGTCTATAGCAAGCTGTAAGAAATGGGTTAAGTGCTTAGCAAGATGCCGACTTGTTCCTAGAACTTGAAGTTAGATGCTATCAGATGGGATCGAGTTGTTTTAAAGAATGAATCGAGGTTTGGAACATATAGGAAGGAAGTACTATAAGTAAGGAAGACGAGTTAGCCAATAATTGGCTAAGCAAACAAGTTGGTGCCGACTTGTTTATGTCGGCACCAAATTGTTTAATTGGTCCGGTGATGGTGGAACTTCTGGGGAATGGATTAGAGTTTCTATAGATCATGTTGGAGGTGTTTTCTCGTTTGCATCAGGTTGGATGGTGATGTAACAACATGATGAAATCTATGTATCTTCGGTTTGTGATGTGTGTTGGGGGGGGGGTAGGTACCGAAGTTAGTAGCTCAATAAAGGAGAAAGCTATAGAATGGGCAATGTGGGGGTTCCTAGATAATGGAAATTGGATTGAGCAAGAGAAGGGCTCAGATCTGAACAGAGCAAATGAGAGCTCGAATGTATATGTGTCAAGGAATTATTGATATTCAGAGTGTTTTATGTTGTACTTGAAGCAAGGGTATTGTAAGTAGGGACATCTATGGGTCAATTGAGTGACATGTATACCTGGACCAGTGGCTTTGGTTCTAGTGTCTAGCTTTGGGCTACGAAACAGATATCGAGCTTTGGACTGCATGATACGAGAGTACAATGAAAACCAGGATTTCCTTTAGTCCCGGCATAGGGGCCATACGAGTTATCATATATTCAGGGCACATGGATGAATGATAGTGAGTATTGCTTGATGGGTGCTATGGTTGCTTTGACTTCTTTCTTTAATGGGCTATCACTCGTGGATATCATTGGGAGTAGGTATTGGAGATAGAGATATTTGGACATCCGCCATTCTATTTAGTATAGTACCTTTATGATATTGTAGAGTAACATATTATATTGTTATGTGCTAACTCTTTGGTTGTAGGACATGTCAGGTATGATTCGTGTTCCTTTGTTTCTTATTATATTTATCTATATAGTATTTTAAGATTCATTTTCTGCTCACACCAGACTGGTGTTTGACACAAGGTTTTATGCTTTATTTCTTATTATCTTGAGTACTCTTAAACGAGTAGACTAGATAACAGGTCTAAGTGACACAGTAGTTATGCGGAGGAAGAGTTGGATGGAGCTATCTCGCATTATATTTGTATTTGGATTTCTATGCTTTCCGTTGGGGTAGCACTGTGGAGCCTTGGCGGTGCTTGCTTATTTTCTTATTGTTGAGACAGTTATTTGAGTTGATTCTGTTGTATATACTCTATGACTATTGATGTATAACTCTGTGGATCTTATACTCTAATCATTAGTTCACATTGTTATAACTGTCTCTTTTGTTATATCTGTGATATTATATATTGTCCATACGTTGTGAGATATATGACAGATTATATGCTGTATTTGTTTCATTTTCAACCATGATGATCGTCCTATATTAAATGGACATGGTAGTAGCGTGCTATTTAGTTATTATTTGGACTGTTGGTATAGAGCGGTCGTCACAGAATCAACCCCTACAAACCTCTGAAAGTTGAATGCCTCTCCTCACCTGAAGAAACATCCATTCGAGCAAGCGTCCTTGCTCGACATCAATAGCCCTTCCACTTCTGCTCACATCACTTTGGCGCAGTACACCCTACCCCGACTCATGTGCACAGTACACTCTTTATTTATTGAGTGTGTTCTTTTCCAAATCATGATGCAGTTGGCGACGCAATTTGTCTTACTCTCTTCATAATTGCGGTGCTCTATCTTTTATGAAAATAGAGGCGAAATACTACTTTCTCTAGAAAATCCTTAGATTCCTTCGGTAAATCACTACCCCACTATTTAGCGCGGTTCTATTTGATGTAATTCTCCTTTGAAACGTTTGGCCACCACCTCTTTAGCTCGGTACCTGACAACATCCGACACCTCTGACAAAGCATGTTACCACCTTAACACATTCGTCATTGGATACATTACCTTACTATTTTCTGACATTTACAGAGTCCTTTATCTTTTTGGCTAATTTTATGGATCTTGTCCCCTTACATTAATATTTTAATACATATATCATTTCCATCAACTCTCAATGTAGATCCCCCTTTCACCAGTGTAGTTCTTCATTAGTTCTAGCTTATTTTACCTATAGAAAGTCTTATAAAATTCCAAAAAATTCGTGAATTATTTCTTTATCCCTACCTTGCCTTTCATTGAATTACGAGTTATTTTTCTTGTATATTTTCTAAGTGTTTACTTCAGAACTCCATAACAATTTATTCTTAAGCCATGAGCTTCTTAAACTACTAACTCAAATGGTTAGGACATCATATCATATTTTCATTTTGAAATAAATATATATAAATACTAATAAAATAACATATTCCGGATCAACCAAAACGAACTGAATAAAAGTTAAGTATTACTCATCTAAATCTTTAGGAAATCTTGTTTAGATCTTCTTCGCTTTTCCTTAGCTTGTATATGCTTTGTTTCTCTTTATTCCTGTTTCTCTAAGCCACCACCATTAACTTATATTTTGAGCTTTTACTTTACTTTTAGTGGAAAAGAATGAATGAATGGAAAATAATCATGTTTATTATCCCACGATTATTTGGGCTTGGACCCACATACTCGTTTTCATTAATTCATTGTCTCGTTTTCTATCTTACTTAGCCCCTCTTGGCCTTTTAATTAATTAATTAAATTAGTCGTAGTTTATGGGTTGTTATACTAACAGACGGTGGTGGTCACAAAGGCAATGGTGGTCGGAGCTGGAAGTCATCGACGGTCAAAGCTTTGACAACGGCATCAATTTTAGTTAACAGAGATGAGATAAATTTTATTGTGACCCTTAATAATTTATTATTCAGAAATTAGTCCCTTGACTTGTAAATTTCATATATTTCACATGCAATCTCTGTATTATGTGCAATTTGTACTTTTGAGTTAGCATCCAAATATTCTAAACCCATTAATAACTTTTGATAGCATATTACATGCCCTAATCTGGTATAGAAATTCAAAAACAGAGCATTAATGCGGTTAACTATGTATACATGTGTGCATGTGTGTACACACGAATATTAACACTGCTAGTTAGAAATTATCACATTATGATATTATTTACTCTAGCTCATATATTTGTTATTCAAAAATATTAAATTGCTCTTTAAATAAAATATTTTTGTTACACACACATATTATTTATAATATGTGATAATTAAATTAAAACAAATTAATTACTTGCAAAAAACTAAAAAATAGCGTTAAATTTTAAATGAATGTTGCTTGGAAATTCTCATATATATTTTTAGAAATAAGAATAATAAGTATACATGCATTATCCTTATTAGTCATAAGACATGATGTTTTGACATTATATTTTTTTAATAATAATATGATTTAAACAAAATTATATGTTAATAATAATTTAATAGGATTTGAAACAAAACATAAATACACTTATTCTAAATTCCCATAGAACATCTAACATGTTTTCATGTGACAAGCACCATTGTCCCAGTGATTAAGTGATTCGGTTTTGGTGCGAGAGGTCACAAGTGCGAAACTTGCGTAGCGTGATTCGAACATATATTTGTAGAATACAATAGCCTATGATTTTTGTTTGATGATAATAAACACACACACACATATATGTATATATTCGTTTAAATGTATTTGTTATTGTACTATTTTATTTTTCCACATAATTAAATAAATATTTGTTGAATAAAATAAAACTCGGAATTCGTATTTAAAAAAATATTTTATTCAAACAAATATTTTATTACAAATTCAAATAGTACAAATTTGAGCTCTCACTACGTTTACATCACAATTGTCACTATACAATTCACCTCACTACAAATTCACTCATCACTCGTATTTGATCTTCAACTTTGTTCCAGCCTATATCCAACATCTGAATTATTTGCAAAATAAACAGTGACGTAGTAAAATTGAAAAGAAATATTTTACAGTACACAATGAAGTGTGTGTTTGAAAATATTGTTTGCCTCAGTTATTTGGGTTGTTCGTTGTCATTTTTTTAATTCATCTTACACAAACAACTTACGACATGCAGTTTATCACTGTACATGCCACAAGGTCGTGCATACCAATATACACTTGCTTGTTAAAATAGCAGGGACAGGTGAGCACAAGTTTAAACCCAAGCCTAAACTGGATTCAAATCATGTGCAATGCAAAAACAACATGTGGAACCAAATCAGATTTCAAATGGAACAAGACAGCAGCATACAACAAATCAAGCTCAACTAGACCAATTATCATAACTCAGGCTAACAAGACCACAATACCAAAGTGCACATGGGCATAAGCAGTGGTGAACACAAGATAAATATGAAACCAGACCACTTCAAATGGCACAAGAGGAACAAGACCACAATAACAAAACCAGACTTAATTGGAACTGGAGCAATGGAACAATGCTTCAAGAAAAATTCAGGAATGAACACACTGGAACCAGACCAGACTTCAAGTCTAACAAGGCAACATAGGGCGACACACATAAATCATTTCAGGCATGAACACGGCAAGTTAAAGGCATGAACACACATGAATCATTTCAGGCATGAACACAACAAGTTAAAGGCATGGACACACATGAATCATTTCAGACATGTATGCATTGAAGCATGTATGCATATATGCACGCGCGCGCGCGCACACACACATCAATCAAAGTTCATATGCAATGTCAGATATCAATAGTGGTGCACTAATTCTAAACATGCAACAGAGGAGACAACAATGCATTGGAGCATATATCAGTTCAGCCAAACCAGACTTCAAGTGAAACAAGCCTAACAACCAAATGTACAAAGCAACATTCATACCAGCAAGCACTCGGGTGGACAAAAAATAGCCATGGGTTATACCAATGAATAAGTTAGAAACATATCGTATCATGAATCGGTCAAGGAATGGTTTCAAAAAGAAATGACCAAATGAACATGTAATGACCCAAGATTTTAGGAATTTACTTTGACAAATATAAATGAATTCAAAATAATTTTTGAATAAATTTTGAAAGGGGATTGATATAGCTTGATAGTGTATCAGTATGTGTGTACATGTGTGCACAGGAAATGCACATGAACTAAAGCTAAAATCCCTGAACTCTAAGAATAAATACATATTGATATGTATGGGAATATATATATATATATAGATTAAATCCTTAAAAGCTGAATGCATAAGTAAATATACATATATAGATGCTACTGAATATTTTGAGTATACATGTGCATGTGTGTGTGTCA
Source organism: Allium fistulosum (assembly GCA_030737815.1). Lineage (NCBI taxonomy): Eukaryota > Viridiplantae > Streptophyta > Magnoliopsida > Asparagales > Amaryllidaceae > Allium > Allium fistulosum. The sequence goes on from JASFAW010000040.1 coordinate 463,884, forward strand.
ATACAGAATGATGTGTAAATATATATATATGGGTATGCTAATTATTTCAGTAAGACTTATATAAATATGTATATAGATATGTTAATAAGGTACTAGAGTTCAAATCAGCAAAATAAAATATACCAACATATTTTAAAGATAGGCAGAAATAAAAAGAATGAAGATATAAAAAGGACTAATCCTCTTATAAATAAATGAAGGAAGTACATGCCATTTACGTGAAAGCTAAAAATAGAAAAAAATAAGATAAAACAGAGAAATGCTTGGTATAGGCAGAATTAGGAAGCGTATTTGATAAATAACAAATCAAGTCACATTTTAGCATGATTGTAGACAAGGGAAAAAAGTATTTTTCTGAAAAGCAAAATTTCTGAAAAGAATGTAACCACTTTTCTCTTCACCTAAATTAAGCCGGGAAGGGTAGAATTTTGGGTTCAAATAAAATACAGATAACATGATTTTTCTGGTGGGCAAAAATGGCTTTAGCCAATACCCAAAACCCTAAGGAAGACCCTGTATATATACATGTATATGCAGCAGCCTCCTCTCCTTCTCAGAAAAAGAACTTTGAAAAAAAAAGGGGAAACAACACCATAGAAATCATAAGGCAAGGGAAGGAAAAAAGTCTGAGGCTAAAGGCAGAAGTTCATCAATCAATTAAGGAAGCAAAGAAGAGAGCTAGGTGAGAAAACTCACTCAAAAATCTAAGGCAATAAGTCCTAATGTAGGCAGCCAGTTATAAGTAATTTTCTTAAAAATGTATTTTCATATGAGAAGGCTTATCTGTGATTTTAAAACTGGAAATGTTTTGATTCTCTTTGGTTGTTCACTTGTTTTATTATAAGAAAGCTTTATGTGTTGTTAGTATACATATATGTTTTATGAACCCAGATCTCTGATATGCAAATGTTTAGGAACATAAACAAATACCCAGGAAAATTAATGTTAAATATAGGCAAGTAGTATTGGTTTTGGCTTAACTCAGAGAAATGAAAACATATTGAGCTGCAATATACTCATGTATAAGTGCTGAGGCTTGGGACAAAGAGGAATTAGGGGTGCAATAGGGTTGCCTATGTGTTGATGCTCCTAATTCAATAAAAATGCATAAAGATATATACACATAGTAAACAAAATTTTGTGATTCAGTGAAACCAGGTCATTCTGAGTTTAACTCAAGCACAAATGTTTGCAAAAAGGAAAAACTCTCTCAGAAGCCATAAGCTAATGTTAGTTGCCTATACCCCTTTTAAAAATACCAGAATATATATATATACATACAGAACCTTATTTATTTAGTCACCAATGGTTGTTTGCTTGTTTGTCTCTGTATGGTTATGAATAATATGAGATGCCATGATATGGATGTTTTTAGTTAGTAAAATGGATCACTGAATGGTTTAGTCATGAAAAATCAAAAGATTTATTATTAACTTAAACCTGATTAGGAAATTGGGGTCAAGAACACTGCAGGAATGACTTGTTTTCTTGAGTAATACAAGTTGACACATGGCTTGTTTAAGTCCTGAGATCTTTGTGTAATGGAGTGAATTAGTTCATTACAGTGTGTCCATTGATTCATAAATATTGCAGATGAGACCAGGATAGATGAATATACCAAGGAAATAATATTTGAGATGATGAGAAAACTAGAGTTTTTCCCAGAATTGAAATATGAGGATGGAATAAATGATTTAACTCATATTGGTTACTTTCCTGTTTGGTATGAATGATTGTTTGACTATGACTGAATTGTATGCTTGAATGTATGTTCCATATTTATATATGTAGTCTCTGGAAAGAAAAATTAAAGTGTGCACATGCACAATGACACAGAGCATGCACACATGTATGACCTGATTCCAAAGGGCAGAACTTTATGTATATGTACTTAACTTGATTTTAACCTAATTAACTAATTGCTTTTGTGAATTTTCTCATACCAGACATGTGTCTGACCCTAGTGTGCTAATGGCATCTGGGGTGTCTCATTTAAAATGAGGCAGTTTCAAATGCTTTTTCAGGGATTGCAGCAACTAAGTAGGAGTAGGAGCAAGGCTTTGAGAAGAAGATTATAGCATGCTAAACTTAGTTAGATAAGAGCTTAGATGTTGAAATCTGCATGTATTGATAACTTAAATTGCTACTTGTATTAAGTGTTGACTATTGGATGGATATTTTGTTAAGTATTTTGTTAAGAGGTTGACTTGTATCTGGAATCTATAAACCTAGTTAAATATCTGATATATTTAAAAAGTTAATCAAAAATCTTGTAGGTGGATTTAGTAAGAACACCATGTTAAAATTGAATGATTACCTTTTATAAATGTATTAGTCAATCTTGAGTCTTTGGAAAGGATTTAAGTTTTGAAAAATCTGGATAGTTGATTCTCAGAAAAATTAAATGGTTTTATTTTCTACCATGGCATATGTATACAAAAGATAATAGGCATAGGTTGAATGTTTTTATATGACTGCAAGGTTCCCATAATTTAACTTGTTTCATACAAATGTTTCCTGACTTATTTTTATAAAGAAAGGATCTGTAATAAGGGAGTTGAAAGCCAGATCCAAATAGTTGCAGTTATATACGCACATAAACATGTCTTGTGCAAATATTAACACACCTTTTCCTATGTGTTTGTAATAGGAATCTGAATTTCACTCAGATTTTAACCAAATGCATTTTAAATTCCAGACAGATTTTATAAGAAGAAAATCAAACATGGACATATAACACTGAACTATGTGTGGATTGATTATTCAATCAATCCAATATCCTCTTGTTTTCCAGAACTCTGATTCAAACAAGAGAGGCATATGCATCCTCACATGTATGTGCTTATCTTTGTGAATGTACTGATATATTTATATTGGTTAATTGTTTTGATCCTGGATATATTTTGTTTATTGGAAAAAGAAAATGACCCTGGGAAGTATATTTGTAATGAATGATCAATCTATATATCATCTCTAATAGTTCAAAGGAAGTTTAAATCAATCTTAAAAGTGTAAATGAATGTAGGTGGACATCCAGACACATATAAATTGAATGTGCATATGCATGTACATAGAGATCAAATTTAGACGTCAGTCATAATAATTTAGACGTCTGAGACTAAACTTAGACGTCATTCATAATAATTTAGACGTCTGAGGTTAAATATAGACGTCTGTCATAAAAAAATTTAGATGTCTGAATTTAGTTCAAAATGTCTTTTTCTCTCTGTTTTAATTTTAGATCTCTGAGTCGTCTGTCATAATTAGTTAGACGTCTGGGATTAAGTTTAGACGCCTGTCATAAGAATTTAGACGTCTGAACTGCTGATTTTGCCTATTTTGCCTTTGTAGAAAAGAAATAAGTGGCTATGTCAATAGCTTGTATGGCATTTTGATTTATATTTGATTTAAATTCCCTTTGATGAAAAAAAAATCCTTATGAAATTAGGGTAGAAATAGGAGGGTCATTTCATTTGGTATCAGAGCTATGTTATTCAACATAGTAGAAGTAAAGATCAAGTTCTTAGATAGAAATAAAAATTTAAAGGAACTAAATATATATATCAATGTTTTCAGTGTGAAAAAAAAAACCACTGAAATAATAAAATTACTAATCAAACTAACCAGCTATGTAAATTATTATTAGCAAACTATGGTAGGGAGACCACCAAATCAGGGAGCAGGATCTTCCCATGCACCACCAATGGTCAATCTGCAAGACTTGGTGAGAGCATTTAAGGATGGGGCAGGACAAAGGCAAGAAAATCCCTATGAAGAACTCTCAAAATTACTTAAGACATATACTCATTTAGGAGGCAAAAGCTTTGAAGGGACAGAAAGTATCATGGAAATTCAAACATGGTTGAGAACATTGGAAAGAATTTTCAATGACATGCAACTTGATGATCAAAGAAAGAGGCAAGTGGCTTCAAGACAGCTAAAAGGAGTAGCTTTAGGCTGGTGGGAAGTAATCATTGCAGGAAGGAATGAGAATGAAATCACTTGGAATCAATTCAAAGAGATGTTGGAAGCAAGGTTTGTACCAGCATCAGCAAAGACTACCTTGCTAGAAGAGTTTATTAGACTTAGACAAGGAACCATGACTGTCACAGAATACACTCAAAAGTTTGAGGGGCTTTCCACATATGGAGCAATGCTTGTGGCAGATGAGGCATCCAAAAATGATAGGTACATAAAAGGGTTGAACCCAGGACTTAGCAGAGCCATGTTACCCTATGCAGACAAGACTTTTGACCATGTGATAGACTTAGCCTTGAGGTTGGAGCAGCATGAAAAGGAAAGGGAGAAGTTCAGAAATTTTAAGAACAATAACACCAAGAAAGGTAAGGGGAGGTATCACCCTTATGATAAGTAGAAGGAAGAGGCTAGTAACAAAAGCACTGGAGATGTCAAAGCTAAGGAAACCAAGAAGAAAATTGTGTGCCATCAGTGTGGAAAAGAAGGACATATCAAACCAAGATGTCCAGAATTGAAAGGAGGAGCTTTCAAGTGCTATCTATGTGGGAAAGAGGGGCATATGAAGAGGAATTGTCCTGAGTACAAACAGCAAGGAAAATTAGCAAATTTGGAAGGAAAAGGCAAAGCCACAGTGGAGAGTAACACTGAAAACCATAGCCAAGTGGAAGGTACATTAACTTATTTGTACCATACCCATAGCAGTAGTATATGATACTGGGGCAACTCACTCTTTAATTTCTTATGAACTAGTTAAAATGCTAAAACTGAATTGCATATTGGTTGAAACCCCATTGCATATACAAAGTCCACTGGGGAGTTCTAGTGTTTTAAATATGATTTGTGTGGATGTGGAATTAAACATAGGAGGAAATATTTTTATTTCCAATTTATATGTTTTGAATTACCCAAATATAGGTGTTATATTGGGGGTAGACTGGTTAAGGCAATTTAAAGCCATAATTAATTTAGACTCATCCACTATATCATTGCAAAATTCTAGAGGTCAGAGAATCACAGTTTTATGTGAAGTAGCTAAGGAAGGAAAACTATATCATTTAGTTGACTCAGAAAAAGATTTTAGTGAACTAACCATTGAAGAAATTCCCATAGTCAATGAATATTTGGATGTGTTTGGTGAGGTCAAGGGTGTTCCACACCATAGACCAGTAGAGTTCCAGATCAATCTAGTTCCAAGAGCAAGCCCAGTGATTAAAAAGCCAACTAGAATGGGGCCAAATGAACTAAAGGAATTAAAGAAACAGTTAGAAGAATTGGAAGAAAAGGGTTTTATAAGACCAAGTAATTCTTGCTGGGGAGCACCAGTGGTATTTGTTAAGAAGCAAGATGGCTCCTTAAGACTCTGTATAGATTATAGAGAATTAAACAAGGTAACTATTAAAAATAAATACCCATTGCCAAGAATAGATGATCTTTTTGATCAATTAGCAGGGGCAAAAGTATTTTCTAGACTAGACTTAGCATCTGGTTTTCATCAAATGAAGGTGGAAGAATCAAGCATCAAGTACACTGCCTTTAACACTAGGTATGGGTTGTATGAATTTTTGGTTATGCCATTTGGCTTGACCAATGCACCATCATACTTTGTAGATTTAATGAACAGAACCTTTAGAGATTGTTTAGACAAGTTTGTGCTTATTTTTATAGATGACATTTTGATTTACTCCAAAACAGTGGAAGAACATAAGCATCATTTGCACCTGGTTTTGTCTAGATTAAGGGAAAAAGATTTAAAGGCAAAATTTTCAAAATGTGTATTTTGGAGAGAGGAAGTACATTTCCTTGGCCATGTTATATCTGCTCAAGGAATTTCTGTGAACCCCAATAAAGTAGTGGCTATTCAAGCATGGAAGAGGCCAAGCACTGTGAGTGAAGTGAGGTCATTTATGGGGATGGCAGGGTATTATAGGAGGTTTATAAAAGACTTTTCAAAAATTTCTACACCACTCACTAACCTAACCAGGAAGAACCAAGCTTTTGTTTGGTCAGAAAAATGTGAAAAGTCTTTTGAACTGTTGAAGGAGGCATTGGTGAATGCTCCAATTTTAAAGGTACCTCATGGAAATGAAGAATTAGTTGTATACACTGATGCTAGTGGATTTGGCTTGGGTGCAGTGTTGATGCAACAAGGCCAAGTCATTGCATATGCATCCAGACAACTTAAACCCCATGAAGTAAGGTATGCCACACATGATCTCGAATTAGCAGCTGTGATCTATGCTTTAAAACTTTGGAGACATTATTTGTTAGGCACAAAGTTTGAACTTTACACTGACCACAAGTCTCTGAAATATTTATTTTCACAAAAAGATTTGAACATGAGGCAACATAGATGGGTGGAGTTCTTAGCTGCCTATGACTTTGACATACTCTATACACCAGGCAAAGCAAACAAAGTTGCAGATGCTCTAAGTAGACAGCATGCTAAATTGGCTATGATGATGATAGAAGAATTTAAAGACTTGTCTTTGCTAACTGAGTTAGAAATTGGGGAGAATAGTTGTGTGCACATTGATGAGCAGATACATGGTGCACAAGAAGATAAAGGGAAGTTAAGCTTAATGACACTTCAACCAGATTTAATTCTGAAGGTAGGAAAAATGCAAGAACAGGATGCCAACTTATTAGAGAAGAAAATGCTCCTCTCAAGAGGAGAGGAAGTGATGAATCACCATATTGATAAAAATGGTTATATGAGATACCAGCATAGGATGTGTGTACCAGAGGACACAGAATTGAAGAAGGAGATATTAAATGAATATCACAGAAGTAAATACTCCATACACCCAGGCAGCACAAAAATGTACCAAAATTTGAAAAGAGACTTCTGGTGGAAGGGGATGAAATCTGATGTAGCTAAATACATTGCCAAATGTATGACTTGCCAACAAGTCAAGGCTGAAACCCAAAGGCCATCAGGGTTGATGCAGTCTCTTAGTGTACCACAGTGGAAGTGGGAAGACATATCTATGGACTTCATAGATGGACTGCCTAGATCTAAGAGAGGTAATACAAGTATATGGGTGATAGTTGATAGGCTAACCAAGGTAGCACACTTCATCCCAGTCAAGTCAGAAAGGACAACACCAAAATTAGCTCAAATTTTTATAAAGGAAGTGGTAAAGTTACATGGCATTCCCAAAACCATTGTGAGTGATAGGGATACCATCTTCACTTCAAAATTCTGGAGAAGCTTTCAAGAAGCAATGGGAAGTGAACTATGTTTAAGTACTGCCTACCATCCTCAATCAGATGGGCAGACTGAGGTAGTAAACAAAGTTTTGGAGGACATGTTGAGGGCATGTATACTGGATTTTGGAGGCAACTGGGAAAATTATCTTCATATAGTTGAATTTACATACAACAACAGCTACCAAAGCACCATAGGAATGGCTCCATTTGAAGCCTTATATGGTAAACCCTGTTTGTCACCTGTTTGTTGGGTAGAAGCAGGAGAAAGGTCTATTTTAGGACCTGAGTACATACAAGAAACTAAGGAGAAAATTGAGTTGATAAGAAGAAGAATGGCAGCAGCTCAAGATAGGCAAAAGAAATTTGCAGACATGAGAAGGAGGCAGGTAGAATATGAAGTGGGAAATTTTGTTTTCATCAAAATCTCACCTATGAAAAATGTGCTGAGGTTTGGAAAACAAGGCAAATTAACCCCGAGATATATTGGACCATACAAAATTCTGGAAAGAATTGGTCCCTTGGCATATAAGTTGGAATTGCCAGAAAACATGCAATTTATACATGATGTTTTTCATGTGTCACAATTGAGAAAGTGGGTCCATGACAAGGCAGAAATTCTTGAGACCCCAACCCAAGTGCAGGTAAATTCTAATTTGATTTATGAAAAGGATCCAGTGGGAATTTTGGAAAAATATGTGAAGAAGTTGAGAAATAAATCTCTGAAACTTGTGAAGGTACAGTGGAGTCTTGATCCTAGTGATTGCACATGGGAATTAGAAGACAAAGTTAGGATGAATTATCCTAAGCTATTTTCAGATTAAGGTAATTCTGATTTTTGATTGTTTTTTTTAGATGCATATGTTTTTAGTTATTATAGAACTAAAAACCTATTTGATTAAGAATGTACTTGTTCTCTGAATTAAGTTTAAAATTTATTTTAAGCTTAGGAAAATTGTGGGACACAATTTCTAAAAGGAGGGGTGTATGTAATGACCCAAGATTTTAGGAATTTACTTTGACAAATATAAATGAATTCAAAATAAATTTTGAATAAATTTTGAAAGGGGATTGATATAGCTTGATAGTGTATCAGTATGTGTGTACATGTGTGCACAGGAAATGCACATGAACTAAAGCTAAAATCCCTGAACTCTAAGAATAAATACATATTGATATGTATGGGAATATATATATATATAGATTAAATCCTTAAAAGCTGAATGCATAAGTAAATATACATATATAGATGCTACTGAATATTTTGAGTATACATGTGCATGTGTGTGTGTCAATACAGAATGATGTGTAAATATATATATATGGGTATGCTAATTATTTCAGTAAGACTTATATAAATATGTATATAGATATGTTAATAAGGTACTAGAGTTCAAATCAGCAAAATAAAATATACCAACATATTTTAAAGATAGGCAGAAATAAAAAGAATGAAGATATAAAAAGGACTAATCCTCTTATAAATAAATGAAGGAAGTACATGCCATTTACGTGAAAGCTAAAAATAGAAAAAAATAAGATAAAACAGAGAAATGCTTGGTATAGGCAGAATTAGGAAGAGTATTTGATAAATAACAAATCAAGTCACATTTTTAGCTTGATTGTAGACAAGGGAAAAAAGTATTTTTCTGAAAAGCAAAATTTCTGAAAAGAATGTAACCACTTTTCTCTTCACCTAAATTAAGCTGGGAAGGGTAGAATTTTGGGTTCAAATAAAATACAAATAACATGATTTTTCTGGTGGGCAAAAATGGCTTTAGCCAATACCCAAAACCCTAAGGAAGACCCTGTATATATACATGTATATGCAGCAGCCTCCTCTCCTTCTCAGAAAAAGAACTTTGAAAAAAAAAGGGAAACAACACCATAGAAATCATAAGGCAAGGGAAGGAAAAGAGTATGAGGCTAAAGGCAGAAGTTCATCAATTAATTAAGGAAGCAAAGAAGAGAGCTAGGTGAGAAAACTCACTCAAAAATCTAAGGAAATAAGTCCTAATGTAGGCAGCCAGTTATAAGTAATTTTCTTAAAAATGTATTTTCATATGAGAAGGCTTATCTGTGATTTTAAAACTGGAAATGTTTTGATTCTCTTTGGTTGTTCACTTGTTTTATTATAAGAAAGCTTTATGTGTTGTTAGTATACATATATGTTTTATGAACCCAGATCTCTGATATGCAAATGTTTAGGAACATAAACAAATACCCAGGAAAATTAATGTTAAATATAGGCAAGTAGTATTGGTTTTGGCTTAACTCAGAGAAATGAAAACATATTGAGCTGCAATATACTCATGTATAAGTGCTGAGGCTTGGGACAAAGAGGAATTAGGGGTGCAATAGGGTTGCTTATGTGTTGATGCTCCTAATTCAATAAAAATGCATAAAGATATATACACATAGTAAACAAAATTTTGTGATTCAGTGAAACCAGGTCATTCTGAGTTTAACTCAAGCACAAATGTTTGCAAAAAGGAAAAACTCTCTCAGAAGCCATAAGCTAATGTTAGTTGCCTATACCCCTTTTAAAAATACCAGAATATATATATATATATACATATAGAACCTTATTTATTTAGTCACCAATGGTTGTTTGCTTGTTTGTCTCTGTATGGTTATGAATAATATGAGATGTCATGATATGGATGTTTTTAGTTAGTAAAATGGATCACTGAATGGTTTAGTCATGAAAAATCAAAAGAGTTATTATTAACTTAAACCTGATTAGGAAATTGGGGTCAAGAACACTGCAGGAATGACTTGTTTTCTTGAGTAATACAAGTTGACACATGGCTTGTTTAAGTCCTGAGATCTTTGTGTAATGGAGTGAATTAGTTCATTACATTGTGTCCATTGATTCATAAATATTGCAGATGAGACCAGGATAGATGAATATACCAAGGAAATAATATTTGAGATGATGAGAAAACTAGAGTTTTTCCCAGAATTGAAATATGATGATGGAATAAATGATTTAACTCATATTGGTTACTTTCATGTTTGGTATGAATGATTGTTTGACTATGACTGAATTGTATGCTTGAATGTACGTGCCATATTTATATATGTAGTCTCTGGAAAGAAAAATTAAAGTGTGCACATGCACAATGACACAGAGCATGCACACTTGTATGACCTGATTCCAAAGGGCAGAACTTTATGTATATGTACTTAACTTGATTTTAACCTAATTAACTAATTGCTTTTGTGAATTTTCTCATACCAGACATGTGTCTGACCCTAGTGTGCTAATGGCATCTGGGGTGTCTCATTTAAAATGAGGCAGTTTCAAATGCTTTTTCAGGGATTGCAGCAACTAAGTAGGAGTAGGAGCAAGGCTTTGAGAAGAAGATTATAGCATGCTAAACTTAGTTAGATAAGAGCTTAGATGTTGAAATCTGCATGTATTGATAACTTAAATTGCTACTTGTATTAAGTGTTGACTATTGGATGGATATTTTGTTAAGTATTTTGTTAAGAGGTTGACTTGTATCTGGAATCTATAAACCTAGTTAAATATCTGATATATTTAAAAAGTTAATCAAAAATCTTGTAGGTGGATTTAGTAAGAACACCATGTTAAAATTGAATGATTACCTTTTATAAATGTATTAGTCAATCTTGAGTCTTTGGAAAGGATTTAAGTTTTGGAAAATCTGGATAGTTGATTCTCAGAAAAATTAAATGGTTTTATTTTCTACCATGGCATATGTATACAAAAGATAATAGGCATAGGTTGAATGTTTTTATATGACTGCAAGGTTCCCATAATTTAACTTGTTTTATACAAATGTTTCCTGACTTATTTTTATAAAGAAAGGATCTGTAATAAGGGAGTTGAAAGCCAGATCCAAATAGTTGCAGTTATATACGCACATAAACATGTCTTGTGCAAATATTAACACACCTTTTCCTATGTGTTTGTAATAGGAATCTGAATTTCACTCAGATTTTAACCAAATGCATTTTAAATTCCAGACAGATTTTATAAGAAGAAAATCAAACATGGACATATAACACTGAACTATGTGTGGATTGATTAAATTCAATCAATCCAATATCCTCTTGTTTTCCAGAACTCTGATTCAAACAAGAGAGGCATATGCATCCTCACATGTATGTGCTTATCTTTGTGAATGTACTGATATATTTATATTAGTTAATTGTTTTGATCCTGGATATATTTTGTTTATTGGAAAAAGAAAATGACCCTGGGAAGTATATTTGTAATGAATGATCAATCTATATATCATCTCTGATAGTTCAAAGGAAATTTAAATCAATCTTAAAAGTGTAAATGAATGTAGGTGGACATCCAGACACATATAAATTGAATGTGCATATGCATGTACATAGAGATCAAATTTAGACGTCAGTCATAATAATTTAGACGTCTGAGACTAAACTTAGACGTCAGTCATAATAATTTAGACGTCTGAGGTTAAATATAGACGTCTGTCATAAAAAAATTTAGATGTCTGAATTTAGTTCAAAATGTCTTTTTCTCTCTGTTTTAATTTTAGATCTCTGAGTCGTCTGTCATAATTAGTTAGACGTCTGGGATTAAGTTTAGACGCCTGTCATAAGAATTTAGACGTCTGAACTGCTGATTTTGCCTATTTTGCCTTTGTAGAAAAGAAATAAGTGGCTATGTCAATAGCTTGTATGGCATTTTGATTTCTATTTGATTTAAATTCCCTTTGATGAAAAAAAAATCCTTATGAAATTAGGGTAGAAATAGGAGGATCATTTCAGAACAACATCATTGAATTGCTCAAAAATTCAAAAATTGCCAGCAAAGAATGGAACCAGAGCCGCAAATGGTATATTGAACAAGTCGTAGCAGTAAAGAGAGGAACAAATTCAAAAATATTTAAACATATCCAACCAATAGTCAGAGATGAACAAGTCAAAAAATCACACAATCGTCCGATCAGAAATCAACGCAAGCACCAAACTCACTGACAAATTCAAACCGAAATATACGAACGAGATTATAGGGTTTTGATCCCTATAAATACCAAAATCATCATCGGCAAAAAAATGATAGAGTTCGAATTCAAGTAAATCAACAGAGAAAGTAAAGTAAAAATTGCGTATCAATTTTACTCCATTCGAACTCGACATTGAAGCGACCGCAAGCAAATTGAAAAGCACTGAACGAAGAGCAGCAAAGTGAATTGAGGAACGAAAGGCAATCGATTTGAACTCCAAGCGGCGACTTCAAGCAAATCGAAACCCTAATTTTTGAAGAGCAACAAAAGGAACGGCCGAAGACATTTCACAAAAAAAAAGGAAGACGGTCTTTACTCATTTTTTTACTTGGGCCGGTTTATATTGGGCTTCAATTTTTAAATATAGGGTTTTAATATTTAGTTTTATTTTAAATTGTAACTTTCTATTTAAATTTTTTTGTAAATTTCTAGTTGTGTAACTAGGTACAAACTATGGGGCGTAGTTTGAGAATTCGCAAATTAATGGCTGAGTTGTGACAGAGTTTTGAACTTAGAGTTAGATTAATCGAGTTAGCAGGTATCGCGAGTTTACGTGATTTTTTAAACGACTGATTACTTAATTTATAGTAGAAACCTTAGAGGCAACATGTAGGCAGTTTTTGTCGAAGCTGGGTAAAACTATGTGTGATCTTTTTTGCATTGCTTTCTGTTTTTGTTTTTATTTCCGCATTAATTTTTAGTATACCCTATTCACCTCCACTCTAGGGTGAAAACGATCCTACAATATTGACATGCGATTTGTGTGATGTTGTCCCAGTGACATTTTATATCTAAGTACCATTTCAAAAAAACATGTTTTAATGTCAAATTATTCTATCCATAATAACACATTACAAAGATCTAGCGCATAATGATTAGAAGTATTTTTCAAAAATTTACCCCTTTTGCCCCCGTCTGATGCACTTATCCGACAAATGGTGAAGAACTACATGATTACTAGTTTTAGTAAAGCTTATATAGTGTTTAAATGCTTTCTTTTAAATTACTTTGAGTTCGTAACAAAACTTATACACATAGGAGAGACACAAAAATAAGGAAACACAAGTATATTAGATACATCGGAACTCCCTACGGTCATAATGGTTTGAAACCAGATACATAGATACGTTAGAAAACAAACTAGGAATCATCATCCAAGATTTTTCATAAGCATACTGCTCAATTAGTGTAACTTCTATGTAAGGATATTTTGATTCATGGAAGTTTGTATTTGATACTGTCATATGACACACTGTTCTATACTTCGGTTACATAAATATATCAAGTTCTTTTTTCTGATTAGAAATAAAGTAAGCGAGTTTTGTTTGCACTATAAGTTGTTTAGATATTGAACGTTTTAATCTCACTAAAGTAGGACCGGTTGAAAATAGATATGTATAAATCACATCTCATGTAATTTTCATGCTACACATCCATGATTGATATATGTCGTTTGATTGTGTTGGTATATACGACCATTGATGGGTTTAGTTACACTAAAAGGAACGAAAACCGCTTTAATCCTTTGTTAGCATATTTAATTGACGAGATTGTTTCAAAAACATCTTATGTTATAAATAGCAAATTTTGGAGCTCATAAAATTAAACACATTTATAAGATTATTACATATATATGACCAGAGAGAGATTGTTAGAAAATTTCAACATGTAGGCTATATATGTAAAATAAAACATGTTGTGTTATTTTGGTGTAAAGCCTAATTGAAGTGATCAAATTATGAATTAAAGTTAAAAAGCATAAAGTCATAATTGTCATGGTATTAATCTGTGGATACCGAGGCAATTCTAATTTGTTAAAGGACCAAATTAGAAAATAATATCATAAATAAGGGGTTGTGGTCTTCAAATTACACAAGCTTTGTTATTCGCCAAATCTCTGCTATGAAAATAATTCAGATCTAGAGTTTGTGTCAATTTAGAAGATCAAACCACTTTTCCTTCTGTTTTTCAATCAGCAACTATGGATTCAACATATATGGATTCAATTATGGCTTCCTCTAATTTATATATCTTTCTATGATTTTTTCTTAATCAAATAAATATGGATCGCATGCTCAGACCTAGAGTTTCACGGTTAAGTATATTGAAATCCTAACAAGTGCTAAATCAATATTTATTTGAGTAAGAAATTTAAAAGGAAACCGATAAGGATATGTACATATAGAAGCTCAAAAAACTTGTGAGGTGGCCTCCTTCAACAACAGCTACCTTTGTTATAAATATGAATCTTAATTACAAAACTACATGAAACATGATTCTACTTCATCGTGAGAAATACATTATCCATCATACAAAAAGCAAAAATCTACGCAATGCGACAGTCATCCGTATGTTCCATAATATAGTTGTCATCAAAATATAATATGAACTGGGATATTTTCACAATATTGATTCAAATATGTGATTATACTATAATGGTAATCACAGACGAGTCATTTCATAAGAACTCAAACAGCCGTCATATGGGATGTTTTATCGATCAAATCTGATATAGATGCTAACATAGTGAATTCTAATGGGATGAAACATATCTCGGCATTGTAGAATCTTTTAAACCATCACTGCTCAACCATGCTCAACTATAGTATGAACGCACTGAGACACTGAGTATCAAATCTTTTAAGCTCATGTCCAGAATCCAACCGAATATATTTACAATGGCTAATTTGGCGGATAAATGTATTTATTTTTCAAATATTAGCATTCTTGTGAATACTCCATGGCATATCATATTATTACGATTCTAACAAAAAAAAAACCACTAAATAAGATAAAATAATTATCAACTGCCAAAATAAAGTGTAAGCTTGTGAAAATACGATGCTTTTCCTCTTGTAGTGTAGTCCGAAGACAATACTTTGAACGCACCAACCCCAAAATCGCATTTATCTACATCAAAACAGATTTTATTTTTCTCAAAATTTCCCGCTTTCAAATTCTAGTGGTGATTGCAAACATCTTCTTCTTCAACGTGTGTTGATACTTGAGCTTTCAATTTAAATAAAAACTTAAAATTCCAAAAGTTACTGACACTGGGATGTAACTGAATAAAGAATTATTTTTGGTGGAGAAACAAAATTCTATTGACATGATTTTAAGAACTAGGTTGAACGACTAAACATGTCAACGGATACTTGAACCACAGATAATGTTATATCTGCATCTATATCTAAAACCATTTTCGAATATTCACAGCTGTGGATACGCACGAAAATCGAATAATTATCATATCCATTAACGATCGATAAATCGAAAAATAATAATTTTTTTTTGATTTAACGCAATTTTTTAATCCCGATAATTATAAAAATACGCAAAATCAACGAATATAATGGTTATAAATAGTTTTGAGCATTCAATATACATAAATGCATATAATATAAACTATTAACTTCATAAAACTATGAATACATATTTTTCATCGTACTCAAATACACATAACATAAATCGAATTCTTGACAAAAACTGAACAGATAATTTTCAGATATGAGTGCTTTCGTATCCACATCCGTATTCATGTTTTTGAATATCGGATATTTATCCAATTTTAGTAGACAATGACAATTTTGTAAACAGAAATAAAGCTAAGTGGTTACAAACCAAGGAATTTTTTGGTTATTTTGATAATGAGGGTGTGATGTGGTCGGTGTGTATGAATGTTCAACTAGACAGTTCAATAAACAGTTCCTGTAAAAAAAAAGAAAAAAAGAAGGCCTACGGTAGAGTTCAGGAAACTATTCACGTATTAATTTGTCTGGGAACTTACGAGTTACGATATGCATACCCCACATTACGATATAGTAAGCCAACAAATTACGTGATAACAGTAATTAAATCTGAACCAACTGTATTACCCTGCATTGAATGAATACTCTATGGCTTGGCAGAAAAGCAGATGACACGAGGCTAGCTTGACAATCTTCATGTCTGGGCTGATTATTTTATGACTACCATCAAACATTAGTGTCTTTTAGCAACAGAAACATGAAATATCAATGCTCAGACATATGGAATAATAATGAGAGTATATAATCATTAAAAATAAAGAGAAATATGGATAAACCAAATGATTGCAAGAAGACATCAGTATAAGAATTATTAAGTAGGCTATTAAGCCGGTGGTATTCATAAATACCCAATTATTGCATGCAAGCAGGGATCAGCAGCAAGTAATGCAGAATCACATGCTGGTTTCACGTCTTTCGAATAAGACATATTTCTCAATTTTGTAGTTAGCAGTTAACTTCTAGGCACCTTGGACCTACCATATTTGCTTTTCCTATATCTTCCATAGATAATTGAATAAAATAAAACTGTTATATGCTTATATAATAAAATGCTATATAGTTATGTACAAAGTTAAGAATTAGCATATGAGCACACAAATTATTTTCTCACGCACCTCAATTTCTCACTTAATTTACTCAGTCATATGGAGACAGACAGAGAAGCTAAAGGGAGACAGAGGGAGTAAATGGTGATGAAAATAAGTCACATTTTTGGCACAGAGAGATTAAAAGCAGTTGGTCAGACCTTGTCCTACCAAATTCCAAGTCTCTGTTGCATCATCTTTAAATTACAGTTAGATAGATACCATCCATCAATATCAAAGTATCCAACTTCAGTTTATATTTTAAACTTCTCTTCATTTGAGGTTATTCAGACTTTGTCCCTGTTTCTATCATTTATTCATTTTTTTGGGTTCTTAGAGCTTCTGACTAGTCCAATATTCTCATGTTTAACGTTGACTGAGATAAATAAAAGATGATAATAGTTATTGCTTTGCAATAGATCAAAACTTTTCCATACAGCTCTAAATGTGATTCACTTCAATCATCTATATCTGTTCTGCATCAAATTCCAGGTAAGGTTTTTTCAACTCTACAAAATTTGATCATTCTGAATCTTATATAAAAAGTTGTAACCATGACTAAATTATTGCCAGTTACACATTGCACTATTGCTATGAATTATTGCAAGCTGATAGTTTTCGGTATCTTCTATATAGCATTTTGAAATAAAAAAACTCAATATATCGAATAAATGACGAGTTCTGAAAAAACAACTATGCAATCTATATTGGTAAAAAGAGAAATACCTCAGAGATTAAATAATTTCAGATGGAAAAACGTCCATATATTACTTTGAGGTTTGAAAACAACCTTGACTCGAAGCAAGACTGAATCTGTTTGACGATACTAAATGAATGCCATCTTTCGATACAGGATCAATGGAGCAAGATAAACCTGAAACGCAAGAAGACATAACAAAGGTTCAAGGTACACAGTAATTTACTTTCTTTCTTTTTTGTCAAAGCCAACTTTGGTACTGTAAACTTATGATATTTAGTATTTTTTCATATGACAGGTGAAATCAGTTTGTTGAATGATCGATTTAACAATCTGAGTATAGAAAGAAGAGTAGTCCTAAATGATTACCTGGACTTGAAAGGTAAGAGCCATAAAATGTCTACCACAGAAGTTGAGCCGTATGCAAAAGGATTATCAAATTTGTTTTCTATTTTCTGCAGGAAACATCCGTGTATTTTGTCGGATACGTCCTTTACAAAACGAGATACACAGGCATGAATCACCTATCGTTACTTCTGATTCCAGCAAAGTGATATTGAAGACTGCCAAATCTAAGAGTAAACAGTATTGCTTTGACAAGGTTTTTCATCCAAGCTCTACACAAGGTAGCAAAAATTCTGTTTGTATCTATGTTATAATCACTAAATTTCAGCGCTAAAACATATTGTAATTATGAACTAAGAATGCTTTACAGAAGAAGTATTTACCGAGATTGAGCCAGTTATCAAATCTGCTGTGGACGGATATAATATTTGCATATTTGCATATGGGCAAACAGGCACTGGTAAAACATATACTATGGTGAGAAATTCTACAACATAAAGTTTTCTTCTTTAAGACCAAGATTTTTTTTTTTAACAATAACCATTACTCTCTGACATTTCTTGATAACCATAGGAAGGTAGGCTAGAAGATCCTGGTATTATGCCGCGAGTTATCAAAGCACTGTTTGAACAAGCATCAGAAAGCAATTTCATGTTGGAATTCACTTTCAGTATGCTCGAGATTTACATGGGAAGCATCAGAGATTTACTTGCTCCTCAATGCAGAAAACTAATGGTTCAGAAAGTACCTAAGTATGATTATTTTATTAAACCTTAGTAGAAAGAAATCTGTTCCTGATAACTGAGATCATACTTAAAATCATATTATGTTTCTTTTCATAAGCGCATGGACTCATAATGCTGCAATGTGAACACATGTGAATTACACAGACATACCCAAAGTTCACATTTCAGTCCAGGCTACAGCCCAGGGCAGCCTCGGTGTGTGTATATTACACAATATTCAAAATTTCATTTTCCGTTTCCGTTTAGGTCATTAATTTTATTTTTTTTAGAATTTCGGTTCCGTTTTGAAAATTTTGAAAATTCCGCTTTATTTCCGGTGATAATTCCGCTATTTTTTAAATAATGTTAATTGCTATAACTTTCTCATATAAATAATTTGAATTTTGTACAATTAAACAAAATAGACTTTATACAAAATTTTATACAAATCATTTTATAATAATTTACCAATACAATAACTTAATGCAAATTGTTATACACTAGCTAATGTACAATAACTTCTATTATTAGTCCATATTTCCTGAACAAACCAATAATGTCCAAAACTTTGCAAATCCAGCCCAAAAGCTCAAAATTTGCATTTCAGACCCAATGAAACAACATACCCCACTCAACATCAAATTAGACTATATGCTGCTCCTATATCCTACACCCTGAACCCACCTTTGTCTGCTTTATTATAAACCCTAATTAGCATTTAGCAAACGAAAATCCTGAATAAATGTCACCTCTCCCAGCAAGATGCCACATCGCTTTCTCTTTCCACATCGATTTTGCCTATCTCACTCTTCTCCTTTCTCTTCACATGGGTAATTATGGATATAAATCATTTTTCTTCCTTTTCATTTGATTGTGGTGCTGGGAACTGAGTTTTTAGCAAATTCCAGCCCGATCACCGCCAGAACCGGACCGGAATGGCTGGAATTCCGACGTGCTGGCTGGAATCTTGCACCGTGATATTGCATATATACATATATACATATACATACAGGCATATATGTGTGTGTTGTGTGATTTACCAGTGCACAAAGCTCCCACTTGAGCGGGATCTGAGATGGATAAGTTTTCCGCAATCTTATGCCCATTACTGGAGAGACTGTTTCCTAAATTTAGTCAACAAACCAAGTGCCCACCTTACACATTCAAAACAAGCATCATCACATGTAACGTGTATTTTACTATATGCCAATAAAATGAGGCGTCCAACTAATTGATATAGATTAGACATCAAATATCATTACATACATACATATGGATAAACGCTGTTACATCTTAATATTTTTTTCTAGAGTTTTGTAATTACAAATGTAATCCAGTCTTTTAGATAGATTCTTATAGCATTCGAGGTTCATCTTCACACACAGGAAAAAAGGACCATCCTAACATTTTAAAAAAAATGGTTAAATTCAAGTATTCAACGGCTGGAATTAATTTGGCCTTTTAATATACTAAAAATTTCAAAATTATCTCAAATTGATGAAGATGATCTTGAATGACACAGAAATATAACTACAAAATTTGGTTTTATTTGAAATTGTAGAACTCTATAAAATATCGAGGTGTAATATAGAGTTGAAGTATAAGGGGTGTAGATGGTTGATCCCTGCCCCATGTGTATGTGCGTGTTTGTTTGTGGGCATGTGCATGCGTGTGCGTGTGCGTGTAGGATGTATGTGTGCATGTGTGTGTATGATGTATGTGTGCATGTGCATATGTGTGTATGAATGTCTGTGGGTATGTATTGCGCGCGCGCAAAACATACCCACAAGTACACTGTAAAACAGTATGAATATCTAAACTGTTACAGCTCATATGAATAGCTAAAAATACTCAAATCCAAAACTGTTTTTTCATAAGCAATGCAGACACCAGATAATGAAATTCATTTTCATATATTAAATTTGGAAACATAATCCACCTCAGTGCAATTAATTATTCTTGTATTGTTTTTCAAGGAGTCTTTTAATCAAAACCAATTCAGTCGGTGGTGTTGAGATTGACAATCTTGTTTCAGTCAAAGTGAGAGATACTCAACAAGTAAAAGGGTTATATACATTGGGAAGTCGTTTGAGATCACAAGCTCCAACCATGTCAAATTCCAAATCAAGCAGATCTCACTGGTAATTAATTGTTCTCAACGGTTATAATATACTGAGATAAGAAAAGAACTGACCCTACATAGCAGAAGTTTAACATACTTGTGGTTGTATAGTAGAACTATTTTCTCGCTTTAGTATATAACCTTTTTTCATCATGTTTACATCTTCTGAATTCACGAGTACCAAGAATTGATATAAAATAATCGTACTTAGCAGTAATGCAGTATTTTATTCATAAGCAATTTAAGGAATATAATAAAATTAGGAGTGTTAGAAGCATGTTTGACAACTTCAAAATAGTCAAAACTACTTGGACCATTCCGAACGGCTCAATGAGAAGTAGGCTGATGTAAAGCAACCGACTAAAGTAACATTGATTGGAGATTGCTGTAACGATCTCCATTGTTACTTGCGTAGTTGGCTTTGTTAAGGCTGGGTATGTTTTCGACTTGTTTTTAACCACGTAATGAATACATAACTGGCCTTACAAAGACTAATTATGGATTGTGTTGACACAATTTCTATATATTTATTATTACTTATGTTTTTTTGTTTCACTTTATTTTATTTATTTATTTTGGGTTAAGAGAGTGCATTAGTCAGTGTGAGTGAAAAAATAATGTAAAAATATGTTAAGAAATGAGTGTGGGCTGCTTATAAGTAGCTTATTTGGGTTTGGATGTTTGGAAATTTTTGGTAAGGAGAAAGCACAAGTAACTTTGAAGTTATATTTTTTAACCCATTATCTGTTGCTTATAACATATGATAAAATTTCATAAATAATTTTTAACCAAGTAAATGGCCAAAATAGTCATGTTGTTTTCAAACAGTTTACAAGCAAAGCGTCACCATTTTGATATCTATCCTTTTAGATGGACATGTCCAGTTATGTATTTTGATCTACATTCATTACTTATAACTCATAGTAAACATTGAAGGGGGGATTGATCCATGGTCGATTTTGTAAAGCCTAAATAGGAATTGCTAGTTATACCTCGTGAGAAAAAAAGAACAAAAAGGTTTTTTTTTCTTTTTTTTTGGTGGAATGCGCCGTTCTATTTTTTTAGAGTGAGGTTCCATTAAAACAAATATGACAACTAATTTATTTTAACTTAAAAAACATAGTATATCCAACCATTTTTTCCGTTTACAATTTAGTGAAAACTACTTTTACCATCCAACACTACTTTAACAAGATTTAAAATAAGCAATTGACAAACAGATTTATTAGTGGAATCCGCCACTTTATTTCTTTTAGAGAAAGATTCCGTTAAAACAAGTAAATATGACAAAACTAGTTTATTTTAACTTAAAAAACATATTATATCCAACCATTTTTTACTTTTACAGTTCATTCAAAACTACTTAAAAGTTACTATTCAAAACTATTTTAAAACAGATTTAAAATAAGTAGTTGACAAGTTGGTTTGAAACACGCCCCCTTTCTCTTTCCTCCTACTAATCTCCTTCTATTTTAAATTAAATAATTATAATTGTAGAAATGGAAAAGGTAGTTGACCACTTTTCTATAGGTTTTATGTTATATAACACAATATTAAGGGAGATTTCTGCAATTTAAGCTAAGAATGAATAATGTGATACCTTAACGTTTGTTTTATTCATACTCAGAGCAGCCTGGTTCGGATATCAATATCTAGTTCAAGAGATTCAGAGAGACGGGTAGAAACAAATAAGATATGGATGGTTGATTTAGGTGGAAGTGAGCGGCTTCTAAAGACACAATCAAGCGGAAGAAGGCTTGAGGAAGGAAAGGCAATAAATCTATCCCTCTCAGCTCTTGGAGATGTCATTAGTGCACTGCATTGCAAAAAAACTCATGTGCCTTACAGGTAAATTATCTAGAAACCACAAAAAACTAGTCTGTAGGCAGTCTATAATAGTTGCCTTCGATAAAGCTAAGAGACTAATATATCGTATTTGACAGAAATAGCAAACTTACACAGGTTCTTAGAGACTGCCTTGGTATGCTGTTCTCTCATTCACAATCTAAAATTTTGTACCTTGTACGAATACAATTGATAGACATCAGATCTTTCATGGTATAATATTTCAATTGTTGATATTCCAGGATCAGATTCAAAAACTTTGATGCTTCTACATGTCAGTCCTAAAGAAGTGGATATCTGTGAGACTGTTTGTTCCCTTGGCTTTGCAACAAGGGTTAAGAATATTCACTTAGGAAGTGAAGAATCAGCAGTAAGTAAGCATTTAAATCATAATACGATGAAACGGAGTATGAGCACAATAGGCAATTCCATAAACTGACGGCCTAATTGATAATTTGGATACGAATCCATTTTATTTTTTATTCTGATTCAAATCCATGAAGATTTTGATCTAAAATTTTATTTGAACTCATAAATATCTTAATATGAAATTTGGATTTGAACCCATAAATTCCAATATAACTTTCAATGGAAAAATGTTACTGTACCCCCAGTAGTCACACACTAGCAACCATAAATTAGATAATTATCTTTGTCCATACATACATCCATGCTAGGCTCATTAGGGTAGAAAAAGTTTTTGTAGTCAATCCTTTTGTTTTGTTTTGTTTTGTTTTTTTTCAATCAATGATAGTTGATGTGCCCAACGCTACCCATTTAACTTCTGTTATCTTTATTTCATATTTTCATTTCATATGGTGAGATGTGAGGGCTCCCTAGTGGATATTAAAATCTGTGAAATTCAATTGGTTTACATTTATTCAACCATTTATTATGAAAATGGTTCTGGGGTGTAAATATCAATTATCTAGATAACTGCCATGGAACCGAACGAACATATTTGCTGTATAGTTGCAAAAGCATGATACAAAACCAACTATTGCAATAGCAAAGAATACAAAAATAAATGACATTACCCATACGAAACTATTATGGTTTAGGTCATGAAAATAACAATGAGAATGTTTGCGTGTTTACATAATGATGGATACCTAACTCTCGGCCACCATTATCGGAGAGTTTTGTAAGAGATTACTCTAAGTTCTAATTTCACATGTTGTGGAAGTATAATTTGTAGAGTATTTACATGAGTGACCATATGTTATATTTAATCTAACATGAAAGTTATATGATAAATTAATTTACTAATTGATGACATAACAGGTAAGTAAAGCTAAGAAAGAACTAGCAATGTCTGGACTGCTACAGAAAATCAACGAAATTGAAGATGAACGTCGTGAGGTCAAACAGAAAATTGAGAGTCTACTTCACAAACAAATGCAATTATTTGGATCCGAGGGACCAAATGAAGGAAAACTTGAATCATCACATAAAGATGTAGACCAAAAGCAGCCTAACAAAGTAGATAAATTACATGAAAGTAAATGTTCCACAAGAGACTTAAACTTACCTCGGTTTATGAGACCAACCGTATGCAGTCAAAGAAAGACTGGTTATCGCCACGTGTCAGCAACTAATAGCAAGAAACCACAAATTTATCGAAAAAGACATAGGCCGATATCGGTTTATGCCGATTCAGTACATGGTTCAGAGTGTAGTATTTCAGCAATCAGCAATGTGAACTTGAAAGATACTGCAGATGATGGAACTGAATGCAGTATAGAGACATCCGAATATGAGGTCAAAGGGATAATCCACCTAGAACCGGAGAAATCTGATATCAATGAAATAGAATTTGATCAGACAAGCAAACTACATTCAAACAATAATATTTCTAGCTGGATCCAGTCAGATATGAAAGAACAAAATAATTCCCGAACAGTTCCTGCTGAGGTTACAAACTTAAGTTCAAATAATGAGAGTTCACCTACTATTATAAAGGATGCATGCAAAGGAATTTCTAAAGTAATGGACATAAATGGAGAGAATTCTGCTGAGTGTACAGTCTACGATGGAGATGCTGGGAAAAGTAAAACCAGCATACTTTTACTAAGATCTAAAAAGTCTTTAATATTTAAGGACATAGAAGAAATTGATCACACGCCTTCAGTCGTGGGAGATACCACCGTAGTACATACTGCCAACTGGCCTCAGAAGGAGAAGCATGAAAGAGGTAATTCACTAAGATAAGAATCGTAAAATGCACACTGTATAGTGCTCTCATGCTCCACTCTTACAACGTGAGATAGAAAAGTGGAGTGCTAGAGTACAATTTGGAACAGGAACAATTATTATCTAAAAAAAATGACATGTAGTAGCTATCCCTCGGATGCTATGATTTTTATTTCCTTACGGCAAAATATGTGATGGTGTTTCTATGGAAAAACAGCAGAACACCCATCTAACTTAATGCTGCCTCCAAACTAAACCATCCGTATAATGGTCAATCACGAAACACCTCTGTATAGGTCTAACAGCAATCAGCCAAACATATGCCCCTTAAATTGTGTTACCATATATACACCCTCAAAAGTATTATATTAGTTCGTTCTTTCCAAATTCATGTTTTATTAAGGGATGTAGCTTTAAATGAATGCTACTGAATGCAATTATATGTAAGCTATAAGTGGTTTTGTCCAATACACCATTGAAAAGATAATTTTATTAGATTAAGTGAAACTTTCCTTAATATTTGCTCACTTATCTTGTTTAGGAACAAAAGAGATACTAAGGAAGTCTGTTCAAATGTTATGGTATTGCACACTTTTAGCATTAAGGATTCAAGATGTTGGATTTGACAATGATTTCTACCAAGGATTATTACGATGATTACTAGCCTTCATTCTTCAACCTCAACTATAGTTGTCAAAAACAGAATAAAGGTCATTGTTGTTTTGCTTAATCCAGGTCCTCTCTAGATCTGAAATGTAAATTATCATGTCTTAGACTGCATTATAAGTTAGAATCAAACTATGCCTCAATATATAAATTACATAGATTGTGAAGCAATTGTATTTCTGTCCCATATCAATATGCAAATGTTTAGCGTCATTAGCAGTAGAAAGAAACGGTATGTGAAAGTATATGTTCATGTTAACTTAGCGCAAATACAAAAGACGATTGCTGGATTATTGTCCACTGTCATTTAAAGGCATATAATCATGTAATATTTCGACTGACTAATCTAACAGTATGTGTGGTTGGTATTTCATAATGTTGACAGTATTAAAGGCATACCTATTCTCAAAATTCTCACAATATCTCAGATCAGGATTGCTTCAAAGATCAAAGCTACTCTCAGTGACAATGTTAATTTATATGTAGAGTTAGCGTCTTCCGGAAAGACAGATAACCAGCGACTTACTTCTAGACATATGGCCTGCTTATCATAATTGGTCTTTAACTAGATCAGTTCAGAAAAACTTCCATTCATTTTCATATGCCCGCTTATCCTGTATAAAACTTTATATATCTTCTCAAAGCAAGGATGAGTTCCATCTCTTGAAGTAAACTCATGAACTCTACCATCAATTTCTATCGAACTACCTCCTGGAATTTTCATAACCACTCCATCCTTCATAGCTTTCCTTAACTTCTCAACTTCACCCCACTTCTCAGACATTGCATAAATATCAGATAAAAGGGTATAGTTTCCATAATTATGAGGCTCAACTTCAACAAGATGTCTCAATGCAAGCTCTCCCATCTCAACATCTCTACAAGTTCTAGAAGCAGACAATAGAGCTCCCCATATTG
This sequence comes from Allium fistulosum, assembly GCA_030737815.1. Taxonomy (NCBI): domain Eukaryota; kingdom Viridiplantae; phylum Streptophyta; class Magnoliopsida; order Asparagales; family Amaryllidaceae; genus Allium; species Allium fistulosum. The sequence continues at coordinate 489,985 of JASFAW010000040.1, forward strand.
CGCCATTCCCTTTAAATGGCATCTTCTTTATCAAACCATGTGCCTCTTTTAAACATCCAGCTCGACCAAGGAGATCAACCATGCATCCATAATGCTCGATTTTTCTTTTAATATGATAATAAGAGCTCATCCGGTCAAAATACCATCGACCCAAATCTGTACAGCCAATATGACTGCAAGCTGATAAAATTGATAAGAATGTAACATCATTAGGTTTCACTTTCTCTCTTTCCATCCTAACAAACATATCAATTGCTTCTTTTCCAAGACCATGAAAAGCAAACCCTGCTATCATTGTAGTCCAAGTAACAACACTCCTATTTTTCATGCTCTCGAAAACTTTTCTCGCTTTTTCTATGTTACCTGATTTTGCATACATGTCTATAAGGGCGTTCATTAAAGGAACAATCTTGTTCAACTTCTTTCTATCTATTAAACTATGAATCCATTCTCCCAAATTCAATGCACCCAAATTGGCACAAGCAGAAAGCACCGCAAGCAATGCAATCTCATCCGGTTCGATCTCACTATTTTCAATCTGCATTCTTCTAAACGTAGCCATGGCCTCATTTGAACGATTCATCTGAGCATACCCAGCAATCACTGTAGTCCAAGAAACCACATTTTTTTCAGGCATTTCATCGAACAAACAACGTGCACCATCAACATCTTGAGTCTTTATATAACCCGCAACCATAGCATTCCAAACAATCACATCTCTACAGATCGTTTCATCAAACACAGTGCGTGCATCATCAATGAACCTGCAGTTTGAATACATATGAATCAAACCGGTAGAAATGTGAACATCCAATAGCAACCCGTGTCTTATGATCTGTCCATGAATCTGCTTACCGACTTCACTCTTCATTGAATAGGCAACTGCTTTTAGTACGAAGGGAAAGGAATATGTATCCGGCCGAAACCCCATTTCTTGAATTGAGTTAAATAGTACAATGGCATCGGTGGGAGAATCAGATTGAGCTAAAATTTTGATCATGGTGTTATAAAGATAAATGTTAGGGTTTTGTTTATGTTTGAAGATTGCGAAGGCGTAGTTCGTGAAATTCAAGAGCGAGCAAGTTGTGATGAGTTTGGAAACAAAGATGTTGTCGTGATGAAAGCCGTTAGAGATTGTTGAAGCATGAAGTTGAATTATGTGCTGGAAAGTTTTGCATTGAGCAAGGATGTTTGATATTTTTTGTATCGCGAGTGGAATGGAAACATAGTTAGCTGGCATTAGAATTCCATTGACATGCCAATAGCAACTCGGTTACTCTTAAGAGATGAGTAGCGCTGGGCTACTGGCACTGCATCAGTAGCATTTTTAGAGGTGTCTTTAGCGCCGCTCTACATTAGATTTGAAACATCAATTTAAAAAAAAGTGCTCTTAAAAGCATCATTTTTTAATAATTCTCTATTAAAGTGTTACTTTATTCAATTTTTGAACGGTTCAAAAGGACAAATTTTTGAATTAGACTTCTCAAAACAGTTTATTGCAGAAACATGCTCGTTTAAAAGTTAATTATGAAAATTTATCTATTTTTGTCTTAGACAGCATTCTATAACTGTGCATGTGTTCATTATTACATGCGTATTTACAGAATGCACAAGCAACATTATTATTTTTATATCAAAACCTACTTTCATGTTCTGTAAATGCGCCAGTAAGTTTCGGACATCCAAATGGACAAAGCACATTTTTCTTCTCGTTTAACTACTTCTCTACTTTCGAACAAAAATCTCAACTTCAAATCTCATTCGGCTATAAACAAAGTTGTGCTCTATTGGTGCGGCTGAAATTATATGGCTTATCTTCCCATGTCAACACGAGCATCGATATAACTCAACGATATACCTGCAAAAAAAATTCAATCGTACACTAATTCCTATCTCCAGGAGTCAACGTCTTTGATGCCTATCTTCGGGCATCCACCCATGACCATGCTTAGCTCTTGGCCTTGGTTAAAGATGTGATATTAGGGGCAAATGATTCGACAACACTCTGATCCGATTATACTCCAACGACCTGATCATGTATTAGAGGAGTTCATCGGTATCCATCTTCGGGTACGTAGACATCCGGTTCAAAACATAGAATGTTTGATTGTGGCGCTACTATTGCAACACAAAGTCTGACTTTGACAATGCAGTTCCACTGATTCAAAAGGCTAACTTTAAGTGGAGATTATCGCCTTAGTACATCAAATCCTAATGAATATGATGCCTTATCTACAGAAAGAAAATCAAGTGAAATAGCAGCGCAAATGCTCGCTACTCCGTGCCTACGAAACTGGGGTCTCATCCACCATTGACAGCTTGAAATTTCCATCCCAAGCTTTTGTGCAATCACATAGGGACCTTCCTAATTCGGATCAAGTGCCCAATACCCAGAAATACTCATTTCGAAAAAAGATCGCCTATTTCAAAGGTACGGTTTTTTACCTTGGCATTTAACTGGTTTACTACTCTTCGCTGATGAGCAGCTACCCTTAGATCAACCTCTTCTTTCTTTTCTTCAATCAAATCGAAGGTCTCAAGCAAGAGTTCCTCGTTCACCTTGGGATCATAGTGTAATCTTCTATGAGAAAGGACCTCACCTTCAATTGATATCATGGCCTCGGCTCCGTAGTGTTTGGAAGGGTCGGTATTTTCAACCCACGAAAATCGACACTTATACATCTTCGGTATTCACATGCTGCAAACTAAGTACCAGAAAAACCGATCATTATGGGAAAGAAAGAAGAAGAGAAAAGAAAAGGAAGAAGAAGAATAAAGAGAAACTAAAACAAACACAGGATCTCACAATCGCAATGGAACAACATATAATATATTAACAACGAACTTTATAAAAAGAGAAACTATAATATAATTTACATACATCCATTAGAGTACAACAAACAAATCATAATCATCAGCCTGGATAGTTATAATAACTTGTCCTCACAAATACCGATAATTTAAACAACAATGCAGCGGAAGATAAACATATACATGGAATATGACTGAAGACCTCCAGCTTGTCTGATGAAGCTTCAAAGCATCCAAATTTGAATATGTAAATATGCTCGGTCAGACCCAAGCATTGAAAGGGAAGAACGCCCAGATCAGTCTGGTAAATCGGCATGAGAAAACACATCTCAGATTTATTTTAGAGTTATAAAACTTTTCTTTATCAAAACAAAAGTGTCTTGTAAGTCCATGCCGCACATAAATACGAACAATTTTCTATCTTACGATAATCAAAACATTTCATATCAAATCTTCTGATATTATACTAGTGTCTAGTATATAATTAATAATCAATCATAGCCGAAATTATTACCATTATTAAATTTTAGAATATGTTAGGCTCTACAAACAAAATGGTAGGCACGTATTAGAGAATGGATTTCCATACAATGGCAGGTAAGGGACTACCTTCCGTATAATACATCTCTAGAGGAATGTATCGAAGATACACAAACATCCTCCGCATCTGGCAAGCTCGGTCTATCCCTATTTGACACTCATACATGACTTGGATAGAAATCAAATATGTCATCACCTTGGTCGTTACCGACTTATCTAAGACATCTTATAGCATACACCACATACTCAGCATATAAAGGGTAATCTAGAATTGTGATGATCATACCCTTATGGTAGCGAACCACATAGCCTTGCGCGTACCCCGATTAAGCCACTATCGGGTGATGAGGCTTAAGATCACGTTTACCTTTCACATAGCACATTCCACTTTGAATGTCATATTGTCATTCTTTCGATCACTATTGACTTTCACGAACATGCAACCTCTGAGCTCGTACGTCTCAGAGAAGGGTGTTAAGCTAAGAGAAGTTGCCTTCTCCGCCACCAAATAGATGTACATTTGTAAAAGTCAACGTTGTGATCTCAAAAATGCAATGGCAGACATCCACCCATACAAGTTGTTCAATAACAGGACAAATCGAAGGCACTCTCCTACGACATCCTGTTGGGAATTACCCCTAGAATTAGTAGCAAAAAGTCCTTGCATATCGTAGATTTTCATAATAAAGCACTACTACCACCATACATACATGATGTGGTAAATTTCACCCCGAGGGACTAGTGGTAAGTAGCCCTACATAATGAAGATCTCCGTCTTCAAAATCATCACCATAAACCTGCACTTTCGAACACATACATTAGTCCGAAATGGTTCTCGAATAAATCCGACCCCATTCTCTCCGGACCAACAACGATAAAGAGGTTCTTAACCTCATACGAAAACCAAGTCTTGTAGACTTATCACGTTCCAACTCTCAACTTACTATCCTTAGGCCAAGAAGGAAGCCTGGTAGATTGAAGTTGTGACGCCCCACCTCTATACCCGCGCTAGCCAAGAACACTACGATGTAATATTGTCAACTAGCATGGAGAATAAGGCTATTGAGGAGCGACCATCCGTGTAATTACTTTGTGCGAGCACCGATATGTCAGAAAATATAACATGCATTCTTATTTCAGGAGGAAATCCGACGTACCGATACAAACACAAAGCTACTACACAGTGGCTATAATAGTTTAGGACAATAAATATAAAGATAACACAGAAAACATAAATGCGGAACACAGATGGAACAAAAAGTCTCATATATAATAACCGATGTTAGTTACAATACATTTGACACAATACATATGATACAACTACAACTGTCGACTCTGGAAGTTATATATACAAATAAATTATCAACTAATGTACATGAATACACATCATCCTAATCAGTACACTGACTACAACAAAAAGACGCAAAATGCTTCAAATGATATGAAAAGTCTTCATAGCTCTAGCAGCAACCCAAAGCTAAAAATCTACAACCTGTAAATACTCGGTCTGACCCGAGTATTAAATTCAAAAGAAAATAATACCGGTTCAGTCTAATTCAAACTCAGTTATTAATACACAGAAGCAATAATAATTAAATAACGAATAGATGACAGTCACAATAAATCTCGTCTATCCAATCCCTTAATAAGGAAACCGGATAACGGTAAAAATAAGGTTTCAAATCATTGAATTGGCAACTCGAATCAAATCAAGTCAAAGGTAATTTTTAAATATTTAATTGGACAAAGGAAACAATCTAGTAACTGAAAACATCAATTAAAACGTCAACCCGGGTAGGGCTGTAGTATACGCAAGCGTGTACTGCCTCGCCACTACAACATGCATTACACAAAAGATCAACGCATCAAAAGCAAAAGAAGGTTCAAATATCAATTCAAAATGTCAATACCGTGTGGCTGCAGTGCACGCACGCGTACACTGCCTCGCCACAACAGCATATACAGAAATAGCAACAAGGCACAAAGGCCAATACACAAGAATTCACAGTGCAAACTAATACACTAAGCAAGAGGCAGTAGTTTTAAAACTTCCACCAAATAAATTGTAAAATATGTACACAAAAGATCAACAAATCAAGGCGGGTGAGGGCACCAGAAGTATGGCACCATAGCCCACGAACACACATATATCAGTGAGACCATATAGCAACAGCCAGAATGCATGAAACTGGACAAAGCAATACATACTCGAAGTGAATGGTGGTAGAGTAAGTGCAACCCGAAGCAGTACAACTCAATTGAGCAAGTGCACCTGAGAAGGCTGCACAGATAGAAAGGCCAGGCAACACAATGCAAATAAATTCGACAAAGTATTACATAAGCCCTAGACAAATGCATCACAAAAGGAATAGCAGGTATACACTTTCGAACACAGCAGAATGGATTATGCAATCCTAAACCAGCAGAGCACGAAGGCACAAATGACTAAATGCACAAGGCAGTGGTACATCATGGTGCAACAGAAAGATACAGTTCAAATAAAACTGCAATTAACCAGAAATCACAAAACCAAGCATCAACCAAGTTCAAATGAACATATGCAGCAAGCTCTAGATATCATGCAGCAGTGTATATATGTATATAACAAGTATACTGCACAAATGAATAAGACTCAACAATGCCAAGACCAGCAGTCGAAATGCACCCAAACTGGGATGCAAGTAATGCTACAGAGCTCGAGAATATACATGCGTGAAGACCAATAGCAAGCGGTGAATGCATGACAAGTTCAACATAATGTAACTAGACAAAAGTCAGAGGGTAGTTCAAGTGCAGGAACACATAACTCACAGGAATGAAACTCTACAGGCCAATAAACCCAAGGCTACAACTCAAAGGCAAGCTAATAGCTCACACTTCACATCGGGTCAGGGATCATAAATGACCAGTTCATCCAAGAATGTACCCGAGTGTACCACATCCCAGACTAGAATCCTATAACAACTTAATACAGATGCACAGTTCACCAAAGTTCAAGTGAAAACAAGACATGCCGGAATTACAAAATGAACCAGTGCCAAGTTTAAACTTAAAAATTAAGTAGCAGTTGAACGAAGACAGAAAATACGAAGTCCACAAAAACCAATATCATCAAAAGAATTCGAGACAGTGGTGGTCACGAAATCAACATCACAGCAAAACAATCAAACAAGTCAAAGTGATCGAAGTCTACAAGAAATTAATACTCTCAAAGCCGTGAAAATCAGTCAACCAAGAAGCAAAAATTACAAGTTGAACAAGCTAGAAATCATTCGAAACTCGAGTTAGATGTGAGTAAATAAATTTACTCACCTTTGCCACGAATGGAAGACGAAGCTGTAGCGATGAGGAAGAGGAACGAAGTTAAGCCGAAGCCTAATCGAGCACGAGCACGTCGAAGCAGCCACGAGCAAGTTGAAGGAGTCATTGACGTTGGCACCTTCGAGTTCCAGAAGTGAACGATTGAAGAAGCCCTAATTTTTGAAAGGAGGGACGAACGAGAATCGAGCAGCCATTATTTCCTTTCGATGGTTTTAGGTTTCGAACGAAAATGATCAAAGCCCAAAAATCACAATCATAAAACGTGGGCCGAGAATTCAAAGCCCAAAAATCTTTTTATCCATACATAAAAGAATTTTAACACAATTTAAAAACTTCAATTGGTAATTAGCGAAAATATTAATCGTTTAATGTCAATTATAAATTGATGCGAAAAACCGGGTTGTTGCAGACTCCCCTCCTTAAAGAAATTGCGTCCTCGCAATCATAAGGAATAAATGGACAAAAGGTAACAACCATAAGAGCATATCATCACAAGATGAAGAAATTCGAAATAGGAAGTTCACCATAAAGAGCATGAAAGAGTAAGCTTGAACATGTTTGCTCAATGAACTCTCTGGATTCCTAAGAGCAATCCTTAGGATTTGAGAACCATTGAACTTCCACAAGAAACATCTTTTAATTTCATAAAAGAAATTCACAAATTTTCAACAAAATCTAATTATCAATAAATAATCAGAAAACAACAAAACTGGATAAATACAATTATTAGCATTATTCAATTATCAACTAGATAATTAAAATACTGAAATTCACGAAACAGCAATATCTAATTATCGATACGATAATCAGAAATCTCAATTAATAAATATTTAATTATCACAACGATAATAAAATCAACAAATATTTAATTATCACAAACATCTGATTATCAAAAACGATAATCAGAAACACAAATATCCGATTATCAAAAACGATAATCAGAGATCACAAAAATCTGATTATAAAAAACGATAATCAGAAACACAAATATTTAATTATCACAATTGATAATCAAATTTCACAAATATCTGATTATCAAAAACGATAATCAGAAACACAAATATTCAATTATCACAAAAGATAATCAAATCTCACAAATATCTGATTATCAAAAACGATAATCAGAAACACAAATATTCGATTAATCAAATCGAAAAATATTTAATTATCTCAAACGATAATTAAATCGAAAAATATTTAATTATCACAAATGATAATCAAATTTCACAAATATCTGATTATCAAAAACGATAATCAGAAACACAAATATTTAATTATCACAAAGGATAATCAAATTTCACAAATATCTAATTATCAAAAACGATAATCAAAAACACAAATATTCGATTAATCAAATCGAAAAATATTTAATTATCTCAAACGATAATTAAATCGAAAAATATTTAATTATCACAAATGATAATCAAATTTCACAAATATCTGATTATCAGAAACGATAATCAGAAACACAAACATCTGATTATCAAAAATGATAATCAGAAGTCATAAATATTCAATTAATGCGTCCGGAATTAACCGAAGTAGTAAAAGTATGGTTCCATACTCCGTACTTTTGCTAAATCGTTTAAATCTCTTTATCGTTTCCTTGAAAGTGCAAAATTATGTGTTTTAAAAATAACATTTCACATTCTCAAACGGACAAGTCCAGAATTAAGCGAATCAGTAAAAGAAAGGGGTCATAGTCCTCGATTTTGCCGAAACGTTTAAATCGCTTCATCGTTCTTTTGAAAATGTAAAATGTAAAAATTTTGAAAACAATTTTAATTTATATTTTTGAAACAACTTTTAAAAATAATGAATTTTGAAAATACGTGATTAAATTAGCAATATCAGTATTGCGGGAGAACCGCTTGTAAATCCATTTCAAAATTGACGGATACTGAAGTTAACACGTCAAAATCTCATCAAAATAACTGGCATCAAAATATAATACCAATGAATTTTCATTCATCAAAAATGTCACAAGAATCTTCTCAAAGATAGAAAGGGATATCATACCCTAAACTTGTATTCATAATAAGTCAATAACACATGAATTCACCAATGCACAAAAATTGATAAAACTTATCAATAGAAATCACGAAAATTAGTGAAGCACAAATTCTAGAAATCATCACAAGAAATCCAGAAAACACAAAAAAAGGGGGGAAGGCCTATCATAAAACGGGAGTATGAAAACTCCAAAACACCGGTATCACAAGAACGAGAAGCTATCTCATGGAAGCTATCCATTGAATTTTCACACAGGAATGGCCCGAAGACCATGAAACAAAGAAATACGTGTGAGACGAAATCACACAAATGGTGTCTAGACAATCCTCAAAGCCCAAGAGATATGTGTGAGACGAAATCACACCGATGAGGCCTAGTCTAACCGTGCAGAGAAAGAGATATGTGTGAGACGAAATCACACAAATGGTGTCTAGACAATCCTCAAAGCCCAAGAGATACGTGTGAGATGAAATCACACCGATGAGGCCTAGTCTAACCGTGCAGAGAAAGAGATATGTGTGAGACGAAATCACACAAATGGTGTCTAGACAATCCTCAAAGCCCAAGAGATATGTGTGAGACGAAATCACACCGATGAGGTCTAGTCTAACCGTGCAATATGTGTGAGACGAAATCACACAAATGGTGTCTAGACAATCCTCAAAGCCCAAGAGATATGTGTGAGACGAAATCACATCGATGAGGCCTAGTCTAACTGTGCAGAGAAAGAGATATGTGTGAGACGAAATCACACAAATGGTGTCTAGACAATCCTCAAAGCCCAAGAGATATGTGTGAGACGAAATCACACCGATGAGGCCTAGTCTAACCGTGCAGAGAAAGAGATATGTGTGAGACGAAATCACACAAATGGTGTCTAGACAATCCTCAAAGCCCAAGAGATATGTGTGAGACGAAATCACACTGATGAGGTCTAGTCTAACCGTGCAATATGTGTGAGACGAAATCACACAAATGGTGTCTAGACAATCCTCAAAGCCCAAGAGATACGTGTAAGACGAAATCACACCGATGAGGCCTAGTCTAAATCACAAAAATGATCATCATGATCATTAAGAAGTGTCAATTACACTAAGTTAGTGAATATAAGAGTTAAGCTTCATGTCCCATAACCACTTGCTTAACTCAAATATTTACGAACAAACTGTAAATCTTCACTAGAAAATTGTCACAAAAGGTTCAATCGAACAAGTCCAGGAGTTAACCGACGAAGTAAACGCAAGCGTTTCATACCACTTGTTTTACTAGGTCGTTTAATTCAATTTCTCATATGAGTGAAATAAAGGCTTG